>PVJD01000528.1:0-56415 GCA_004026545.1 Mormoops blainvillei | reverse complement strand
CGGCGGGGATCCACTGCGATCTTCGGTTAGTCTGTCAGTGAGTGTGACTGTGCTGGCGCCCTCGTTGTCCCAGTTTTACCCTCGGTCGGCCACGCTCTGCTTCCTCCCTTAGCCTCGGTGCCCCGAGGTGGTCCGCCAGGCCCGGCCCTTCGTCGCTTTGGCAGCCGGGGCCGCCCTGCCCAGTCGGGCAGTCGGGGCGTCCTGGTGCTGCCTCACCTGGGCGGCGCCAGGCTTTCCTGAAAGCTGAGGACCCCGCCAAGCCAGGTGCTAGGCTCCAGGAATATTAAACACAAACAAACAAAAAAGAACCACAAAACACAAAAACGAAGTAATTCTCCTCAATGGATACTTGTTGCGTTTGGTTTGCCCAGACTCCGGATTTGCCTGCGGACCACAGAGATGAACGACACAGCTGTGTACCGAAGGAACTCAGTGTTGGGGCAGGTGGAAGCCTTGGAATGGGAATATAACTTCTATGGTGGAGTTGGTAGAAAATAAGATTATTAATACAGTGTTGTGAAAACACAAATGCAGATTCAGTCAATCTTGTTCTGGAATGTCAGAGAAAGTTAACAGAGAGGAGATGACTTTTGAGATCGATCTTGTTTTGAAATAAGAGGAGGTATTTACAAGGCAAGCACGAAAGGATATTATTTATAACAGCAAGGGGAAAAGCATGAAAAATCTGTGAAGGTCGCCTGGGGCACGTTGTAGAGGGTTTCACCAAGCTAAAAGGTTTGGAGCCTTCAAAGGTTTTTGTTTTTGTTTTTTTAATTTTTTAAAAAATATTTTATTTACTTTTAGAGAGAGGGGAAGGGAGGAAGAGGGAGAGAAACATCAATGTGTGGTTGCCTCCCATGCAGCCTCTACTAGGGACCTGGCCTACAACCCAGGCATGTGCCCTGACTGAGAATCGAACTGGCAACCCCAAGCTGGTGCTCAGTCCGCTGAGCCACACCAGCCATGGGTGGAGCCATCAAAGGTTTTAACCAGGAAAGTGACTTCAAAGGAATGAATTGGAAAGGAGAAGGTTGAAGTCAGACCAGTTAAGGGTCTGTTGCAATAGTCTAGATAGGAGATGTTAACGTACTGCAAATAGGACATAATGTTAGGAGGAAGAGGTAAGAATGGGTAACTTTCTGAATTGAGTAACTTTTGGGGGGGGTATAATTCACAAGACTTGATGAACAAATGGTTGTGAAGGTAAGAGAATAAGTTATATAATGCATAATAAGGGTGTTAGCACCATGTTAACTATTGTATGTGTTCAATAAACTTGTGTATGTATATATAAAATAGTGAGTCATCAAAGATAATGGGGTCCAATCTTGGGCAGCCAGCTTGGACAGAAATTTTGAGCGAAAGAGTCCAGAGAGAGAAGAGAGAAGTGTGTGTGTGTATGTATTTTGGAGTGGTTTGGAAATTTTTATTTTGACTTTGCCCTAATAAATTATTAAGTAAAATGAGCTACATAGACAAATGACAGAAGTTAGAGGAAGGGAAAATTACTAGGAGCTAAGGTGGTTAAAGAAGCCTTCATGTAGGATGTGGAGATAATTTAAACCTTGGAAGAAAGAATATTGTAGGCGGAGAACAAGTGAAAAAGGTGCAGAAATGAGAATGATCATGACACTGGGGAGTGACTGACTGGACTGGAAGAGTTCTCAAAACAGTAGTTAATAAGACAGTTTTAAGCACAGGTAGGGGAGAGTCTTGAAAATCAAACTCAGAATTTCCTGTTTTGTCCTGTAGTCAATAAGGAGCTATTAAAAGTTTTTAGAACCCTTTAGACATTTAGACTTTTTAAGTTATTAACTACTGAGTATATAAATGCTTTGGGTACGCCTAGTTAAAATGATTGATCAGGAGTGACTTTCTAGTCACGGTTAGTTTAGAAGTAGGTTTTGAAAAAAGTAAAGGAGGTGGATTGGTTGGAAAGGGAAGGTTAATATTGGCACTTTTTCTATGAATTGCAAAAGTACAGTAATTGTCCCAATGCTTCCTTTTAATAGTACCCTGGTCCCAGTCAGTTGTCTCACGATTATATTTTGGGCCTCAGGACTCTTGACAATCTACACAAATGAGCCAGTTATAACTCTCCATCTTAAGGAAGTCATAAAATCCCACAACTGACACCGATGTGGAAAATCCAAAAGCGCACCCTGGGTATGGAGGTAGGGAGTAGGAGGCAAGGAATATTACATGAGTGTGTACGTGACTCAGTGTAGCAACTGGAGTAAGGAGGAAGAAAAGTGGCATGGTTTGTTCAGGCAGTATATAAACCCTTCCATCTTTTTTCTAACATCGTCAAGCCAGTGAAACTCCAGTATCACTGATCTTTTTGCTGTTCCTTGTATACACACATGGCATGTTCCTGCCTCAGCCTTTGTACTGGTTTTCTCCCTCTAGAACACTTTTCTTCCATATATTCCTATGGCTGGCTCCTTCACTTCCCTCAAGTTTTTGCTCAGATATCAACTTGCTTAAGATCTACCCTGACCATCTTTTAAAATATTGCTCCTCCCTGATAACTTCGTGCCTTCCATCTCCCTACTCTGTTGCTCTATAGTACTTTTCAGATTATTAACATACTATATAATTAGTTTACTTTTTAATTATCTGTTTCCCTTGAGGGCTGCATTTTTGGATTTTGTGTGTATCTCCAACACCTACAATGGTGTCTGTCACAAGTACTTAGTAATTACTTGTTGAGAGGAACTAACCCATGGCCTTCTCTCCAAATTCCATTGGCACTTTCTACATTCCCTTCTTAGATCCCAGATTGTCCTTCAGAGATCACATAGAGCTAATTGTTTTTACCCTGCAAGGTTTTGTTGATGTTTACACTAGTTCTTCTGACATAAATGTCTTAATGAACCCTTAAAGCAGATTTCACCTGTCAAAAATTGTTATGGATGGAGATTTACTCCATAGTGTTATATTTCTGCAAGCCTCATCTTTCTTTAAGAATTATTTCAATATTTAACAACTGTTTACTGAACATCTTTCCAGGGATTATAAGCATTATGTTCATGAACAAAGTATCAATACATGTGCTCCCTGCAGTCCTAGTGTGGAAGACTAATATTAAATAATTACACAAACAAATATATAATTACAAAGTGTGATCATTTCTAAGAAAGAAAAGTTAAAGGGCCTATAAAAGAATATGATGGGGAGATTAATATGGATTGGAGTTCATGGAAAACTTCTACAAGCAGGTATATTTAAGCTAAGACCTAAAGGATGGATGAACTTCAGCTCTCAAGGAATTTACATTCATGTAATGAGAGAAACATTAAATAATTATATAAATAAATATAAAATTGCAGATTGTTACACGTTAGGAAGTATTTTAGGAAAAGAAAACAGCATGTGCAAAGGTTTTAGGGTACAGAAGAGCTTGAAATGTTTGAGGAACTGAAAGAGGTACACCCTGGAATCTGCCCTTTAGTAACAAAATCAAGAGCACAGAAGAAGGTTATATGTGCAGGGATTAGGAATGTTTACTGCAGCATTGTTTAAAGAAGCAAAAAAGTAAAAATGAAAATTAAGAAAAACCTGAAAACAACCTACATGTCTATCATGAGAGGAAATGTTAGGTAAATGATCTCATGTGCAATATTATACAGCTGTCAAACGGTTTAGAACTATTTCTGTTACAGTGAAGAGATATCCATGAAATAATAGGTGAGAAAAGCAATATATGATATCATTTTTAAAAACCTACTACTATAACAATAGCCACCGTATATGTATGCATATGTTTGGATATGTTTTAATGAACATAAAGATGTAGAGAAATACACTGTGCTATTAGCACTGGTTACCGTCCAGGAGAGTAGAGGGAAAGAAAATAAGACTCTCAAACAGGGGAAGGGTGGTCAAGGAACATATATGGGGGACTCATGGACAAAGTCAATGGGGGAGGGGTCCAGGGTGGGGGAAGAGGGAGTGGTGGTGGGAAAATGGACAAAGTTGTACTTAAACAACGATAAAAAAATTTTTTTGAAATAAAAAAATTCATGCAAAAAAAATAAGACTAACAAAAGGAAACGGTTATTTAATAAGGTTGAACAAAAATGTACAACATAAAATACTCGCTATGGAATTACTACAACTTTGTAAAAGTTAAATATGCCTATGGACAAGAACATTAATAAATAAAACATTGTTTTGACTACATGATGAGATTGCAGGATACTTTGGATTTTTATTATTTTAATATTGTTTTTTCAGTAGTATAATATTAAAAAACTCATAGAGATTTTAACATCCAGGGATCAAATAACTTGAGCAGAGGGATATTTTTCTCCTTTTGTCCCACTTTCAATTCATGTCTTTTGTCTTATTTTATGAACTCTTACAAGCCACACAAACAAATAAGATATTTTGGAATTTCATAAATGTTACAACTCTGAGGTGTTGATATTTATACTGATATTTGAAGGATGAGAAGGAACCAGCCATGTGATTATCTGAGGGAAGAACATTCCAGAGAGAGGGAACAGCTATTGCAAATATTCTGAATTGGAAAAGTACTTGACATGTTGGATTACACACGTGGGCAGACACTAAGATGGCCCCCAATGATCCCTGCCTATTGACATTAACACTCCTGAAATCTCTCCTTTTGAGTGTTGGCAAGATCTGTGATCAATAGAATACAGAAAAGGTGATAGGATGTCACCTTTTGGTTACATAAGACTATGACTTCATCTTGCTAGGAGGACGTCTTGCAGAAGTTCATAGGGCAAGCAAAGAACTGAGTATAGCCTTTGGCCAACAGTTAGTTGGGGACTGAGACCAATAACCCTCAAGAAGCTGAGTTAGACCAACAACTACATGAACTTGGAAGCAGATCCCCATTTGAGTATTCAGATGATAACCAGCCCTGGCCAACATCTTGATTATGGCCTTGCAAGAGACACTGATGCAGAGGACCCAACTAAGCTATCCTTGGACTCCTGACCCATAAAATATGTGAGATGATAAATGTGTTTCAAGACACTAAATTTGTGGAAATTTGTTATGCAGTAATAGATAAATGATACACACAATTTGATAAATATGCCTATTATATTTTCAAGTCACTGATGAAAGTTTTACAGAGTAGTGCCAGTCAGAATGCCGATTCACTCCACTAGAAGTCATTCCTATATTGATATTGATCAATGAATTAGCACTCCTTTAGGTTTAGTTGTTAGAGAAACGACCTTAATTGTGCTTTCACTTGGTATATATTTCATTATTTTTATATCATAAAATTTCTTACCAAATGCTTTTTCAGATGAAATCGGGCGCATTCAGGGTAGTATTGCTGTAGACTCATGCTTTTTCAAAATATCATATATACTATGTCTGGTAATTGTATCCAAAAAGAGAATGGGGTTAAGCAGACATGATTATTTATAAATCCATGCTGACTTAATGGTTACATTTTTCTAGTCGTCTAAAAGCATATCTTTTGGATAGTTCATTCTAGAATCTTGTCTGGAATTAATACTAAGATCTTTCACATCTTCCACTTATGGTTTGCAGATTTTATCATCTTATAAAAATTAAAAAATTTTTAATGATCACCAGTTTTCTATAATTTTTAGCAATTTTCCCATTTTTACATGAACTTTCAGTTTTCATTCAGTGGTTTATTGGGTTAACCTGCAAGTTTTATCAAAGTCCTGGAGTATAATTTGTCCAGGCCAGGAGTAGTGGATTCATTTAGAGCAGTCAGGTGCTCTCTCAGAATCTTTCTCCTCAGTTCTCTCTTGCAATGTTTATTTTACACTTTTTAATCTAAATATTATTCTCTTCAGTAGGAAAGAAAGAAACACGTTATCTATTAATTATTACACCATGAATTTCAGCAGTGGGACATTTCCTTCCTTGTTTTGTCCCAAACTTCATTATTTTGGCAATAGCTTTATCGAGATATAATTCACCTACCATACAAATTATCCTTTTAAAGTGTACATTTCAAGGCCCTGGCCAGGTAGCCCAATTGGTTAGAGTGTTGTCTCCATACACCAGGGTTGCGGGTTTGATCCCTAGTCAGGACACATACAAGAATCAACCAATGAATGCATAAATAAGTGGAACAACAAATCCTCTCTCTTCCTCTCTGAAATCAGTTTTTAAAAAATTTACAGTGTACATTTCAATAGTTTTTCGTATATTCATAGAATTGTGCAACCATCACCACTATCTAATTTTAGAATATTTTTGTCACCCTAAAAAGAAACCCTGTGCCCATTAGTAGTCACTCCCTATTCTGTCTCAAACTACCTTTCTAGCCCTAGACAACCACTAATCTATTTTCTGTCTCTATAAATTTGCCTAGTTTTTGTATTTGTCATACAAAATTAGACATTTTGTATGAATGGAATCAAGCAATATGTGGTCTTTCTGACTGGCCTCTTTCGCTTAGCATAATGTTTTCAAGGTTCACCCATGTTGTAGTATGTATAAATACTTCGTTAGTTGCTGGATATTATTCCATTGTGTGGCCCTGACCTGTGGCTCATTTGGTTGGAGCATTGCCCCATAAACCAAAAGGTTGTATTTTTATTATTGAGTTGTTGGAGTTCCTTGTATATTCTATATGCAAATTTTTAATCAAATATAAATGGCTTACAAACATTTTCTCCCATTCTGTAGGTTGCCTTTTTACTTTTTTGAGGGTATTTTTTGAAGCACAAAAGTTTTTAATTTTGAAAAAGACCAGCGTATCTATTTTTTCTTTTGTTGCTTATGATTTTGTTGTATCTAAGAAGGAGTTGCCTAATAAAGGAGCTCTCTTGATGCCATGTTAATTTTTAAAATGACCTGTCCCTTTTCTCCCATTAATCAGTTCTCTGTTAGACTACTGTATGAAGTGTGAGATGTCAGCCTGACTGAATTTGAATGTTGGCATTACTACTTGATAACTTGGTAACTATAGGAAAGTGGCTTAACTTCTTTAAACCTCAGTTTCTTCATCTGTAAAATAAGAATAATACTACTTCTGACCTCAAAGTTTGTGTTGAGGATTAAAATGCTTAGCACAGAGCCTTACACATAGAAGGTATTTGATAATTGGTAGCTCTTGTTACTAGAAATCTTTTGAGTTGAGTATTTTTGCTTACATAAAAATATTTTACTAGGTAAGTGCTTTTCTTGATTTTGTATTCCCTGCATTAACTTGTTCATGAGAAAAGTTTAATGAGTGTTGATTAACTTAAATTAATATGTAATACAGAGTAGCCTGTTATGTTAAGTGAGAGCCAGGGTGTGTTTGAGCTTGCTAAGGAGGTAAGTAAAAAGAGGAGCAGAAAAAACTGAAAATAAATATCAGCCACTTTATCATTTGGTCTTGGGTTAACCCTTGTAGAAAAGGAAAATGGGAAGACTATGTTTCCAAAGACATTTCAAAGGAGGACAGTGCTGAATATACAGAAGGCAGGGGTCTAATTTAGAGAGAAAAAATGGAAAAGTAAATCCCCACATGTTGGCTGGTGGCATAAGACATTTTAGAGGAGATGCCAAAAGAGAAAAGTTCTGTCAAGAGCAGCAGACTGATCTGGCATGACAATTCTCCAAACAATCTGAGATTTGTTCTTGACTGAGACAAGAGTCCTTTGTTCAAAAGCATTCTCTTATCACTTAGTGAGACTGTCTTTAGTCCCTTTACTCTTATTACATAGATGATTAGAGGTCTCAAAACGCTCCTCAAGACCTATAATAGGGATTTCTGATCTAGAAATTTACTGGTATTTTAATTTTTTTATCTAATAATTTAAGCAAAGTGATTAGAGTCTACCTACACATAACAATGTCCTGTCTTCTACTCCACACTATATCCATAATCTCATATGAATAAATGAGCCGTGTTTTTAAACTACTCAAGACGTGCAAGTGATCTAATTTATGTTATCAATAAATATTTGTAGAATGTATCATTAAATGAAATAAATGGTTACATAAATGAAATGTTCTTCCTTCTACTTTCTCCTTCTTCCAGTTTTTGTCCAGATTTTACCAGTTCTTACAAATATGTTCAAATGCCAATTGGTATATATTATTTTTGTGTGCAGATAATATAAGATTTTGCAATGTTCAAGTCCTGACCAGATAGCTCAGTTGGTTAGAGTATCATCCCAATACACCAAGATGCGGGTTTGCTCCCCGGTGAGGGCACATAGGAGAATCAACCAATGAATGCATAAGTAACTGAAACAGCAAATTGATGCTTCTCTTCCTCACTCTCTGTCTCTCTCTGCTCCCCTCCCTCCCTCCCCCTTCTCCCTCTCCCCCCCTTCTCCTTCTCCCCCCCTTCTCCTTCTCCCCCTCCTTTCCTCCCTCCCACCCTTCCTTTCTCTCTCTGAAACCAATAAATAAAAACTGAAAACAAAGATTTTGGTGTTCAAGCTATTTTTCCTATTATATCATAAGCTCCTGGAAGTGTGGGTCTGTGTATTACTTGTCTTTAGATCTTCCATAACATAAGACTTTATACAAAGTTGATACATAAACATATTACATGACTCATGTAATTTATATAATTATATTTCTGGTTGGAATTTTTGGTATAGAAGATTGAAGGTGTCAGTATTAAATAATAAAGATGAGATACTAATAACAGTTTTTTTCTGGTATCACTAAAAGTTTGATTTTCTGGTATTACTAAATATTTGATTTTTTTCTGGTATTACTAAAAAAATGATTGAGTGAATATGCAGTCTATCTTTACCATCGCAGGCTTCTGTCTCTAAAAAGGGATGGGTTTTAAGCAGACCTCCCTTCCTCCTTTTTCTTTCCCTTTTTTCTGTTCTATGTCTCTCTTGCAGCTCTATTTACCTTTTTGCTATGATTCATTCTTTCCACTTACCATTTCTGCCTCTTGCTCCTTCTTGCAATTCTTAATGCTTTTTAGAACTTCGTTTCCTTGTCACCTGCTCTTTCTATTTTTGTTCTTTCTGCTTGGCTTTCTCCTCCACTTATTGCCACCTTCCCTCCTTGCCCTCAAGATACAGAGCAGGATTGGGTAGGGAGGAGCCCAGCTGGGGAAAGGGGTGGAGCCACCTGTTCACCATTTGGGATTCAGAACCTGAGCAAGAAGGATCCGGCTCCTTAAGCAGAGCTGGGGCTGAAGTCCCTATGGCCTTCCTACTGGAGGCTAGAATTCTGATGGACAATTCAGACTTGGTGAGATTAGAAACTGTCCCTCTCTTCTTTTCTACTCCTCTTTCTTGCTCCCTGTACTGTATTTTTCATTCACAGTATCTCTCTCTATACTGTTTTTTTCTTCCTATTTCTCTGTTGCTTAGTATTTTATTTTCCCCTGTCTAGCTCTGTCACTCAACTTTATTTAGTGTTTGTTTGCCTCTCCTGTTAACCATTCTTTCCATACATCTGTCTGTTCTGTCTCAAAATTTAACTTTTCCTACCTCTTCTCCATTTTATTCTTCCCTTTATTAATTTTCTCATCTAACTCTGTTTTTTTTCCACTATCATTTTCTACCTCGCCGTTCTTTTTATCTTACCGTTTCCTAGAGATGAAGTAATAAAGGAGGGAAAAAGAAGGCACCCTGATTTTCCAAGTCTATTCAGCCTTTCTACTCATTCTCAGATTTATAGTGTGTTTTGATTAGGCACTGAAGAACAGTTTGTGCTCTGCACAGATGGTTAATAAACAGCGAAACTGGAGTAAGGTTGAATATTAAATTAAAAGGCTTGATGGATATGAGATTTATCAGGATGATCACTTAGTAAGTTATATAATGTCTAATCACAGGTGTACACCTGAAACTAATATAATATTGTATGTTATGTTAACTGTAATTAAAAAATAAAAAGGGTTAAATAAATGTAAAAGGCTTAATTTTATTCTTATTTTCCTATCTTGTTTAGGTTTATTCTGCAATACAGTGGATACAGTTTGTTATGGCTACTCTAAGGTAAGTTTAATCGCATGTAATGTGACTGTTTAGTATAAGTGAAACTGGAGAATTCTGAAGGTTTCTACATTTTTTCCCCATGGATTTGATTTTATTCTTTAGTCAGAAATGCTGTTCTTTATCATGTTGATATTTTCTGATAATTATAACAATATCAACAGCAATAACACCAAAAAAATACAGATCAAGACCTAACATCTGAAAATCAAAGCACAATGTGATCAACAGGATTACCTTGTAAAATCAATTGTTTTGGTAGCACATACACTAAAAACTGGAATGATACAGAGAAGAGCAGCATGGGCCTTGGGCAAGGATGACACACACAGTCATGAAGCAGTCTGTATATTTTTTTAAAGTTCAGTTATTTTACATCAATTGTATGTCTAGAAAGCTGCAAAAAATCAATAGCAAAACTGAAGGAACCCCAGTTGTCCTGTTTTAATGATCTTCTTTTATCTCTGTCAGTGTTATAGGTTCAAGTTCGCTTATTGCCTATGCTGTATTCCAGAATATACAGAAATCTCCAGAGGTGAGCAATCTCTTTTTGTGTTGGATATGAATTTTTAGTGACTTAGCCTTTGATGTAATTAAGAGGGGTGTCACCTATAAATGATGGAATAATTCTGTAAATTACTTGGTAATTTGTCGTGATACACTGAGATATTTTAGACAGTATTGGTAGGTCTCTCTTATTTTCTAGGTAATTATTTTAACTATAACTTTATACTGAGATACTGACTACTAAATGTAGATTATTTTTAGTATGTATTAATTATTAAGGTTAAGTAAACGGCATTGTTTGGAGCCTCTATTCACTCTATTCATGGTAGGGTCCTCCTTAGAGGTGAGTTTTCTGATATTGATATGTTGGTAAAATTGCTAGTGGGGCTAGGAAATAGTTCAAAGACTTTACTGTACAAAAGGTACTTGTTTTGCTGTTCTGGCCTTCTAGGCAATTACAATCTAATGATGAAAACAGAGCAAAAATACATCTTTCATACCAGAAAGATCAAGTCAGAAACCTTCCTTTTACTGAAGTATGGTTGACAAATAAAAATTGTGTATATTTAAGTTGTCAAAAAACAAAAACAAAAAAAAAAACCTTCCTTATTCAGGGAGCACTAGGAAGAGGATGATTTGAAGCTCAGAAAAGATGTTAACATAAACATAACAACTGTTTCTCTAATGAGGTCAGCTGGCACAAAATCAGGCAAAATGTAGTTCAGAACATCTGTGGGAGAACTTTTTTATGTGGAAATTGTCATTGGATTTTATTGGGCTCATTTTAATAATAAAAGTAGTTCTGTATGTAGAATACTGATTATGCTAAGTGCTTTATATACTTTATCTTTAAAAAAAGAAGATTTTATGTATTTATTTTAAAGAGACAGGAAGTGAGGGAGAGAAACATCAGTGTGTGAGAGAAACATCAGCTGGTTGTCTCTCACACATCTCCAGCTGGGGACCCGGCCTGCAACCCAGGTGTGTGCCCTGAACCGGCAAGCAAACCAGTGACCTTTCAGTCTGCAGGCTGGCACTCAATCCACTGAGCAACACTAGCCATGGCTATATACTTTATCTTTTTTGGTCTTCATCAGTCTCCTATGAGAAAGATGGTAGTAGCCCCATTTCACAGATGAGGAAATTGAGGCTCGAAGTCATAGGATTAACTCGTTCAAGTTATATGGTAGGTAGCAGAGCAGGGATTTTCAGAAGTCCAACTCTTAACTACAATCCCCTTTCAAATTAAGTACAATTTTTAGTATTTATTATATTCTACATACACATGCTCAGTGTTTTAAATATATTTTTCATATAATCCTTAAAACAACTCTGTGAGGTAGTTATTTTGAATCTGAATTATAAATGAAGAAATGAAATCCTAGTAAGGTTGAGGGACTTTTCTAAAGTCTTATAGCTAGTCAGTATTAAAGATAGAATTTGAATGCAGACTTGTCTTGTTCAGAGCCTCTCCCTCCATACACTTTTTAAACCAGTGAAATATACTGCCTAATGAAAAGAGAATTTTGAATTTAGACATAGAGTGTGGCAATATAATTAAAACTAGAAAGTAGAAATCTTCATATTGTATCATTGCCTACCAAAGTAATCTTAGGCCACATATCTTCTTTTGGTTCAGATTTCCCTAATGTGTGTTTCCTTTGCTGAATTTTGAATTCACATGTGATTAAATTAATAAAGTATGAGTTACATAGTAGAGAGAGCTAAGGAGAGATTCTCATTCTCACCATAGTTGACCTTTTGGACCAAATGGTAATTTGCTGTGGTGGGCTGTCCTGTGTATTAGGATGTTTAGCAGGCTTTACCCACTAGATGCTAGTAGCAACACCCCCACCCCACCTCTGGCCCAGTTGTGACAACCAAAAATATCTTCAAATATTGCCAGATGTCTCCTAGGAGAGATGTGATTGCTCCTGATTGAGAACCACTGCTCTAAGGTGACCTCTGGCATGACAGTGGGTTAGAGCTTTATAAAAATATGGGATCTTGTTCAACTTAAGATATGATCTTTAATTTCTCTGGCTTCAGTTCTCACACCTGTCACATAACCAGAGCATAAAGGACCTTAGCAGTCACTAGTTTGGTGGTTCCCATGCATTCTGTTTTTTTGGCCTGGGAAAAATTCCAGTTTTTCCAGGTTAAAAATGTCAGCCATACTTTGCTGTTTCCTTTTTCTTTTATCAAAAGAACATTTTTAACAGCAAAAACACATGGAAGGCATAATCTGAAGAAGACAAAAATGGTTATCAAATTAAAAATAATTATATTAAATTGGGAAAATCCATGGGAAATCTTTGAGGGGACTAGCTGAGTAGACAGTGACTCAGAGGCAACCTGAAGTGAGAAGAAAGTGACCCAGGCCAGCCAGTGTTTAAAAAAACAAACAAACTCAGGGCAGACACACTCCACTGCACTGTGTGACTGCATTTCCTCATAAAGGTCACTTTTGATATTCTTTATTTTACTTGAAATATTGGCAAGCAGATTTTTAGAAGAGTATTAATATAAGTTGTTTCAGATCTCGCACCTCGTTAGGACAGACCTGGACCCAGAGCCCCCCTAGGGAAAGTCTTCTACGCAGTGCATTACCTCCTACCTCACCCTCATTCTGCTTTTGCTTTAAGTTAGACAAATGCAAATGTGTGTGAGTTTGTGTGTGTGTTTAAAAAGAGTTTTTGCTTTCATATTTAGGACAATGTCTTACGCTTTTTCATGTCTTCATTATTATCAAGCACTGTGTTGATTGTATTTTCCTTGAAGCATGGGCTGAATCATGCATTTCTTTGTATTACCTTCAGCATAGTATCTTGTTAAACATAGATAGGATGATGAAATATTTCTTGATTTCAATAATAGGTACTTAGATAATTCTTGTTGTTTGATCGATTTTTATTTCTTGTTACTAGAACTCATGATTTTCTAACCATGAGTGAAAATATATAAACTGCTTTTCATCTTCCTTTTCCCTGACAAAGACTTTAGGTATGCTTTAGTGGCCAGCAGCTACCTATATAAGACTGTTTCTTGACCATTATTATGTTCTTGCTTACAAAAGCCACTTGGCTACCTTTCTGTTTATTTTGTATTTTAATTTTTTTTTTTTTAGATTTTATTTATCTACTTTTAGAGAGAGGGGAAGGGAGGGGGAAGAGGAAAGAAACATCGATGTGTGAGAGATACATCAATTGCTTGCCTCTCACTTGCCCCAAACTGGGGACCTGGCCCAAAACCCAGGCATGTGCCCTGCCTGGGAATGGAACCAGTGACCTTTCGGTTTGCAGGCCGATTCAATCCACTGAGCCACACCAGCCTGGGCTATTTTGTATTGTTTTAATTTTTTACCCATTAACAGTTGTAAACCTGTGGTAGGTCATAGGCCAGTTTAATCTATGAATGTACCATCTGGCTGTAATTTTAATAGGCTTACCCAGAGCAGAGGCTATATGTGGTAAAAATAATATCATTTGATGTTTATTAAATACAGTTCAAAATGTAATTATTCATTTGTTTTTGTTTCCATGAGTCAGGGTAACTTGACCATTTACCACTATTTACAGGGTATTTGCTTCTTAACTTTCCTCTCATTTGGAAGAAACATATGAGAAAGATTTCCTTTTGTACAGGTGAGGAGATTCGTTTTTATATTAGGTAGCATCTGATGATAACTTAAAACATCTTTAATTTACTCTTTCTTGTTAGATATATCAAACATGGATTAGAGTGCATACAACATGTGTGTACTGTTTAAAGAATGATTATAAACAAATACTAGGAACAAGAAATAGAAATTGCCTCAACCCCTACGCATACCTGTTTGTGTTCCTTTCCAGTCAAAGTTCTCTCCTTCACTTCTAGAGGTAACCACTCTCCAGGTTTTTGGATAATTATTTATTTTTACATACAGTTTTACCAGGAATATATGTATCTCTAAATAAGTTAGTTTTGTTTATTTTTGAACTTGAATAAATGGAGTCATACTGTATGTATGTTTTTGTTTGTATTGATTTGGTTTTCTTCCCCTCTTATTTGTGAGAGTTATACATGTTGTTTATATATAAATATATGTGTGTGTATATATATTTATATTTATGGTTTGTTTTATTTTCATTGATGTTTAGCATTCTATATTATGAACATACTACAATTTATCGATCTGTGCTGCAATAAACAATCTTGTACATGGCTTCTGGTGCACACATGCAAAAATTTCTCAAATGTATTTTCCTAATAACAGAATTGTTACAGGATATGCATATCTTTTAGGTCATGCCAAGCTTTTCCAGATGGTTGTGCTAGCAGTGTATGAAAGATTCCATTTCTTCATGTTCCCATTAATACTTGATATTGTGAGACTTTTAAAATTTTTGTCATAGGTGTGTAATTTTTTCCTCATTGTGATTTAATTTTCATTTCTTTGATTATTGAGGAGGTCAGGTATATTTTTATGTGTTTTTGGCTTTTTGGATTTCCTCTTTTCTCTAGTACCTATTCAGATCTTTTGCCCATTTTTTTTTCTATTGGGTTTTCTTATTCCTCTTAAGTTTTTATTTGTTTTTGTTTTTAATATTGTTTGGTTATTGGTCCTTTGTCTGTTATATGTGTTGTACATATCTTTTTCCACTTTATGCTTTGTCTTTTCGCTTTCTTTTTTTAAAGTATTTTATTGATTATGCTATTACAGTCGTCCTAATCATGTTTCTCCCTTTTATCCCCCTCTGCCCAGTACCCACATTCCCTCCAACATTCCCCGCCCCAAGCCCCTTGTTTGTGCCCACGTGTCATACGTACAAGTTCTTTGGCTTCTCCATTTCCTATACTGTTCTTAACTTCCTCCTGTCTATTTTGCACCTACCAGTTATGCTTCTTATTCTGTATACCTTTTCCCCCATTTTCCCCACTCCATCTTCCCCTCTGATAACCCTCCATCTGATCTCCATTTCTGTGATTCTGTTCCTGTTCTAGTTGTTTGCTTATAGTTTGTTTTTGTTTTTGTTTTTTTAGGTTCAGTTGTTGATAGTTGTGTTTGTTGTCATTTTACTGTTCATAGCTTTGATCTTCTTTTTCTTAGATAAGTCCCTTTAACATTTCGTATACTAATGGCTTGGTGATGAGGAACTCCTTTAACTTCATTTTATCTGGGAAGCACTTTATCTGCCCTTCCATTTTAAATGATAGCTTTGCTGGATAGAGTAATCTTGGATATAGGTCCTTACTTTTCATGACTTTGAATACGTCTTTCTAGCCCCTTCTTGCCTCTTAAGGTTTCTTTGGGAAATCAACTGATAGTCTTATGGGAACTCCGTTGTACGTAGCTCTCTCCTTTTCCCTTGCTGCTTTTAAGGTTCCTGTTTTATCTTTAATCTTGGGTAATTTCATCATGATGTGTCTTGGTGTATTCCTCTTTGAGTCCAACTTTTTAGGGTCTCTCTGAGCTTATTGGACTTGTATGTCTATTTCCTTTGCCAGGAACTTTTCCTTCATTGTTTTTTTCAAATAAGTTTTCAATTTCTTACTCTTCCTGTTCTACCTTGCTGTGCATCCTCTCTGCGCCAGCTGCCTGTCTCTACCCCTCCTGCCAGTCTGGATGAATGTTTCTTCTTTAACTCCTTGATTGTTGGACTTCCATCAGTTCAATTTTCTGGCAGTTCTGGTTGTTTTTTGGTTTTCAGTTGTTTCCTTCTTTTGATTGTGCAAAGAGGCAAAGTGTATATACCTACGTCTCCATCTTGGCCTGAACTTCAGAATTTTTCACTTTCTTTCTGGTGTGTTTTGACACACGGATTTTTTTCATTTTAATGTGGTCAAAACTTTCAATTACTTTTCTTAGAGGTTTTTCTATTTTGTGTAGGAAAACTTGCCCTAACCAGAAGTCCAGGACAATTTTGGTCTTTAAACTAGTTGGAACTGATAATTGAGTGTGAGGTAAAAAGTAAAGTTTCAATTTTAGTTTTATCATATAGATACCCAGCCGTTATAGCATGATATTTTGAGAAGACTATCTTTTTTCCATTGATCTAAAGAACCTCCTCTATCATATATAAAAAGTCTGTATATATGCTTGGGTTTGTTTGGGGCATTCTGTTCAGATCCATTGGTCTGTTTATCTTTCCCTTTGCTTAGTACCACAGTATCTCCCCTCTAGCTTTATATTGTTTTGATATGTGCAGGAAAAGTCCTCCTTTTTCTTCAAGAGTGTCTTGCTTGATATTTCTTCAAGAGGTTATCTTGATATTTTGTATTTCTATATTAGATTTAGAGCCAACTTCTCCAATTCCACAAGAAAATATGTTGTGATGTAACTGAGATTGCATTTAACCTATATATCAATTCAAGGAGAGCTGATATTTTCATAATATTGAGTCTTACAATCCATGAGCATGATATATTTCTTTTTTTATTAAAATTTTTTTCTTAAATCCTCATTAGGGGATGCATTTATTGATTTTAGAGAGAGGAAGGGAGAGAGAAAGAGGGAAACAGTGACGTGAGAGAGAAACATCAGTTGGTTGCCTTCCATACATGCCCTGACAGGGGACTGAACCCACGATCTTTTGGTATGTGGGGTGATGCTCCAACCACCTGGCCAGGGCATGGTGTATTTCTTTACTGTAGATCTTCCTTTGGTGTTTCTCAATAAATATTCTATAATTTTCTCTATAGAAGGACCAAAACTATTTTTAGAAAAGTGGGAGTGGTGAGGTGAAAAAGAGAAGGATACTAGGAAGTGAGGAAGACATACTTCATTGGTGTGGTCAGAAATTCAAAGTCAACAAATACAATTTATACTGGTATTTTCATTGATATGGAAACTTAAAAGATGAATAGTTCTAAGGATCTAAAGTATAACATGGTGACTACAGTTCATAGCACTGTATTGTATAGTTGAAATTTGCTAAGAGAACAGAACTTAAATGTTCTTACCATGATGGATGTATTAATTAACTCAGGGGGGATTCTTTCACAATATATCAAATCATCATGTTGTACACTTAATTACCTTACAATTTTACTTGTCAATTATACCTTCACAAAGAAAAAGAAAAATGCACATTAAAGATATTAAGATTTTTTAAAAACTGTTTTCATTTTCCTTGGGTGTTCAACCATATCCCTAAATACTCACTTTATTTCCTATTGTTAGAAGATGTTGGCTGTGCAACCAGAGCACTTCCAATTTTTCATTTGTGGTGTATCTCCGTTACAAAATTTCTCATCTGCTCATCCTTTCCTTTGACTCATCCTTTCCTATGTCTGAGGAAGGAGTGTCTCTATAGGGGAGAAGGTCAAGTGCTAGTCTGTAAGTACTGTGATTCCAGGACAGTTAGGATAGTTGTGATTACAAATTCCTTCCTACCTGGTGTATTCCTTTACATTCCCCACCAGGAGGAGAGGCCCCAGAGAAATGCCCAGTTTTCTCCTAGAAAGGCAAAACATAAAAATAATGCAGTTACTATCATTTATGAAATGAGGCTTTTGTTACTTTGACAGATAAGGCCACTCTTTTATCTGAGCTTCTCTGACCTCCTCCTCGGGATATGCTGGCTCACTGAAGCACTTCTCTATGGAACTTCAGTAGCCAACAAGGACATTGTCTGCTATAACCTACAAGCAGTTGGACAGGTGAGTACTACTACTAGATTGTGACTCTGCCTTGCAAGAAAGGCATATTCAGATAAATAAAAAGCAAAAATAATACATCCCAGGAAGTAGGACCCTTTTATTTATTGTTACACTTTGAAACAATAGGTTTTATTGTTATTCCATATTTAACAAATTATTTTTTATTAAAATTTTAGAAAATTTGGAAAATTCAGAAAAGCAAAAAGATAATTAAAGTCACCCAGACATACTCACTTTAATATTTTATGTATACCTAATAATCTTTCCAGTTTTTTCCCTGTGAGTATATGCATTTTAAAACAAATTTAAAAATAGTACATTAATACTTTTTGTAATCTACTTTATTATTCAACAGATTGTAAGGAAATACTCTTCTCTAATGTCTTTTGAGATTACTGCATGGTTTTTATTATAGCAATGTAATAAACATTGCCTTTTGGAAATAATACAGATGATCAGATATGGGTTATATATCATTCATGGATGTTATCATTGGATTAACCTACACAGTGCCATCAGTATAATTTGCAAATATGTACTCTTATTCTCTCATAGGTTACCTCTTCATTGTTGATTATAAGTCTTTTGGTGCACAGAAATGCTTAATTTTGATGTAATCCAATTTATATATTATTTCTTTTGATGTTGTATTCAAAAATCACTGCCAAGTCCAATGTCATGCAGCTTTTTCCCCCTTTGTTTTCTTCTAGGAGTTACAGTTTTTATCTCTTAGATTTAGGTTTTTGACCCATTTCGAGTTAATTTTTGTATGGTGTAAGGTCCAAATTCATTCATGTACCTGTGGATATTCAGCTTTCCCAGTACCATTTGTTGAAATGACTATCATTTCTGCATTGAATGGTCTTGTCACTATTTAAAATCATGTGACTGTAGCCCTGGCCAGTGTGGCTCAGATGGTTGGAGTGTAACCGAAAGACTGTGGGTTTGATTCCTGGTCAGGGCACATGCCTAGGTTGTAGGTTCGATCCCTGGTCCAGGTGCATATAATCCCTGGTCTTGGTGTACACAGGAGGCAACCAATTGATGCTTCTCTCTCACACTGATGTTTCTATATTTTCACTGATATGTCCCCTAGAGCAAGGGACATAAAGGAAGGAATAAGCAAATGGGACTTGATCAAAATAAGAAGCTTCTAAAGTGTATCTAAAGAAAACATCAACAAAATGAAAAGGGAACGACCCATATGGGAAAATATATATGCCAATGATACACCAGAAAAGGGTTTGAAAATATATAAAGAACCCGCACAACTCCACTCCAGGAAGACAAAGAATCCAATTAAGAAATGGGCAAAGAACCTGAACAGACATTTCTCCAAGGAGTACATACCCAGGGCCCAGAGACATGTGAAAGGATGCTCAGTATCACTAGCCATCAGAGAGATGCAAATTAAAACCACAGTGAGATACCACTTCACACCAGACAGAATGACCATTATAACCAAACCAACAAACAACAAGTGCTGGCGAGGTTGTGGAGAAAAGGGAATTCTAGTGCACTGTTGGTAGGAATGCAGACTGGTGCAGCCACTGTGGAAAACAGTATGAAATGTCCCCAGAAAACTAAAAATGGAACTGCCTTTTGACCCAGTGATTCCACTGCTGGGATTATACCCTAAAAATCCAAAGCACCAATTCGAAAGAACCCATGCACCCCAATGTTCATAGCAGCAGAATTTATAATAGCCAATTGTTGGAAGCAACATAGGTGCACATCAGTAAATGAGTGGATCAAAAAACTGTGGTACAGTTACACAACGGAATACTATGCAGAAGAAAGAAAGAAGGAGCTCCTGCCATTCATGACAGCATGGGTGGATCTGGAGAGTGTTATGTTACATGAAATAAGCCAGGCAGTGAAAGACAAATACCATATGATTTCACCTAAAAGTGGAGACTAATCAGCAGAACGAATAAGCAAGTAAAATGTAACCAGAGACATTGAAGTGATTAACAAACTGACAGTGAACAGAGGAGAGGAGAAGACGAGGCGGGGGGTGGGAATGGGGAGGGTGGTCAAGGAACATATATGGGGGAACTTATGGACAGAGTCAACGAGGGGTGGGATCGAGGGTGGGGACAGTGGTGGGGGGGAAGGGACAAAACTGTGCTTGAACAACAACAAAAGAAAAAGCAAGCAATGAAGAAAAAAATATCTTTGGGTGAGAATCTAAAAAAACATTTAAAATCATTTGACTGTGTATGGGACAGTTTATTTATGGGCTGTTTTAACCAGTTAAGTGTATATGTCTGCCCATAGTTTACATTAAGGTTCAGTCTTTTGTACAGTTTTGTGGATTTTGATAAATTCATAATGTCATATATCCACCATTACAGTACCATCCATAATAGTTTTACTGTCCTAAAATTTTTTCTTCAGAGGGAAGGAGAGAGGGGGATAATGGGGGAAAAGGAGAGGAAGGGTCATCAAGGAACATGCATAAAAGACCCATCGACAAAGCTGAATGGGGGAAGGATTGAGGGTGGGAGGTGGGGAGGGGTGGGACTGGGGAAAGTGGTGGTGGGAAAATGTTGACCAAAAAAAATAGACAGGCGGAGGCTAAGAATAGTATAGGAAATTGAAAAGTCCAAGAACTGATATATACAACCCATAAACATGAATTAAGAGGTGTGGGGATGGGATGGGGTGCAGGGCAGAGGGGATAAAGGGGAGAACAAATGAGACAACTATAATAGCACAATCAATAAAATATACCAGAAAAAAAGATTTCTCTTCACCCATTTATCCTTCTTCCCCTCCCTCTCCTGTTGGTAACCACTTATCTTTTTACTATTTCTATAGTTTTACCTTTTCTAGAATATGATGTAGTTAGAATCATACAGTATATAGTCTTTTCAGATTGGCTTCTTTTACTTAGTAATATATATTTAAGATCCCTCCATGGTTTTTTTGTGGCATGATTACTCATTTCTTTTTATTCATTTTATGGACATACCAGTTTTTTAAAAAGCATCCATTCGCTTATTGAAGGACATCTTGCTTGGTTGCTTCCAGGTTTGGGGAGTTACAAATAAAGCTGCTATAAACATCTGTGTGCAAATTTTGTGTGCCTATAAGTTTTCAAGTCATTTAGGGAAATAACTAGCAGCATGATTGCTGCATTATATGGTAAACCTCTGTTTAGCTTTGTGGAAAAAAACTGCCAAACTCTTTCAAAGTGTCTACCATTATGTTCCCTATAATGGTGTTTTGGGATCAAATAGGTGCATATACAATGAAGGGATGCATGTGGAGCTGGAAAATTCCTATGGCTTAGTGACATTGTAGTCTGGGACTTCAAAGGATTTTCCAAGAATGACTAGGTTACAGAAATCAACAAGGTAATAGTTGAGATGGTAAATAATTTCAACCTGGGTGTGGATAAGGATGACACTGAGGAGTGAGCTCCTGGAGGTTGTTCCTGAGGAACTGATTGATGAGGAGTTGTTGGAACTGGAACAGGAGGTGATAGCTGAAGAACAGTCAAGAGAAAGTACACTGCAGGAGAAAGAAGAACCCCCTAGAAAATGCACAGTGAAGGGGTTAGCAGAAGCTTTTGCAGACCTCAACAAGCTCCTGAAAAAGTTTGAAAACATAGATCACTACAATGAAAGGTTTTCATTAATAGAGAGGAATGTTCATGGTACCTCATCTGCTTACAAGCAGAACTATGATGAAAAAAAAACCAAACAAACCATCATGGATATGTATCTGTAAAGAGTGACAGCTCTTCAAGAAGAACCTCAGGCAGGTCCTTCAGGAAGTGTTGCAGAAGAAGGTATTGTTATCCTAGGAGATGATGGTTCTGTAAATGTCATTGCCTCTGAAGACCTTCCAGTGGGACAAGAGGTGAAGGTGGAAGACAGTGATATTGATGATGTTGACCGAGTGTAGCCTAGGCTAATGTGTGTGTTTTGTGTCTTAATTTTTAACTAAAAAAGTTCAAAACATAAAAAATATTAAAAATTAAAATAGAAAAAAGTTTAATGAGAATATAAAGAAAGAAAATGTTTTTTTACAGCTGTACAATGAGTTTGTATTTTAAGCTGTAATTACAAAAGAGTCGAAAAGTTTTAAGAAAAATTTTAAAGTTTATAAAGTGTTACAGTAAGCTAAGGTTAGTTTATTATGAAAGAAAAATCTTTTTTTTTATAAACAGTATAGCTGTGCCTTCAACTTCACTAATATTCTGCAATGTCGTGTGTGTGTATTTAAATATCACCCATTGTAGTTTTATCTTTAGCAGTTCAATTTAGGTCTTTAAAAATATCTTTGATGTCTCAACTTGTTAAAAATATGAAATTCAGTTATAACTATTTTATAGTCTCTTACTGCTAATTCTAATACCTGTTTTAGTTCTGGGTAGGTTTTGATTTATTGATTATTTTTTCTTAGTGTGGGATATGTTTTCTTCCCTCTTTGTATCTAATCTTTTATGGCACGCAAGACATTGTGAATTTTATCCTTTTGGGTACTAGATATACCTGTATTCCCTGTAACCATTCTTGAATTTTATTCTTGGATGAAGTTAAATTACTTGAAAATAGTTTTAGTATTTTAGGTCTTGCTTATATGATTTTTTAGGTAGATCTAGAACAATGCCCAATCTCAGGCTAATTATTTCTCACTATTGAGGCAAAGTCTCCCTGAGTACCATACAATATACCCAACTGAATTACCAGTTTTCCAAATCTTGGTGGTGGAAAGAGGCACTGCGCTTGGCTGATGTGAGCTCTGGGTATGGTTTTCTCTAATTCTTTTTGATAGTTGATCCTCAGCTTTGGGTAATTTCCTTACGTAAGTGCACCAACGAGTACTTGGCTGAATACTGTAGGAGGACCCTGTAAATCTCTAGGGTTCTCTGGGCAGCTCTTTCCCCTCTGGCATTTTGTTTTGTGAGCTCTAGATGCGTTGGTCTTCCTGGACTTTCGGTTGTGTTACCTCAGAGTATTCCAGGCTCTGCCTCAGTTTCCCCTTCCTGTACTACATCATGGAAACTCTCTCTAGGAAGTAAGCGGAGGTAGTCATATGTCTTATCTTATGTTTCTTTTTTTTAAAGAAGATTTTATTTAATTGTTTTTGGAGAGGGGAAGGGAGGGAGATAGAGAGGGAGAGAAATAGCAATGTGTGGTTGCCTCTCAAGCACCCCATACTGGGGACTTGGCTCACAACCCAGGCATTTACCCTGACTGGGAATTGAACCAGCAACCCTTTGGTTCACAGGCCAGCACTCAATCCACTGAACCACACAAGTCAGGGCTCTTATGTTTCTCATGGTTCACAGATCACTGTCCTTTGTTGTCTGATGTCTAGTGTCTTGAAAACCATTGTTTCAGATGCTTTGTCCGTTCACTTCTGTTTACCAAAAAAGGTAAACCTGGTTCTTTTCACTCCACCTTGGCCAGAAGTGGAAGTCCCAGTTTATTTGCATAAAGTGGTAAAGTGTATATGTTTTAGCCACTTATGTGATAACCATTAGGCTAGGTATCTTTGTGTCATTATTGTGATAGCAAGTGTTTTTATCATAGGTGTTTGGTACAAATTTCATAATTAAAGCTCAGACACTGAAAATATGCTATAAAGAACACTTAAGACTTTGGATACTCAGGGTTAATTTGGAGGTGTTAGAAAAATATATTGTTTAAATAATTCTTAATAAGTATCTAAATTATTCTTTAGAATAGATAATAAATGTCTAGATGCTTCAAGGTTAGAGTAAAAGTTTCAGTATTCCCAATTGTCTTTTCTCCTGTTAAATTATGCCTGCTTGGAGGAAAAAAAATGCTATTTAACTTGGATCTTTTCTTTAAATTGAGAATCACAGTTCAGATGAAATAGTTCCACTGGTCCATTTATTTAACTTCAGGAGAGTAATACTAGTAGAGAATGAAGTGCACCTGGAGTTAGGAGACCTGGAGTCTTTGTTTTTCTATTAAGAATCTGTATGCCTTTGAGGAATTAATTTGATCTTTATCCCCTTTTTCCCAGTAAAGTGAAAAATCATTATTGTTGCTCTAATTTACTTCATGGAATTTTTTGAAATATTAAATAGAAGGTGTGTTCACATGTTTTATAAAATTAAAGTTTATATATGAATGTATGATGTTTTTATAGGTTTCTGTTTGAGCAAGGGAAGCAAGATCATTAAACTAAGTACTATATCAAGAGTGGTTGCTTCTTCCCAGTCTCGAAAGTAGATTCAGTTTTTATTACACAGTTTGGAAAGGTTTCCAATACTAGTTTTGGAGACTTTCCTGTAGAGAGATATGTTTCATAAGACAGACACTTTAGTCTGACAAGGTAGGTTAAATATGCTGATCTGTCAAGGCATCAGTACCTCCTTCTCCCAAAATTGGGTTGAAAATGTCCAAGACGTTCTAGATGTTTTGGCTAGATACAAGAAACCCAGAGTCATGTAGGGAGGAGAATTGTTTCAGTACTGCCACAGCACCTTTGTTGCTACTTAACTGAACTGGAACAGAAGAAATAAATCATTTACCAAAAGCTCACAGGCCCAAGATAAGTTATAAGGAGAGAAAATATACTCCAAGTATATAAGCTATCAGAAGGGAAATAGTGCCCTAAACAAGAGTGTATGAGATTTGGGTCAATACCAAAACCAGAGCTGTGTTTTATGTAGTTCAGTGCCTCTTAAGAATTAAGGTACTAAATACCCAGCAAGACCCTTCTTGTCTCTGATTTCTTTTTTAAAAACTGAATAGTGGCAAAGCCTGAAACTTTCTAAGTCTGGCTTTAATTTAATTTTCCACAAGCCCTAGGTAAATAGGCAGAGCCCTTTTCTTATATAACCTGTATTGATCTTCTGATAATTCAGTACTACTGACCTGTTTAACTTGACAGCCCACCCAGGCATCAGCTTTACAGAATCCAAGCTTCCTAGAGTTAGTTTTTAAATTCCTGAAGAGATCACCTTAAGTCTAGTACCATAGCTAAATTTCTCATTAGGAAAGTTAGAATGAGAGTATTTTAAATAAAGCTTTAAGGCTTGATGTTCACATTAAACCCTAATTTAGTTAGTAAGAATTATTTAAGAATGCATCCCATTTTCTTCCACTTTAGAGCTGGGAATTATATGTTAAAATAGATTATTCTGTTATTCTATTAAAAAAGCTAAAGGAAAACTGTTTCTCTGCTCCTAACCCTTCTGATACCAGATGTGTTGTTCCCACACCAACGAGTGTTCCCCAACCCTGCAGACACCAACCTGGTATCCTACAATTCAATTCTGATACTAAGAGCAAGAGAGTTAGCACAGATCCCACAGGTTAAGAGCTCAGTCCCACAAGACTACCCTCTATTTCAGATGCCACTTGCAAGTAGTGGGTCCTCAGATTACCCACACTTCTGTCCAACCTGGCAACAAATCGAGGGTTCCCATGACTCCCTCTTCAGGTTCGATAATTTGCTATAATGGCTCACAGAACTCAGGAAAATACTTACTTATATTTACCGGTTTATTATAAAGGATATAATTAAGGATATGCATGAACAGCCAGATGAAGAGATACATAGGGCAAGGTCCAGAAGGGTCCTGCGCACAGGCGCTTCTCTGTCCCCATGGAGTTTGAGTGTACCATCCTCTTGGCATGTAGATATACGTGTTCACAAACTCAGAAGCTCTCTGAATCTTGTAGGTTAGAGATATTTATGAAGGCTTCATCATGTAGGCATGATTAATTATTAACTCAAGTCCCCAACCCCCTTCCCTCTTTTGGGATAGGGCTGGAAGCTTCAAGCCTCTCATCATGGCTTGTTCTGGTGACTAGCCCCCAACCTGAAGCTATCCGGAAGCCCACCTGAAACTACCTCATTAGAACAAAAAACACTCCTATCACCCAGGAAACTCTAAGGGATTTGGGAGGTCTGTGTAAGATGCTCCTGTCACTCCCACTACTTAGGAAATTCCAAGAGTTTAAGGAGCTCTGTGTCAGGAACCAGGGGCAGAGACCAAGTAGTATACTTCTCATGTCACAAAACAAACCCAAACATGACTCTTTTCTTTCTCTCCATGTTACTGGAGCATGCAGGTACCTAGTTTAATACTCTAGATGCCTGCAGACCAGCACAGAAACACATACTTTCCTTAAAAATGGAACATTTTCATTTTATATTAAAATTTTTGTTATGCATAAATTATAAAACTAATATACATTCTGAAAAATTTAAAAAGTAAAGAGAGGTATACAGTGAAACATAAAATTTCACCTCCCTTTTTTGCCTCTGACTTTTATAATTTAATTGGTTCAGATTATATGTCTCCACTTTTCAAAATTCTCCTCTAGCTGGTTCTTGAGAAAAGAGTTGGGAGTGGGGAAAGGCAGGGCATTCCTTGTTTGAACAAGCGGATGAAGAGGTCCTAGCTTTTCCAAGAGTCATAATAAAGAAAGAGAGCCAGTCACCTGATCTAAACAAACAAGATACCCAAGTTTCTGAATCATCATTTCCAGTTCCATTCTCTGAGCAGGAAGACCCTTTTTGAAAAAATCTTTTTGATAACTAGTACCAAGTTTGTTAGAATATAGTTAGCAGTTATTAATCATTTCCACTGAAGGAGAATGAAAGAAAATGGACTTAGGCAGTGGTAGGAAAGAATGAAGTTTGGGTGGGAACCTTGAGGCTTCCTATGACAGAAATAAATCATCAGGATCACTTGCTGTTTCCCTATCAAATGTGTCTATAGTTTTCATCTGTGTGAAGTGGACTTGCTATTTTTACATGAAGGCCAAGTGATCACTAGATACAGTGGTTCAGTACTTCCTAGACTTCAGGATTTTACAAATGAGTAAAACTTTTTTTAAAAAATGGGAGTTGTCATAGTGTTGCTAATTTTATATTCTTCCAAATTAACAAAACTTAAAAAACGACTACCACTGAATTCATAAAAGGAATAACAATTAATGCTAAAAAGCTAGGCAAAATATAATGTCAGAATAAAGGATAGTTTCTTTAAACTAGTAAATTTAGCTGTATGAAAAACTTATTACATTGCCTATATTTTTCTCAACATTTTTTAGACCAATGACTGTCTCATCAGGGAACAGCACTAATTTCTTAACCAGCATTTGGGAATTATTTCACTAAATGTCATTTCATAGACCTTTTCAGGTTTAGAATGCTAAAGCTTCAGCACCCGTGAATGCATTTTTTTTCTTTTGAGCTTTCCCTCCTCTACTGGGGTGGATGTGAGATGCAAATTAGGACCAGGCTTATTCACCGATTATATTGTAACTTCATTATGTGCCTGCAGTTGTTGAATTCCTATCTGATTAAGATGGAAAGACTTTTATAGAAAACCCAGAGCTGGCTGGTG
This sequence comes from Mormoops blainvillei, assembly GCA_004026545.1. Taxonomy (NCBI): domain Eukaryota; kingdom Metazoa; phylum Chordata; class Mammalia; order Chiroptera; family Mormoopidae; genus Mormoops; species Mormoops blainvillei. The sequence continues at coordinate 28,983 of PVJD01000528.1, read as the reverse complement.
TTGGAGGTGGGGTGTGGAGAACTGGCTCAGTACACCTGGGGCCACCCTTGTGCCACTTCACTGAAGTGAAACGGAAGAAATCAATCATTTACCAAGAGCTAGTCTGTTCTTCTAGAACTTACCTGAGAAGCAAAGTGATTTTGAGAACCAAGCCATCAGAAATAATTTCAGTATTTGATTCATAAGTTGGGATGTGAGGTTTTACATGTGTTATTTCTTTTGTGAACTCAGCCAACCAGTAAACCGATGCTACAGTGACAGAGTAATACTTGGATTGGAAGGCTTTGTGTAGACTATAGTACCTGGCTCTGAAGGATGGAATCTGATCCATGGTCTAAGGTGCTGAGGGTTTTAATTCTATTATATGACTAGTTCTGCACTGAAAGAATTGGTTTGGTCATATATGATTGTCCCCACATCAATCTTGGTATCAGAAATAAATCCCATGCTTTTCCCAAAAGGGTCCAGGAGTATTGTTGTGCTAATATTTCTCTTTACCAGAGATAACTGCTGTGGAGAAAAAAGAAAAGGGAAAAATGAGTGTGCCAGACACTGTCTTGTCAGCCTCTCTGTTTACTCTTGGCTATCCTAGTGTTTATTTTGACACAGGTTGAAATGCCAGCAGTCATCTTTTCTTAGTGAATGAACTCAGTTTCATTCCATAGTCAGGTACTTTAAAAACACCAGTTTGGATTGCAAATAACATGAAGTTTGTGGCTTGGAGTTAAAGCATATGAGTTTAATGAGCATAATAAAGTTTAGAGTCAAACATACGTGGGTTCAAATCCAAGCTTTGGTCCCTTTTCATTGTGCGATTTTTTTGGAACGAGTTAACTTCTCTAAGTCTTAGTCTCCCCAGGTAAAATAGGAACAATGATAGGATTTGTAGGGTTGTTGTGAAGATTAAATTAGATCACAATGCAAAATGCTTGTCTTTAGTGTAAATTATTGTTATTACATTATTTTTGAAGGTATAATAAGATCTCTGCTTATTTCCTTAAGGACCGAATTTACCTGCAGGTCTTTCATTTCCTCCACATACTTACTGATCCATTACTTTTTTAATATACTTGGCAATAGAAAGTAGTGTCTATTAAAAATAATTTCTCAGCTAGAATTGGATTTCACTATCTTTTTGCTTGTTAATATATTCTCACTGCCTCTATGACCTCTTCAACTTGGCCTGCCTAATTCCAAGGCCTAAATTTTACAGTGGCTAAGGATTTATATAACATTTTTATTGTGATTTTTAGGGTCTTCTAATGGTTTAAATATAATAAGAATTCAAAGAAATTTTTGCTAATTGATAACTGACTTCCCTGGATTTAGTCCCATGCTTAGAGGCACTAGGCCTTTCAATTGGGGTAGATTCCTGATTCTAGGCCCCTTGGGCTAGCTTTTACTCTTTTAGCCATGATACACTAACCAACATCTGATTATTGCCATTGTACCATGTGAGATCTGTGACAGAACAGATTTTTATCATGACCAATCCCCTTTGTTAGGAGTAAGTACTCTTCACAGCAACAACAACAACAAAATATTTTATACCCTAGATCCATGTAATAAAAGTAGCTTTACCCATCACTCTAAGTATTTTGGGACATCTAGAATCTGCTTTAGAGTGAAACTCTCTTATAGTATTTTCTGTTGCTCAGAAAGTAGGTTCTTTTGACCTAGAGGGAAGAATTTATCCAAAAAATCTCATCTGAGAGTATTTTTATACTTGATTCTACTCTATCTCTATTTTCTGTGATAAGCTTGAGCTGCTATCTTTTGAAGACAACTTTACAAAAAAGTAGAAAATCACATTTGAGATAGTTTTAAGTATGTTCATCTTGTAAAGGAATGAACTAAATAAGTTATTGAGGTTTCATTTAGTCTCAGGGTTCAATTTTTTAAAAAAAGATCTGATTGAAAATCTGGACTTGAGTTACCTTGTTGGATCTGTTTTAGGCTTGTATAGGGAGATTTTGGTCAAGTAACTTCTTAAATTAGTTTTTTATTAATTTAACAATAGAAGCAAAATTGTTTCTGCCATGTTAACAGACCTTAAATAAGTCACTTAAAAAATGAATTAAAGAATTCCAGTCAAGATGGTGGCACAGGTAGGCACAACTTGCTTCCTCATACAACCACATTAAAATTACAAGTAAATTATAGAAAAACCATCACTCAGAACTGTCATAAATCGAGTTGAATGGAAGCCTGACAACTACAGAATTAAAGAAACCACATCCATCCAGACTGGTAGGAGGGGTGGAGACGTGGAACAAGCTGGTCCCACATGCACATGTGGTAGATAAAAATTTGGGAGGAATATCTCAGGAGCAAGGAGTCCCAGCCCCACACCAGGCCCCCTAGGCCGGGGTTCAGTGACAGGAAGATAAGTCCCCATAATTTCTGTCTGCAAAAACCAGCAGGGACTCAGTCAGTGGAAGAAACTTCTGGAGTCCCAAGCAGTTCCTCTTAAAGAACCGACACATGGACTCACCTACTCAGATCCACTGCCTCTGAACTCTAGCACCAGGGTAGCAGCTTGAAATGAACCAGTGGCATGCAGGGAGGAAGTAAAGTGTCTGGCATCAAGGCGAGAGCTGGGGGACAGCTTTCTCCCAGACAGAAAAGCCAGAAGAGGCGCACAGAGCCACAGATCCAGCATGTAGGTGCCATATCTGAGACTTACAGACCCACCCAAACTGTTAACAGAGACTTTTCCATATGAATGGCTGGTCCTGGTTCATGCTTCATAACTTCCTAAATCCTCTCAAATGAGCACTAGCTGGCCACAGTGAGCTCCCAGCCCCCATACCTCTTGCTAAATGGACCTAGTCCCATTGGCACTGGTAGCAGCCAACCTATATTCACAGCTTGGCTTTGCCTGAGAATCTCCAAGACCAGCACAAGTAGCAGCCATCTCAGATTGTTTCATAGCCCAGGCAAGGTCGCTCCAGGAAAAACACAGGTGGGGGTTGACCTTGGATGCACCACCAGGGAAACCCCAGGGTCTGCACACCCAGTGTACAGCTACAAACCACACTGGAGCAGCACCTCCCTGCCTCTGAATAGCTACTCCTTCATGGAGTGCAGAGATTGGTGGTCAGGGATCACAGCCAGTCCTTGCAGCTGACAGACCAGGATAAATTCCTCCCAAGACCTGCCAACAGGAATCAAGGCTCAGTTACAAGAGGAGGGTGTACTCAGCCCACATGAAGGGTACATCTCAGCTTGGGTGAAAGGGGAGACTGTGTCACTGGAACCTACAGGACACCTACTACATTAGGCTATGCTACCAAGACAGGGAGTCATAGCAGCTCTACCTAATACATAGAAACAAACACGGAGATTGCCAAAATGAGGAGACAAAGAAACATGGCCCAAATGAAAGAACAGATTAAAACTCCAGAAAAAGAACTAAACAAAAGGGAGAGAAGCAATCTCTCGGATACAGAGTTCAAAACACTGGTTATAAGGATGCTCAAGGAACTTAGTAAGGACCTCAACAGCATAAAAAAGATTCAGTCAGAAATGAAGGATACACTAATTGAAATAAAGAACAATTTACAAGAAAACAACAGTAGAGTAGATGAAGCTGAGAATCAGATCAATGATTTGGAACATAAGGAAGCAAAAAGCAACCACACAGAACAACAAGAAGAAAAAAGAATTAAAAAAAGAAAAGATGACAGTGTCAGCAGCCTATGGGACAACTTCAAGCATTCCAGCATTTACAGTATGGGGTGCCAGAAGAAGAGAAACAGCAAGAAACTGGAATTCTATTTGAAAATATAATGAAAGAAAACTTCCTTAATTTGATGAAGGAAATAAGACACTCAAGTCCAGGAAGCACAGAGTGTCACATACAAGGTGGATGCTAAGAGGTCCACTCCAAGACACATCAAAGTCAAAATGCCAAAGGTTAAAGATAAAGAGAGTATCTTAAAAGCAGCAAGAGGGAAGAAGTTAGTTACCTACGGGGGAGTTCCCACAAGACCGTCAGCTCATTTCTCAAAAGAAACTTTTCAGGGTTGAAGGGATTGGCAAGAAATATTCAAAGACATGAAAAGCTAGGACCTACAGCCAAGATTGCTCTACCCAGCAAAGATATCATTTAGAATTGAAGGGCAGATAAAAAGCTTCCCAGACAAGAAAAAACTAAAGGAGTTAATTATCACCAAACCATTATTATATGAAATGTTAAAAGGACTTACTGAAAAAGATCAAAACTATCAACAATAAAATGCCAACAAATACATATATATTGACAATTTATCCTAAACAACAAACAAAGCAAACAAGAAGAACAGAGGCAGAATCATTGATACAGAGAGGGTTTTGATGGTTGCCAAATGAGAAAGGTGTGTTGGGGGGAATGGGTGAAGAAATGAGGGTATTAGGAAATACAAATAGGTAGTTACAGAATAGCCATGGGGTTGTAAAGTACAGTATAGGAAATGGAGTAGCCAAAAAACTTAAATGTGTGACCCATGGACATGAACAATGGTGTGGGGATTGCCTGAGGGAGTGGGGGTTGCTGTGTGGAGGGGGGAATGGGGAGAAAATTGGGACAACTGTAATAGTATAATTAATAAAACATAATTAAAAATGAATTCAATTATAGACTTGGTTTTCTTATCACAAAAATAGGATGAAATGTCAGCCTATACATAAAAATACTTTTAAGTTATAAAGCATTATACAAATATAAGATTGAGTAGAAGGTTATTATTTGTCTTTCCTATTATACAAGAGGCATGCATAGATTCTTCTTTATACATGGTAATCATTCAGTAACTTATTTGCCTCACTGGGATTTTAGGAGAATAAAGATGATAGAGTTGATGAGCCTTGAGTTTCTCAAAAGAATATAAAGTAGTTTAAGATGAAAGATTTATAATTAGTCACTTCTGTTTGATATTGAAGAATGTTAACATTAATCACAATGGCCAGGGTTATTAACAACAATATCTCTCAGGCTTGAACACATTTTTTAAGTCTGAAAACTGTGAGACAGGCCAAATTTAGAATGTTATATATGTGTCTAGTGTGAGGGTGGAGAAGCTATGAGATACGAGTGTAATGACATCCTGGTTCCCTCTACTGGGTTTAAGTGAAATTACCTTTTGCTGCTTAAGACTTCTGTTTCCACATCATAAAATGGCCATTCTCTTTAAGTGGCAAGAGGAGAGGGGAGGACAAGTGAATCAAATAACATATCAGATATTACTTCCAATGTTGGAAGGACATGTAACTTAGGGGACATTACTTCCTAATGATAAACCATCGTTTCTCTCAAATGTTGGATAAAGGTACTCAAAGTTATTTGATAAATATTTTTGAATAATAACCAAAATTTTTCCAAATTTGATGAAAATATAAACCATCTTATACAAGAAGCTTAACAAAACCAAGTATAAGAAACGTGCAGATAACCACTATGCTGTATACCTGAAACTAATATAATATTGAATGTAAACCACAGTTGAGAAATTAAAATAAATTTAAAAACAAAAATAATTACATTTTATTATATCTCAAAAAAGAAAAAAGAAACCTTCAGAAAACATACCAAGGCACATTATAAGCAAATTACTAAAAACCAGTGATAATAGAAAGCACCAACAGCACCCAGCATGTTTAGTTCTTCTGAATGGAAAGGCTGGTTCAAATAGCCTAGACTCTCATTATTAGAAGTAGAAATCTTTCCGTGCAGCCACTGTGAATAATGCTGCAATAAACATAGGGGAGCATATGTCTTTGTGAATAAATGTTTTCAAATTTTTCAGGTAGATACCCAGCAGAGGGGTTGCTGGGTCCTATGGTAACTATTCTTAATTTTTTGAGGAACCTCCATACTGTTTTTTATAGTGGCTGCACCAGCTTACATTCCCACCAGCAGTGAAAGAGTTCCTTTCCCCTCCACAACCTCTCCAACACTTGTTACCACTTACCTTGTTGATAATAGCCATTCTAACAGGTATGAGGTGGTATCTTATAGTTTTGATTTGTATTTCCCTAATAGCTAGTGAAATTGGGTATCTTTTCATACATCTGTTGGCCATTTGTATGTCTTCTTGGAAGAAGTGTCGGTTCAGGTGCCCTGCTCTTTTAAAACTGAAATCAACAAACGAACAAACAAGAAAAACAAAAACTCATACATATAGACAACAGGTCACCAGAGGGAAGGGGGTGCGGGGGTAGTAGAGGGTAAAAGATTTCAAATATATGGTGACAAAAGATGATCTGATTTTGGGTGGTGGGAACACAATGCAATGTATAGGTCATGTGTCATAGAGATGAACACTTGAAGCCTATACAATCTTACTAACCAATATCACTCCAATAAATTTAATAAAAAATAGAAATGGAAACCCTTATGATGTTTTCAATTTAAAAAAATAAAATAGAAAAAGATTCTGTGGTATCTTTATAAAAGTGGAGAAGTTAGGTGAAAGGATTTGGATAATGCTGTGGTTCCTATGAACAGCTAAAAGGATAAAATAAGGAAGCTGGGACATGTTTAGTAGACCTGGGTATAATTTCCATGTTTTACATAGTATGGATGCTGGAAGAGTAGGTGGGATTCCTATAGTAGAAAATAATGGAATAAATCAAAGGAAGTTAGAGTGGGGCAGTTATGATGGGATGTTTTGATTTTCACCTAGATATTCTACATTTCCTCATTTCTCTACACCGTCAATTACATCTGGTATCTGTACAAAGAGCTAAGGATGAAACACACCCAGAGTGGACAGAGCACGTTTTCCCTGGTAAGTTTTATTCAGCGCTAATAGTTAAGAATAGTATGCTAAAATAAACTCACATATTCTTGATAAACAGTGTAAGCACACCCAGCACTAGCTAGGTGAATTCATGGAGGTTAATTAAAAATAAACAACAAACACAAGTTCTCACTGGGTTTCTATTCTGTTGATATTTCCTCTTCTCTCAAGCCACCACCACCAAAAAAAAAAAAGACTTGATTAGATTATTGGAAACATGCACAGTGTTACCATTCCTACTGGATTGTGTTCAGTAAGGGAAATAATTCTCCTTGGCTCTGTGCCAATCCATCATTGTTGCTAAAGAAAAAGATCTTGGTGAAGAGTCAGGGAGAGTGCTCAGTTTGATAATCTGGGATTTGAACTACAGGTATTGGAAAGGGAGAGTGTTTGTTTTGTTCTGTTGTACTTCTTCAGTATGTGTGGGTAACACACTAGTTTACAGAAGGGCAGAGGAATTAATGTGCGGTAATATCAGAAAACAAGATTAACCCAAGGAGCAGTTAGCTGTCTTTCCTTCTTTGGTTCAGAAAGAGTTTCAGGCACTGCCTAGCATTGCAATTATGCAAGAAAGGAGAACACTGAGTCAGTACATCTGGACTCTCTTTGTGTATACATATTTTACATGTCACATAATTCACTTATTTTAAGTATACAGTTCAATGATTTTTCAAGTAAACTTATCAAAAGGTGAAGGAATTAAGGGAAAAAAAACCCTCTTAGACAACAGTACAGTGATTACCAGAGGGAAAGTGGGGTGGGGGGAGGTAGAAGAGGGTGAAGGGGGGGATAAATGGTGATGGAAGGATACTTGACTTGGGGTGGTGAACACACGATGAATATACAGATGATGTGTTATAGAATGGTACCCCTGAAGCCTGCTACATAATTTTACTAACAATGTCACCCCATTCAATAAATTCAATTAAAAAATAAAAAATATCAAATGGTACAGTCATTATCATAAAGCAGTTTCAGAATATTTTTTCACTCCAATAAAATCTCTTATGCCCATTTACTGTTAATCCCCTTCCCACCCTCTGTACTAAGCAACCACTAATCTACTTTCTGTCTCTATAGATTTTCCTTTTCTGGACATTTTCTATAGATGTAATCATACAATATATACTCTCTTAATGTCTGGTTTCACTTAGCATAATCCTTTTGAAGTATATCCATTATAGCATTGTATAAGTAAATCATTCCTTTTTATTGCTGAATAGTATTCCATTGTGCAGTACCCTTTGTTTCTTATTTCTGACTCAGTTTATCATTAAGTGATCTTAGCAGAAGACATTTTTATGATAGCAGTTTTCATTTATTTAAATGTTATATATTTAAATATTATTATACATATTTTACTAAATATTCCAGTCTTCTTATTTCCACAGTATTCATTCTGTTGCAGTTTTTTGAAAGGGATTTTTTTTCTAAGGGCACCATGGAGTAAATGAATCATGAACTCCTCCCAATGTATCTTTCTCTAGAGCCTATAGATCAGTTCTGGGACAGATGAAAGTAATACACTGTCATGCACATGATGAAACTTAGTATTTCTTGAATAAATAAATAGTACTAGAGCATCATGAAAAGAGTATTTGATGGTGAATAAGGAGATCCATCTTCTAGACCCAGCCCTGTCATTGATCTCCTGGATGACCTTGGGTATATCTTCTCCCTTTCTTGGGCCTCAGTTTTCATCATAAGATGATGTGTTGGTCTCTGTGACCTTTAATGTCCCTTCTAGCTCTAAAGTGCTATGGTACTCAAATCCTAATCTGACTGACTGACTCAAAAAGATACTCTTTTCTTCTTAAGACAAGAATTGCTTTTCTAACCTTGTTCTAGGTACACACTGTTGGAGAAGCACAGAGGCATAGAATGCTCTTAAAACTTTTCTCTTTTTACTGTAAGGGGAAGGGCCAGTGGGGAAATCATTGAGAAAAATAACCTGAAGAGACCTCTTATGCAGCATTCTGGATAAGACATTGCAGTCTCTATAAGCACTCAGCAGAATTGTTGGCAGTGATCAAATGTTTTATGTGCTCTCCAGCTCCATAACCACTGGCCATGTGCAGCTGCTGAGTACTTTAAATGTGGCTGGTGTGATTGAGGAACTGAATTTTAGATTTTGTTGAATCTTAATTACATTGTATTGAAAAGCTCAGGACTATATTCTGGTGCCCTTTTCTCTTGTTTACCTCTGGGGATTCAACACATATATTTACTCTTCTATATTTTAAATTTGTATAATCTCTTAACTCCATACAATTTACAAATGACCCATGTCCATAGCTATGTGTTCTTCTGTATGTTCATCTGCATAACCCTAGAGCCCTAGAGCTGGAAGGTAATACAAAGAAACTCATTTTCCTCCCATGGAGTAGATGAATGTTTAAAAAGTTCAACAGTCTTTAAAGGGTAGTATTTCAAGTTTTTAATTAATTCATTCATTCTCAAGCTAAGAGACTGACTAGAATTTGGGAGAGGTTATTCTACCACAGAGTTATTCCCTAAAGAAGTTGCCACAATGAGACCAGAAGCCAAGGATGGGGACAATATAGGGAAACATTATTTTTTTAAGCTTAGGCTCCTGGCAGGAGAACAAATTAATTTTCAAAGAAAAGGGAGGGAGAGATATGATTAACTGTCATACATGGTATTCTACTGATTTATATTCATACAAATGTACATATAGTATTTTTCTTTATGTAACACGTGCTCTGACACTAGTTCCAAGAAGATAAACTCTGGCCAAAAAATTTAATCCCACTGCCTATTATTCTGTCATTGTAGTTTATACCAGGAGCCTTGAATTTTTAAAAACATTTCAAGTTCTCTTTTAAACGCCTTAGCAAGACTTCTGCCCTAAACTTTTATCAGTAAGCTTTTTATCAGAGATTCACTGATACCCAGGTAAGAACAAGAATTAAACACAGGATAGCCATCTAATGGATAGAGGATAGAATAAAAAGAGAAGAGATGTGGGCTTTGCTCACTTGGATTTTTTGGTAAAAGAAGTCACCAAAGACTAACTTTAGTTATTTTATCTAAAGTCTGCACCAGCTATCCAACTTGAAATCATTTGCTATTCTTGATTCAAAGTTTTTAAGGCAAATCAATTGCCCATCTCTGATTATTGATTAATTGTTCACTTAATGCTTATTGATCCCTAACAATGCCATTCCATGTGATCTCTACCTTAAAATAGGAAAGAAAAAAACAAAAATACCCAGACCTTGCTTTCTATTCTGTTATCTCTTTAAGATGTTCTGGTCAAAATCTTTCACAATAAATTCTTAATGGGTAAGGGCCATTCTTCTGTTGTTTGTTTTACTACAATGTCTAACACAACTGGAGATTTTTGAAATGCTCCTTCTTCTAGAATCTAACAAGTCTTGAAGGTCATATAATCCAAAGGGTTTATTTGACCCTGCCCTTATTATACTAACCCTGGCTTATTATGCCTTCTACTGGTCATTTTATACACAGACTTTCTACCCATAAGGAGTGGAAAACCCACACCTCCCTGGATATAAAAGAAGACTGAACTGCTATTAGAAGATGGAACATTGTGTGATTTTACATTTGCCTTTCTTTTTAAGAGAATTTGTTCTAGTATCCAAATCTCATGTTAAACTACTTCCTGCAGCTTCTTTTTGTGGCAGTTGTCTTTTTTATAATATATATGTGATAATATAGATAAAATTCTCTTATCCCCAATGCTAAGGAACTATTTCATTGAATTTTGTAGCAAATATTGCTTAACTGAAGCAAGCTGTCTCTTGAGAATTTTTGTTCTGTCAGGTGGTAAATGATGACCTGGTATTTATTATAATATGATTGGCAGTATCCTAAGACATTATTCATATTTATTCTTTTCATAGGTTATAGATAATACTTGTCAAGTTGGTCAGATAGCCATCATTTTGTCAAGGTAAGATTTTTGCTTTCTTTCCTATCAAGGTGTGGACTGTCATTATTCTGGGATCTAGGTGGGAACAAATAGGAGAATTGTCCTTTATTTCCATTGAGTCTGTCATGCCTAGGTCCTCACGGAACCTTACTGAGCAGAAAGCAACAAATACGTGATCTCTGGTTCCATTTTCTCAAATAGGATAGGGAAACAATTTGAAGTTACAGATTTGGGTTTTAGCCTCAATTCAGCTGTCATCTCCATGTCACCTTCAAATATGTCTCTTTAAGTCTTTGGACTTCTACTTCCTTTTCACATATCATAAAAGTTGTGATTGGCAGCTTTCAAGATCTCATCAACCTCATAATGCTGGGTGAGACTCTTTAAATTAGTAAGCCCAGAAAGGGTCTGGTTCTCCTTTAAGTGGACACTACAGAGTTGGTTTTAGATTTTGTAACTTTTACCCTTGGATCTTTCCCTCTGGATAAGTAATTGGTTATTTAAAGGTATACTTTGGAGCCGTGGCTGGTGTGGCTCAGTGGAATGAGCACCAGCCTGGAACATAAGTAAATAAAATCTTAAAGGTATACTTTGGAAAAGCTCCCAGGAAGGGGTTTATGAGAATGAAGTTATTTCTGGTCACCATGGAAAGTGAAACAGACTGAGCAAGCATAGAGCTCTTTGTTAAATTTTTTCTTCCACTTTGACTCACTTGGATTTTTACCTGACCACACAACTCCCAGAGATTCTTTTAAAAAAAAAAATTTTTTTTTTTAGAGAGAGGGGAAGGGAGGGAGAGAAACATAGATTGGTTGCATGCCCCTAATCTGGGACATGGCCCACAACCCAGGCATGTGCCCTGACTGGGAATCAATCTGCGACCTTCTAGTTCACAGGCTGGTGCCCAATCCACTGAGCCACACCAACCAGGGCTCCCAGAGACTCTTTATGAAACTCTGTTAGGACTCATTACCCTAAACATAAAATGAATTCCTCACAAAAAAATGCATTCCTCACTTTGCTTACCCAGAAATTAGAAAAGGTATACTTATGAGTTTTGAGGTATTTTTCTTCGAGAAATAAAATGTGTATGTATTTGTGGAGAGTGGTGGGGTGATGGAGATGGGAGAAGAATGGGGTAATATTTTGCAAATGGAAAAGGGCATGAAAAAGTCTGAATATTAGGATAATAAGTTTTTTTTTTTCTCCCAGCCTGATACCTCTGATATTGATGATACCTGTATTCTGTTTGGGCAATGTCAGTGAATGTTTTCTCAACTTTAGCCAGAGCCACAGGTGAGTAAGGACCAAATCTGTCATTTTCATGGTAGTCAGTCAACACCTATTCTTTTTTTTTTTTTAATTTATTTATTTTCAGAGAGAGGAGAAAGGAGGGAGAAAGAGGGAGAGAAACATCAATGTGTGGTTGCCTCCTACGTGCCCGTTACTGGGAACCCGGCCCACAACCCAGGCATGTGCCCTGACTGGGAATCAAACCAGTGACCCTTTGGTTTGCAGGCCGGTGCTCAATCCACTGAGCCACACCAGATCCACTGAGCCATACCAGAATAGAGCAACACCTATTCTTTTCTATAAATAGAGATGGAAGAAGACTTTCTACATACATTCTGGCCAAGGGGCTCATATTCAAAATGGGCTATGGAATAACGTAGTTAAGGCCGAAAATACCTAAGTGGAAATGTAACACAAAGTTACTAGAAGGTAATATATCTGTGAGAAGGAACAAAGTGTTGTGGACAAGGATTAGCAAAACGATAAGTAAAATTGCATACTCATGAACCTTCTGTTGCACTGATAGGTATCCCTCTAGTTTTTTATCTGTAGCTGTTCTCTTGTCCATTGATTCTCTTCCTAGGTGTATCCTGATGCACTCACCACCATCAGCCATGGCCGAACTCCTGCCTTCTGCCAACACATCAGTCTGTAGCACACTTTATTTGTATGGGATCACCATTTTCCTGGCCAGCTTTCTACTCAGCCTCTTCATCATCATGGTATGGTGCCACCTTACCTGCCTTTATGGAGAGAAGTGGGGAAAGGCACGGATGGGGCAGAGTGCTTCCAAGGCCTGGGAGAGATGAGTTCGAGAGTCGCTTTATAGTCCTAGAATTAAGAAAGTGGCTAGGAGATACTGACAATTTATTTACTACTTCAGTCCTTTGGACTTCCCAAGATCAAAGGAGGAGTGGGAAAAAGAACCTGTATTCCTTTTTCTGTGAGGATAATTCTGTGAAATTATCCTCATTCTGAACTAATGTATGTTCTTGTTGATTCTCATGAAGGGTCAGAGCAGAAAACTAGCATGTGTCAAGTATGTCATTTTACAGAATGACACTCTGAAACATAGGGCATGACCTTTGGTTTAATTTTCCAAATAATGAAAGTTTTCCTTTCTCAGTTCTTTATTAGCTATAAATTTGCATTTATGTTATGTCTAGCCGGTGTTAATCTGCTAAGTGGCTCAGGCAGTTATTAAATACTCATCTGACATCATCAGAACACTGTACAATTAAAATAATCAGCTATGGGACAATATGTTATTTATATATAAACGCCTAGTACAAAATCAGTAAGCAAGCAAATATGCCTTCTAATTTGTCATATCTATTTTTCAGTATCATTTTTTCCTCTCTTCATATGCTAGTTCAGGGATTACAAACTATCTACCTGCCGACCAAATTTATCCCACAAATATGTTCTGTTCCTAGCACAGCTAGCACACGTGAACCAAATATATTGTGGACAGTTTCCTTTGACAATTCAAATATGAGTTATGGAGATAGCATAGCTCAAATCAGCAACTTTGTAAAGAGAGCACAGTGGCACAGTGATTATTTTATATTAAAATGTCTTTGATGGCTTATATTTAGAACTGATTGACAAGAGAGACATGTAGCCTGGTACCCTAGGGATTCCTGTTCACATCTTTAGAATAACTCAGGTTACAAAGAACATTCAGAATTAGCATTCTGATTCTCTTTTAGTCAACAGATGATTAACTGATTCTACTAGCCATAAGTATTCTCAAGTAAGTTCAAGCCTCCTTTTGATTCCTGTATCTGTAGGCAAAGGAAACTAGATAACTAAACTTAATTAAGTAATTTGTTGTTAATTTAGACTATGGATCTGGATTTTTGGGGGAAAGTTTCAAATTTGGTCAGATTTGTTACCAAGATTGTTACCTAATTTACTCCCTACAGAAAGCACGTTGGACTTTTGGACTGATTTATATTTCTTTCATTAGCTAAACCCTATAAAGACAGTATCAAAAGGAAGGAAAAGCAATTTATTTTCCATCTACAGGAAAGAAGAGACTTCTTTTGCTTTGAGTTGAGAATTGAGAATTTAAGCTCAGTCACAATGCTGGAGTATTTATTTTAAGGATATTAAGCACAGAACACTTGTTAACACAATCTCTAATGAAGTATTTTATAAAGAGGGCCCGGTTAGATCTTAATTTTAACTTCTCATGCATATTGTGATCAGCCTTAACAAGAAAAAAATCCTGAAGGCTGATGTAAGGTTCGTGTTTTGAACATGGTAACCACAAGTTTGGCTGTTACCTGTCCATTTCTCTAGCCAAGCAAAAGTTCATTCTGAAGGTAATTTTCTTTCAGAAAAAGACTCATCTCAGATAGTAAAGACAGAAGAATGACATTTCCTACTGTCAGGTCCAAAGAGAATGATCCCTCCAAAATGACAGGGGGATAGACTTGGGAAATTACTAAACCTTGGGCAAACTACTTACTGCTATCCCCACATCTAGGCCTTACTCATCCAAGCTCAAACACTGTATAAGAAGTTTGTGAAGTCGACTGGCTTTCTGGGAAGTGAGCAGTGGGCAGTGATTCACGTCGCAGAGCAGCGAGTACGTTTCTACCCAGTGGCCTTCTTTTGCTGCTGGGGCCCAGGTAGGTGTCTTAATGGAAAAAGCTGGGCAGTGAAGTGGGTACTATTGGGTTCTGATCAAGCAAAGTGGTCTCACCAAGAAGGATGACTGAAAATTACTGTTTGGCTTGTAAAATTTAAGTCGGTACCACCCATAATTCCAGTTTTTCCCAGCCTCCTTAACTTCTTCGTATGTTTTGGAAATTAGGGTAATTAGACATGAGATGCAACCTGATAAGAAAGGAAATTTCCTGACAGAACTCAGAGATATTAATACCTGTCCTTCCTGCTGCATAAAGTTTAGATGATCAGATTGGATAACGGTTATGAAAGAGCTAGGTAAACTCTAAAATGCTAAAAAGTGTAACTCCCTGTAATATGTCTTGCCATCATGGCTACACTAATAATCTGCAAAGTTTAATCAGTGAGGTGTAAAAGTTGGAGACCCAAGGCCCAGTGGTTTATATAACTGCTTAATCTCACTGCTGGTCTTCATTATGTCTCTAGCTTCCATTCTAACAATGCCTAGGCATGTATGCCAAAGAATTTTATGCTCAGGCAGCCATGGCTGGCAATGAGATTTATACATTGTATTTTCACAGCTGTCATTCTGGTGATCATAAAGCTGATCAAGCCACAGGATACCAAGCTTCACATGGCCCTCTATGTTCTCCAGGTAACACCTTCGATATCCAACACCTCTGTTTTCACACCCTCTTGTCTTATTCTCTTATGCTGCCATCACTCTGTAAGCACATTTTTTCCTTTCATGGTATTTATTTCTACATTGCAAAAGAGATAATCTATTATTTATATTTAGTTATGAAGAATGTAAAAGTTTCCTCACAAATGAGGTAGATACTTTTGTGAAAGTGCTCCCATGCATTTCAGAGTATATGTATATCCGGTCAACCTCATTTTATTGATATGTTTTTAGGGGATGAGTAACAATAAGACCTACCAGCAACTGTTCTTATGAAACACTAATAGTGACCCGATTCGCTCCCATCCAGAGTGAACTGAATGGAATAAATTAGCTATTGTAGGTGAATGGGGAGAGAGTAGTAAAGAAATGGAATGATTTCTCTCTTTTCCTTCTTTATCACATTTAAGAAGGGCTATCTGACTATGCTGATAGGGCAGTTTTCTCAAACCTATCCTGGGAGATGAAGCAATAAAGAGGGGCATTGAAACCACTTCTTTGTCCTTATGTATATACTAAGAAATATGACCAACTCTCAATCATCCATGACAAGGTACAGTGTGAGGAGTGAGTTCAGGAAGAGCAAGAAGACTATTAAAAACTGACACCAGATCTTCATGTATGAGATAGAGGAAATATAACAATGCTTTATAGAGGAGAATAGGGACTATTCCCTGGGTCTGTGGAAGCCTGAAGGATGGGCTCCGTTGCCCCTTCATCTCCCCAGGCTCTAACAGCATCATCCCAGGGTCTGCTCAACTGTGGCGTGTATGGATGGACACAGTACAAGTTCTTTCAACTGAAGCAAGAGGCTCGGCGCGATGCAGACACCCAGACGCCATTATTGTGCTCACAGAAGAGATTCTATAGCAGGGGCCTAGATCCACTGGAGTCCGCCCTTGCTTTTGCTGCCAACACCTCCACCATTCTTTGAAGCTGTAATTCCAGAATACAGGGGCTGGAGTTATTCCACACTAAGGGACCAGGAAGAGTGTTGGGGAACATCTTAAATCTTCTCTAACCCTGCCTTAAACTATGAAAGTGAAAGGGAATATAGTGCCATGGTTAGCAGCCACTCTAGGCAAATTGGGCAGGATCTCTTCATTATTTTCAGATTCACTAGTGATTCTTAAAGTCTTTGTTCAGGGAGATGAAGCCATTTTCCATCTAAGAGATGGACTCATATTACCTCAATGAATATTAGATTTATCTAAGTCTTTTCTAGAAAAAATTAATTCCAGTTTGTTACTTAAACCTGCCACTTCCAGGCTCTCCACCTGGTGCTTGCAGGTGAAGTGCGGTGGCAGGCAACAGTTGTCTCAGACCTCGTTATCACTGTACTGTCTCTGAGGCTGGACAAAGAAAATTATGGATTTCTGTTCTTTGAATTGGTTTGGAAACTCAGAGTCAGCAAGGACAACAACTGACAAAAAAGTGACAGTGGAATCCTCAGATACACTACATTCTAGCCTCATATGTTCAGTGCTGTTCTAGGTCTTGACAGTGGGGACCATCCTACTCCAGAAAATGAAGGCCAGTCTTTTGAAGGGGATAACAAGATTTAAGAGAAATCATGAGTAAAGGAAACTCTAGGAATAAAAACCTCTAACCTGTCACTTACAAGCAGAAGTCCTAAGTAGGTTTAATTGTGCCTGGACATTGAATTAGGTTGAACCATGTGAACTTGCCATTTTTGTAGGTGTAAATAGTCTAATATCAATTTTACATTGTTCAACCTAACAGTGCTAAATATGTTTGTAGAATAAATGAATAAACAAATGAATGAATGACTAATGAGTAGAATTTGAACCTTTTGGGGAAAGAAAAGATTCCTAGACTACAGAGCCTCATTTGTGGGTAGGAATGTCTAATCTGTTTTCACTCTTTCACTGTATAACAAGGGATGCTTGGTCTCTCCAGTTAAGTTATGAACAAGTTCAGTTTGAGGCCAGAGCATCAGATACTATAATGCCAAAACAAAGGGGAAGGCCAGATGGACCAAGTGACTGGCATGATAATCAACAAAACACTTGGAACTCATAATCAAATGCTTTTCACTTGATAAATTCCCAGTCTGTCCAATGCAAAGTCATTAGGATTAAAGAAAATTGACGGAGCGGATTACAATGGTTGATTTGATAGGATATTCTGAAAAGTGAGCTCCAGAGAATTTTCCACAGGAGCGCTCCATAGGAATTTTAGGGGTCTCAATAATAACCCTTTAGATTTTAGGTCATGAGCTTCAGCCTTACTATGGAGGGTAACATCGTCTTGGTCTGTCAACATCATGTCTTAAGTCCTCTCATTACTCCAAGGAAGTTCTGGAGACCTGTCTCTGGGTAGCACAGAACAAGAAAGATTGCCTCACCTAGGGAGCTGCTTTAATTTCTTTTCATTTAAAAGCTAACAAGCATTTGGCATATAAGACAGATGGAAGCAAGAAAGAATTCCCATCTCCATAGACCTTCGGGGACACCAAAACTAAGGAGTCCAGTTCTTAAAACGTTTTTTCAGTATTACTTCATATTAGGTTTTATTACCAGAAAGACAGTAATTACCAAATATTTGTCAGGTTCGTTCATCTTGCATTTATAGTGAATTTTTTGCATTGACACTAGTCTTAGATCTTCTGTGGATGTAGGCGAACAAAAATATAGTAGGAATGAGAAATGATAAAAGGCTAAGTAAGACCCAGATTAGGATGACCAGTATTTCATCATACTGAGTCAGAGGGGACCCCTGAAGCTGGGGCACTATTTACACTGTGCCCCATACCCTCAAATTCAGATGTAGAAGGAGCATGGACATAGACATGGTGGCAGTTCTAAAAATTGTTGCAAATACCACTCCCGCGACACTAGTTCAGGTTGCAGTCGTAATGAAGTATAGGGGCATCTTAGGAGGTTCAATAAATGCAGATCTTCTGTGGAGCACATGGGAACTGTCCTTCAGCTTCTTCTCATCAGCCCTGTCTGTGTCTTAAAAAAACCCCAGCACCCCAGCACCCCAGCACCATGTGGACTGCAAAAGGAACTGGGTGAGTGTTCTTCAATGCGTGGGAACATTTAGATGTTTTCACATGGCAGCTTCCTACATTTTACATCTTTGGCCTTACACTTGGCTGAAGACCTTAAAAATCCCTTTAGATTCACTTGCCACAGTTCTCAGACCCGTCTCTCTTGGTATTCATGTAATGATAGCAGCTTTCCCAGGCAACCTTTGTGCCCTTTCCAGAGATTTTAACACACTGATTCTCTAGGCTTTGCCACCAGCCCTGGTAACAATAACTTTGTTATTTGCAAGGGGTGCCATCTTCAATATAGGCATTTGTCTGTAATGAGGTACATACAATTACAGTATTCTTGGAGGTCACACTTGTCCACACTGAAATGGCAAGGTGTAGTTGCCTAAAGAAATCTGCTGTTTTTTTAGCAGGATCCAAATGTACAACCCGAACCCTTCAGCCAGCATGAGGGCAGACAACAATGGTCCTTTTGACAATCAAGGACACTTCCATAATCACGTTCTTCTCCTTCACCCACTCCCTTATTCCCACTATATGACTTTCCAAAGGAACTTTGGAGCTAAGGTGTATGAAACAGGTAGACCCTTCTGTGCTTATGTAACAGCTAGTAGAAGTAGTGGAAGCTGCAGTTGCTGAAGCCCATATCCACAGTAATAAGTGCATGTATAGTACAGAGGTCTGACCATGGCATTTGCAGGCCACATGGCCATGATTCATTCTCAAGTTATGGCCAAGCTCATGAGCCATGAGAGCTGCATGACGTGGCATATCTTCATGAAGAAGGATTCAAGACTGGTCGCATTCTTATTAGTGCAGATATCACAGAACAATGCCTGGCCCTGGTACTTTTCAAGACTTTGGCCAATAATCATATGAACAGCATCATGCTTCACCCTTCTCAAAAGATGCCAGTCTCCCCAGCAGTCAAAATTTTTAAGTATTTCCTTCATAGTTAGGGAGATTTTCACTAGGTTTTTCTCTGTCTACTTTCACATTTAGCTCTTTCACATACCTGTTGACCAAAACATGGGCATCCGTTATAATCTGTGTTGTCTTGGTAATACTATTACTTGTAATCACTTATTATCAACAATAGTAAACATTTCTGCATACTTGGAAAGTGTCCACAATATAGGGCATAGTAACTGAGGAAGGTTCTATTCTGCTCTGAAATTGTAAAGTGGTTAAGAGCTCATCCTGTTTATCTCCACTGACTGCACATGACTCACCTTATTTTAAAGATAGGCTATAAATCATATGCTCAATATTCTTTGAAGTATAGGCTTGATACAAAAGAGCACCACATAAGATCAGGACTCTTTTTAACCTTGAGTGCTGATAGTCACAAAAGAATCCAGATCACCCTCTGAATTCCCAGTCATCCTGAATAAAAGGCATGTCCAAGCCCATCTTCCCATTATAAAGTATATAAACTGGGAGGAGTTCTTGACAAATAATCCTTTCTTTTGCTTAAAATTAATAATATGCCATTTTCCTTGTATCTAGGCCACGATTCCTGCTTTTTCTTTCAGTTCTCTGAGCATCTTTAGGTTCCTAGGGGTGACTATCTCATAATAAAGATATTCCCACTTACAGTGCACCCCTTGGAGTATAGTTACTACCAGCAATAAGATGGCATGCAGCCTAATATGGGAAGGGTCCATTCTCACGCATCCCACCTGGGGAGTCCTGGAAGAAAAAAATCACTTCAAACCTTACCCATGACCATTTGATTTCATAGAAGAAACAGCAGGTGAGGAGGGAAGATAACTAATTGGGATTGTCATTGTCATGGCCCAAGTGAAATAGCTAGTGATCCCAGACCTCTGTCTCTCAGTTGCCTTCCCTGGGACCCTTATCTTTGTGGGTGACACAGTCATTTGGCCAAAGCTTAAAACAATGCTACATGTCAGAAAAAGAGCTGCTCCCACCTCTGAGTGTTACATGGTGACACCTACCTTTTTGCTGTGTCTCTTCCTATTCCTGTTGTGCTCTCTTTTTTAGGAGCGTCCTTTGCAACCTCCCTCAAAGAACAAAAGTTTTAGTGTTCGTTCTTTAGCTGCACTCCTGTTATCTTAATAGAGGGGTATACCAAGGAGAGGAAACTTTCAGAGGTCCAGCCAGAACCATGACTCAGAATAAAGGCCCAAGAAAAGAATAAGTATAACCACCTTCCCTCAGTCTCTGTCCCCATGGAAGAGCCTTCTCCTGCTGTCCCCTGTTATTCTTTAGTCATTGAAACTAAAGGTTCCAAAGGAGCGGTTTGTGGATTGCTGGGTGGGTCACAGGCCTCTGCCATCCAGTGCCTTTTGCACCATTTCCTACTCTGTACCACGCAGCCCATTTCAAGCCTCCAGTCCTTTTCTTTTTCCCCCCGTTATTCACAATATGTTTATTTATTTAATCAATCCTGGAATACATACAGAGTAATTTTAGAAAAAGTGAACCGTGCTTTTGTAAAAAGAAAATATACAAACTGGAGAACAATGTTTGTCTTCAGTTATTTTTGTCTTTAGCCTTGCAGTATGAGGTCAAAATAATGTTCTTCAAAATTATTTAGGTTAGTACTTTCCCATCTAGATCTATTCGGTGTGGTTATATTATTTATTTTTTAATATAGTTAGGCTCTTATGTTGCTGTTTGTATTTCCTTTTGGTTTGTAAAATGTTACCATGATTCTAAAAGCCAGTACTATACAAAAAACTGTACTCAGGGTACACTTTCTTGAACCTTTAACCTGTCCAGATGTCCTCATTCTTTCCAGCTAGTTTCTGCTCACCAATCTCAATAGTAGTTTATTTTTCCTGTATTTCTTTCCGCACAAATTAGTAGATACGTGTATATTTTCTTTTAGCCCTTCTTATGTAAATGTAGCATGACATTTTACAGTTTCCTTTTTAAACTTAAATATACATGTTATAAATCACTCCGTATCAATTTATAGAGATTGTTCTTATTCTTTTTTACAGCTGAATAATACTCCATTTTGTGGCTATAGCATAATTTATTCAGTTGTTCTCCTATGTATGAACTTTTAGTTGTTTACATTATTTTAAAATTACACACATGCATCAAAAAATAATCTTGCACATACATACTTTTTGAAGGCAAATTCCTAGAAATGGGAAGGCAGTGCTAACTGTACAGGTAGCTTTGTTGGATAGTACCAAATTCCCCTTCAGAAGAGTTTTGCCAATTTGCATTCCCACCGGCATTGTGCCTGTTTCCCCACAGTCTAAGCAACAGAATATGTTGCCATGCCACACATTTTGATTTTCACCTAAATGATAGGTGAGAAGTAGCATGTCAGTGTTGTTTAATTTGTATATTTCTAATTTTGAGTGAATTTGAACATTTTAATATTTTTAAGGGCCATTTTTATATTTTTAAATAATTGTTCATGTCTTTTTTCCTGTTTTCTATCAAACTTTTGGTCTTTTTTTCTCCTCAGCTTTCCCCTTCAGTTTTATTGAGTTATAATTCACAGCTAAAATTTATATATTTAAAACATACAACCTGATGATTTGTTATATGTATACATTGTGAAATATTTATTTATCATGAATATAAATTAGAAAGGCAAATGAACTAGAATAGTTGAAATAATTTTGGAAAAGAATAACATGGGAGGAACCAATTCTATTGAATTTCAAGTCTGTGTGGTATTGGTGATTGGATAGACACATACAGATCAATGAAACAGAATAGAAAGCCCAGAAATAGAGAACCCATACATGTATGACCAATAGATTTTTGACAAAAGGGAAACAAAATTGCATGGAGGAAGGACAGTCTTTTCGACAAACGGTGCTGGAAAGTTGGGTATACATAAACAAACAAAACGAACCTCAACCTCACACTTCATACAAAAATCACCTCAAAAATAGAGTGTAGATTTAACTGCAAAACAAACTATAAAACTCTTTAGACGAAAACAGAGAATGTCTTCAGGATGTAAGGCTTGGTAAAGAATTCTTAAACATGACACCAAAAATGTGATCCATAAAAGAAAAAAATCCATCAATTGGATCGCATCATAAGTAAAAATTCCTGCTTTATGAATGACTGTTAGGATGAAAAGACAAGCAACAGACTGGGAGAAAATATTTGCAAACCACTTATCTGATAAAAGATTCATACCTAGAATACATAAAGACCTCTCATTACTCAACAATATCAAAGCAAACACTCCAGTGAGAAAATAGGCAAAAGATGTGATGAGACAGTTCATATATGGATGAGGATATATGGATGGCAAATAAGCACGTGAAAAGATGTTCATCATTATCAGATATGAGAAAAATGCAAATTAAGACTCCACAAGACTCTCATAGTGCCTCACGCCAGAGCAAACCGTGGCCCTGAACCACTGCCAGGCCTCTGCCCATAAGCTACAGGCACGGAAGCAGGTTGCCTAGTGGAAGGGAAAAAAAAGACTCCATGAGAGATCACTACAGATGAGTAAAAGAACTAAAATTAAAAATGTAGAGGTGACAATACAGAGAAACTGAATCTTTCATACATTGGTGAAGGGAATGTAAAATTATGTAGCAACCCTAGAAAACAAGTTTCTTTAAAAACTAAACAAATATCACAAGACTCAGCAATTACACTTCTGGATATTTATCCCAGAGAAATGAAATTTTATGTCTCCAAAAAATCTGTACATAAATATCAGAAGGAGAAATTAACAAAATCATCCCATTTATAATTTCATTAAAAGGAATAAAATAGCTAGGAATAACTTTAACCAAGGAGGTAAAAGACCTGTACCCTGAAAACTATAAGATATTATAGAAAGAAATTGAAGACCCAGCTAAATGATAAGACATTTCATATTCATGGATTGGAAGAATTAATTTTGTTAAAATGTTCCTAATACTCTAAACATTCTGCAGATTTAATGTAAACCCTATCAAAATTCTAATGGTATTTTCACAGAAATACGATAATCCTGAAATACGTGGGGAACCTCAAAAGACCCCAAGTAGCCAAAGGAACCTTGAGAAAAAACAAAGCTGGAAGCATCACACTTTCTGATTTCCAACTATATTACAAAGCTATATAATCAAAATAGTATAGCATTGGCATAAAAACAGACACATAGATCGATGGAACAGAACAGAGAGCCCAGAAATAAACCACACATATATGGACAATCAATTTACAACAAAAGATTCAAAATATACAATGGGGAAAGGACAGTCTCTTCAAAAAATAGTATTGGGAAAACTGGGTGGCTACATGCAAAAAAATGAAATGGGACCACTGTCCTGTACCATACACAAATTAGGTCACAGTGAATTAAAGACTTAAATGTAAGACCAGAAACCATAAAACTTTTAGAGGAAAACACAGGTGGTAAGCTTCTTGACATCAGACTTGGCAATTATGTTTTGGATTTGACACCAAAGGCAAAGGCAACAAAAGCAAAAATAAATAAGTGGAACTACATCAAACGAAAAAGCTTCTGCACAGCAAAGGAAACCCATCAACAAAATGAAAAGACAACCTGTGAACAGGAGAAAATATTTGTCAATCATATATCTGAAAAGAGGTTAATGTCTAAAATATATAAAGAACTCATAAAACTCAAAAACAAGAAGAAAATCCAATTAAAAAATAGGCTGAGGACCCGGGTAGACATTTTTCCAAAGAAGACATACAGATGACCAAGAGGTACATGAAAAGGTGCTCAACATCACTAATCATCAGGGAAATGCAAATCAAAACCACAAGGAGATATCACCTCACAGCTGTTAGAATGGCTGTTATCAAAAAGACAAGAAATAACAAGTATTGGTGAGGATGTGGGGAAAAGGAAACTCTTGTGCACTGTTGGTGGAATTATAAATCGACATAACCACAATGGAAAACAGTACAGAGGTTCTTCAAAAAATTAAAAACAGAACTACTATTCGATCCAGCAATTCCACTCCTGGGTATTTACCCAAAGGAAACAAAACACTAACTTGAAAAGACATCTGCACCCCCATGTTCACTGCAGCATTATTTATAATAACCAAGACATGGAAATAATGTAGGTATCCATCAGTAGATAAGTAGATAAAGAAAATGTGATAGATATCAGTTATATACAATGGACTATATATAATATATATACATACAGACATATATACATCTGTGTATACAATGGACTATATTTAGCCATAAAAAAAGAAGGAAATCTTGCCATTTGCCACAGTATGAATGGACCTTAATGGCATTGTACTAAGTAAAATAAGCCACATGGGGAAAGTCAAGTACCATATGATCTCAATCATGTGTGGAATCTAAAACAAACAAAAAAAATGAACCCACAGAGCAAATTAGTGGTTGCCAGAGATAGGGGAAATGAGTGAATGTAGTCAAAAGGTACAAACTGCCAGTTATAAAATATAGAAGTCCTGAGGATATAATAATATACAGCATGTGACAATAGGTAATAATACTATACATTTGAAAGTTGCTAAGAGAATAGATTTTAAAAGGCCTCATCATAAGATAAAAACTGTAGCCCTGGCTGGTGTGGCTCAGTGGACTGAGTGCACACCGGCCTGTAGACCGAAAGGTTGCCAGTTTGATTCCTGGTGAGGGCGCATGACTGGGCTGTTGGCCAGGTCCCCAGTTGAGGGTGTGCAAGAGGCAGCTGATCAATGTATCTCTCATAAGATGAAAACTGTAACTGTGTGGAGATGGATGTTAGCTAGACTTACTGTGATTATTTGTATACCTGAAACTAATATGTCAATTGTATTCAATAAAAATTAAAAATAAAAGAGCAAGCTTAAAAAAATGAACTTCGGCCCTGGCTAAGTGGCTCAGTTCGTTGGAGCACCGTCCCATACACCAAAAGGTTGTGTGTTTGATCCCCAGTGGGGTGTGTTTGGGAGGCAATTGACAGATTCTCTCTCTCTCTCTCCCTTTTCTCTCCCTAAAATCAATACATATCCTCGGGTGAGGATTTTTTAAAAAAGAAGAAAGAAAAAAATGAACTGTGGCCATACCAAACGATAAATTTTGTCAGACTAATGTAATGTTTTGACTTCATTGTGGGCATGTTTACATCCCTGTGAGGTTTTGATGATGTGATCTGGGTTTTCAGTAAATTATTACTTTAAAAAAATTTCTCTTTCACTGGGCCCCTGAGAACAGAGTGGAGTCCAATTCCATGCTATGAGAATATTCCCAAAAGCATTCCTACAGAAACAAGAAAGGATGCCAGGTCAGGTCAAAGGAAAGAGATGGCATATCCGAGTCCCCCAGTGGAGCATGCCACATCCCTGGATTCCAGGAACATTAATATTGGCCACATCCCAACGTGTTCTTTTCCACATTGTGACTTTCCTTTGTTTCCCGTAAATCTGGATAAAGATCTATAGCCTGACTTAGCTGTGCTTTGAGGAACTAAGGGAAGGGACTGGGTCTCTGCTGGCCTGAGGCAGCACAGGAAGGACAGTAACAGTCTGGGGAAGGCAGGTAAAAGGTAGCAATAAATCACCATCAGAGTTTTGGAGGGAGCAGCTGACTGGGTCACGAGTGACAACCAACACAGATTATTGGAAGGTATGAGCATTCTTCAGAATCCCCGAGATATAATGGGGGAGAGGAATCAGTTGACATGGTATACTTCCTAGAGACAGTCACACACAATGCAGAACAAACTTGTCATCTGAGCTTTATAGGAGATGCTGACCATTGAACATGGAGATTTAACATGCTGAGTTACACATGCTCACTCCTGCCCACATTAAAAATTGGCCCCACCCTTACCATAGTCTGTCTTAGTGGGAATCAACCTTAATTTGCTGGAGTTTGAGGTTTTATAAACTTTTTGTGACTTACCTGACTGTTAATAAATATTTAGCATCATTGCATCTGAGCAAGATTTGGGTTATTCCAGGGAGTGTCAAGAAGTATCTCCCCAGGGAATGAATCTGACCCTATATTTTAAGACTAGATCTGGTTAAATCATTTGCTTGGTAAATATTTATTAAGCATCTACTATGTGCTGAGACCTCAGTACTGAATAAGATGGCAGCCTGCCAGTCCATGATGTTTGCATGTAGTAAGAAAAAAGACATTTTTTATCAATAATAACTATACAATTTGAGGATTGGTAATAGCGATCAATTAAGGACACATTGGTGTCTTTCTCATCACTTTTTACTCAAGGAAAAGGGTCATAAGGTAGTGGACAGTGTAGAGTGAGTCAAGCCTCAGAGAACATGCAGGTTCTATGACTTATTATCTTTAAAGCAAATTCTCTTTGGTCTCTTTTCCTATGAAGGTTTCATAGGTCAGTTGGGAAGATTAAATCAAGGCAATGAATGTAAAGTGTTTAACACATTTTCAGGCATATAATGAATGATGTTAATATAGTTACTTTGGTCTTTCGTCACAGAGAAGTTATCTACAACCTCCAAAGCTCTGTTACCTATAATTGGAGAAGTTCCTTCTGATACTAGTTGACAAATTATTAATTTCAATAAATTAAAAAATACAAAATACAAAATTTTAGTTTCATACATGTACTCAGCACTGTGATAGGGCCTCTGTACTCTTATAAAATTAGTATAAACTTAGTTTCCCAATTCTAGATGATGTTACTCTAACATGAGATATCTGGGTGACTAAAATTCATCCCAGGAAGATTAGTAAAAGGAAGACCCATGAGAGCTGCTCTAGAAAAAGAATCTGTTAGGTAAAAACAGAGCATGGCTATTGGAAGGGCCTGGGAATGCTGGGAAGTAATAAGTTGAATGTACATAGATCATGTTATGCATCTGCCAGATTTGAAGAGGTGGGTGACTTTACTGGCCTCTTGACCCTGGGGCAGTCTGGGACTTCTGCTTTATCAGATATAGTCCCTCCCACCGAGTTCCAGGACAAAATGGACTCAATAACTATACCACGTGGAATCAGAAAAGATACCCAATCTGAATAGGATATTTTTTATTTTAGGATTTAAAAACTCATTTCATGAATGCACATTTACAGGGCAAATTAGAACAATCAATCACATAAACAACTGACCTCACATAATAGGTAGTTGTCATTGAAATAAAAATCCAAGTGACAGTAATAAATGCAGACACATACAGTAGTGCATGTCAGACAACTTAGATGAAAGATGGCATGTCCTGAAAGTTTCTGGTGCATGCAAAAATTTGCACAGGACAAAAGACATTGATGTCAGAAGATGCATGTGAAGAGTTCAAGTGAAATGTGAAAAAACAAAAGTAGTAAAATATTTACTATATTAAATAAATAAAATCTTAATTACTAAAAGGAATAATAAAAGTGAGAGACTCCCTCTTTCCACGTTAGAATATTTCTGTAACTCTGTAATCCTAATCAGAGCCACTGGAGCTATCAATTCCCATTTTACCTTGGCGTCACTAAGCCGCTAGTTCCTTCTCCATGTTTGAGGTGTTTCATATATTTGGCATTTTCCTCCCACTACTTATTTTATGGTTTTTCTTCCCCCTCCTCCTCTCCCTCCTCTCTTTCCTCTTCTTCCTCTTCTTTCTCTTCTTCCACTGCTGCCTTTTGTGGGGCAGCCTCTTCTGGGGCAGCCAAGTCAGGCTGCACTTCTGGGGGCTTTTCTGCCGCCTCTTCTGGACCCTTTACTGTGGGCGTTGCTTTTGGACCTTTACAAATAATGCACATGCAAAGAATTACAATTGCTAATATTATGAGAAAAAGCATAAACAACAATAAGATCATCTTGTCTAAGATCTTTTCGTGTTTGACAGGACGACTAGTTTCGTGACTTACACTTTCATCTGGCTCTTCTTCACTTGGCTTACCAGGGGGACCACTGTCCACACTACCCCCATCACCTGTGGTTTTGCAGTCAGGGGGCGCATAGCCAGCATCACAATGGCAGTGCTTTAGATTGTTACAGACCCCTCTCCCACTACACATGTCTGCTGCATCACAGTCATAGTTGAGCACAGCATAGTCAGTGCAGGAGTAGTTCATGCAGACTTTGTTTGGGGCACAAGAAGTGCCATAGTGCACGTACCCATCATCAGGGATATCGGTCACGTTATAGGCATCCACGCTCCAGCAGAAGTCATCTTCGTGCGGAATCTGGATCAGTGTGTGAAGGGGTTGGATTGCTGGTAAAGTTTTAATATTTATACATGCAATTTTCCCACAGAGTATATTCTCATTTTCACACTGAATATATGCTGGATTACTAGAAGTGGGAAGGCCACAGTTTCCAAACCGGTTTCTTTTGCTGTTTAGCAACTCATAACACTTTGGTGGGCCAGACGCTGCATACAACCCAAAAAATAGTTTGCATTGATAATCGGGGTTGCCGCACACACCATTAACACAGTAATTTTTACCACATGGAGTACCATCTTGCTTGTAGCTGTTTGGGGGACATTCTGCAGAGGTACCATTACAGTACTCTGGAAGGTCACACTCTCCCGAGGCAGCACGACAATTAAATCCCTTTGCTGCAAATAGGCATTCTGCATTACAACAAGGTCCAGAATCACACACTGCATTATTCTTCAGGTGACATGTTTGGTCACAGCATTGGTTATCGTTACACTGTCTACCACAGTCACATTCCTCCTCCTCCTCCACCACCCCGTTCCCACAGCGGGAATTCCTGCGCAGGCGGCCC
>PVJD01000527.1:0-415890 GCA_004026545.1 Mormoops blainvillei | reverse complement strand
ATATTTTATAGTATAGTATCATATACTATATATTTTATAGTATATGATATATTTTATGATATAGTATATGATATAGTATATGATATATAGTATATGATATAGTATATTTTATATATAGTATATGATATATTATGTGGTCTTTTAAAATTGTCACAGATTTTGTTCTCCACAATAGGAAGGATTTCGTTAGGCAAATGGTACCAAAGAATATCAGATTTTCTAGGTATTTGTTATTGGCCCACGTATTAATTATTTATTTACGCTATACACATGTGTGCAAGCATGTACACATGCACACGTTTCTATTTGGTGCCTACTAAGTTGATATCTGATAAAGACACAATATTTAATCATGACATATATACATAATTGATTTATATTCTTAAGAAAACAATTACACATTTTCTTTAAAATTAATATAACATTTGTGATATACTAATGATGATTCAATGAATAAAATGGACATTAACCTTAGTATGAAGTAAAGGTTTTCATCATAATTTTTAATGTAATTTGGGATCTAAAGGATCCCACAGTTTGTAATATTGCTAAATGCCTCAAACCATCAGTTTTCTGTGCTGTGAAATGGGTTTGCCCTGAATTTGAGAAACATTGAAATAGGATTTATATTCTGACTTTGATTCTAAACCTGTGTGACTCTAGAAAAGATCTCTATGGACCCTTTAAAAATAAAAAAAATAACTAATATTCTATGTTAATCCAAAGAGGTGCATCCCCTGGTAACATGACAAAGAATGCCAAAATATACAACATGAGAGTAAAAAGACAACTATCATAAAAATACAAATAGAAAGAAATTTCATAAGTACAGGTGAAAAGAAAAATATATTGGGATCATTTACGTATCTTCCCTAAAAAGTGTTTATTACAGCTACTGAAAATTACATAATTTTTTTTTGTTAACATAAAGCATATTTGTTCTTTATTTCTATATTCAAAAGTTAAACACTGATCAGATTCTTGCCATGTGTATAGAGTGCTATTGACTGCTTTCTTCCGCTTGCAGAAGGCAAAATGCATCAACATACTCAAGGATGAAATTAAAGTAATTCTATCTAAACTTCAGGTTTATTAAAAATTTGCATAAATGATTAGGTATGTCCTGTAGTTATTTGTTCAAAGACAAAATCTTTTGGAAAAGGAGGATACACTCATACTTGAAGGCTGGCTCATTAAGAGTCTCACATTTCTTTGAGGCTAAGAAATTTTTCCTAAGGCTTAATTTAGTCTGTAAAACTCCTGTGGTCTGAAGCATGGTTAAAATGCTTCCCAAATCTAGGGCTGAATTCTGGGATTGGCTTGATGACTTTGCAGATTCAGTCTGTACAAAGTTTCAGAGGGTGACTCGGGAAGATGGAGCTAAATGAAAACAGAGTATTTCTTTTGTGTTCCAGGCACCTTCACTGCAATTGACACCAAGCCCTGCCAGGCTAGGTGTTGGTTAACAAAAAAGGAGGAGTAATATTCCAGTGGTTTACCAGGCTTCTTTATTGCAGGATTTCTCAGAATCTCTAGTGTGTTTAATGTATAACTTGGCTCCTTTTTTTTAAAGATTTTATTTATTTATTTTTTGAGAGAGGGGAAGAGAGAGAGGGAGGGAGAGAAACATCAATGTGTGGTTCCCCCTGACGAGCCCCATACCGGGGACCAGGCCTACAACCCAGGCATGTGCCCTGACTGGCAATCAAACTGGTGACCCTTTGGTTCTCAGGCTGGCACTCAATCCACTGAGCCACCCAGCCAGGGCTATAACTTGACTCTTCAAGACAATGATATGATATGCAGAGTCTCCAAATCTATTTGACCAACAATACCATTTTGTCTTAAAATATGCCACAAGACTAGTATTTGTGGTCAAGTATATAAATCCCTTTTGTCCTCAAAAGCCTTTATTTTACTATTACATATCACATGCATTACATTTAATTGTTCATCAGAGACTTAACCAAAGTGGAAAGTGTTTAGCTCCTGAGAGCCCAGAGACTTCCACAGAAGTTCCACAGAGTTGAAGCATTATTTTCACTTACTGAGCCTATGTAGATCAATGCCAGGATATTGTAAAATAAATCATCTGATAAGAAATGCTTTCTGGGTTCTGTTGAGATAAGCTGAGTTTTAAAAAAATGTGTTCTTTTATTAATATTCTTATGGTCACAAACTGTCAGCATCTGCATTTGCACTGACATGATTGGCCAAAAAACACACAGAACCAGTATTAAATATAATTGAAATGAATAACTTTGTAGATTAAGCACATAATAAAGTACATCTTATTTAACATCTAAACTTAAATTGGCCAAATTCTGCATCAGGACTTTAGAAAAATTAACCCCTAAGTGATGTACCTAATTTGGATTCATATTATAACATTTATGATTATACTCTGTCACATAGCTGGACTTATCGAAAATATTTAAAAGTTTAAATTACTGGTATTTTAGATATAAGGAAATGATAAAATGTGATGCATGAGGAAAGTGATAGTAGTTTGCTTAATTAGAGTACCATTAATCTTTATTCTAAAGCCAAAACTAGTATTTTCTTCTCAAAATATAAATACTCTTTCCTTTTGTAGAATCAAATGTTATTTTTTAAAAAGATTAAAAAAAATTATTTCTAGAGAGAGAGGGAGGGAGGGAGAAAAGGAGGGAGAGAAACACCAATGTGCGTTTACCTCTTGAACGCCCCTGACTGGGGACCTGGATTGCAACCCAGGCATGTGCCCTGACTGGGAATCAAACTGGTGACCTTTTGGTCTACAGGCTGGCACTCAATCCGCTGAGCCACATCAGCCAGGGCTCAAGTATTATGTTTTTAAAGTAATTGTCAATTGCATTAAAAGAAATATTTTCTAAAATTAAATGTTTTCTGTTGTAATTATTAAATGTGAAAATAATTCTCTCTCTCTTTATATTTATAAAGTATACCATATGCAAGGACTGTCAGTAACACACAAAACTTGTAAAATATCTGTTCACAGGAGAACTACATATGAGATTCCTAAGCTAAGTTGTACTTAGAAGGAAACAAATACTAACAAAATTTTAAGAATTACATATGTAAAATAAGCTATAGGTATAAGATGCAATAGAATCTATAACATAGTTAAGAAATAAAACATACACATAGTAAACTAATAAATATGACAGATTAAATAATTTCCCCTGATAGAAGAGTTATAGATACAATTACATATATGTGATTTAGAAAGACTGAATTCAGGTAAATCTTGTTGAAATCCGTTTTATTAGTTTACAAGCTGACTTTATATAATAGCTCACAAAGTTAAAGTCTGGGGCATTGTGTGTGTGTGTGTGTGTGTGTGTTAATTAGGCATAGTTAATTCACTAGGTTGCTGAATACATTTTCCTTCCTATTTTCTTTCTGATACAGAAATCTCTCCTCACCTCCACCTCTCAAAAAAGCGAGCTGTGAGGAAAAGTACAGCGTGGATTTTATCTTGGGAAATCTACCATTATTTAGGGTCTGGCTCTCAGTTTTGTGATAACAGAAACCTATTTCTTCTATGTTCTTTAGTTAATAAAACAGGTCAAGGGCTCTTGCAGCATAGATTCAGAAAAAAACTGAAGATATGCCAATTTCTAAATGTATAATAAAAGCTTTGGTTGATCAGCATCTTTCTTCCGAAGGCAAAGCCAACATTAGCACTGATACCTACATTTATTAAATACTTTAGAGTTTATAGATATTTTCTTAAAATAGCTCAAAGCCCTAGTAGGTATGTTTTTACCTTCTGAAACTGAGGTTTTACTTTCAGAAGCTGAGTTAACTAGCCTTTTTAAGATCACATAGCTAGTGATTCACCAAATCAAATTCAGTTTATTTTGTCTAAGGCAGTTTATTTTGATGCAGTATTTTCCAATCTGAGGTGTTTATGAGTTCCTTTTAAAGAGAGAAAATGTTCCTGTAGACCTGAGACTATATGTGTGGACTTGAGATTTGTAAAACCTGATTATTATTCACTGCAGGGGAATGTCTTTTTCTTATATCGAGCAAAATGATTCTCTAAGGATTGTCATTAAAATGAAAATTTAAAATTTAAAATTCTCATAAAATTTGTGGGCCCTTAAGGGCATGGGTGAGAATCTCAGTTGAGAAACAGGCTTACTTTTTAAGCTCACAGTATTTAGAGTCAGATAAACCCTGGCTACAATGACTCACTTATCAGTTCTTCTGGCTTCAGTTTCTTCTGTAAATTGGGATAAGAATATCTACTCTTCAGGTTGTCATAAAGGTTAACTGAGAGGACGTATTTAAAATTATTTAACACAGTGTTGGCTACAGAGTAATTGCTTAATCAATGGTTACGTCTGTGATTTGGATCCCCTCTTCCCCTTCCAGTGTTGTCTACTAACACCTACTGACATCCCTCCCACTTATTAGAATGTTGCACATTAAGTCTGGAGTCAGATTCAGCCCCAAGAATCCATGGTTTCCTGCTAGGTAGATCTAGTTACATTTGTCTGCCAGGGAAATCTTTTCTGCACAGTGCTTAGAGAGACAATGTTTGGTCTCAATGGTTCCCTTGGCAGGTTACAAATACACACCTACAGTCCGTTACGATCTGTAAACTGTGTACAAGACAGTCAAAGGCCTGAACCCTTTTTGTTTGTTTGTTTGCTTATTCAAGGTAATGTTTAAGCCTCAGTCCTTTACTTTTGGAAAGCAGGCTTATTTCCAAATTCTCGAAGTAGCACTTCATTTTTGTTCCCGTGCACTGCCTACCGCGACTAGAATCTTGTGTGCAAATACGTAATATCAACTAATCCGTACCTCTTCTCTGGTGTCACAGGCATGACTGGAACAGGGAAAGGCAAGAGCGTAGAGCAGTTGGAGAAAATGGGAAGGTAATTTCAAATGTGCTTTAAGAAGGTACCAGGTGCGTCTCTTTTATTTGCCACCGTGAGCTCTCTTTCCCTCCATCCCAGTGTAGCAGGTTTTAACAGGTTCATTGATCTGTGGTTAGAAGTGCCCACTGGCAATTTTTGCATTTGCACGAGACCCATGGTTTTTGCTTCTTTCCAGTGAAAAGAACAAGTTAGATGTCATTTACCACGCTTGGGAATTTTAATTAGTAATCTAATAATTCAAGAATTTGAAGGGCTGTTCTCTCTCTTGAGGTTAGTTCCATGGGCTCTAACCTGGGGCAGAGGTTTATGTCTGAGTTGAATCTTTCTCATTCTAAATTCCCAGATTTAATTCAGGTATTTCAGAATAAACTGAATTCTCAAAAGTGCTATGACCCGTTGACTGGGAAACAATCAATTTAATGAAGCTCATAAGAAACACCTCAGCAATTTCTCAGCTGATTTAGACCCATAGACCTTTTAGACCCTTTTTGTAGGAAAGCCATAGAATTTAAAAGTTGAAAGCATACTTAAGATCACCTAGCTCAGTCCCTCCATTTTTATAGAGTCTGCATTCCAGGGGAATGAGAGTTCCTTGAAGACAAGGGCCACATCTTAATCATCAATGTTCATGAATAAGTTGAGACATACCTGGAACCCCAAACTAGTCATTGACTTCATTTTATGTGCTTTAGATAACTATGTCCTAATCATTGTAATGTTTGCCTAATTAGATTATCCTCTAACGTTCTGTCCCAAACAAATAAAATATTAAATGTAAATGGATGGTGTGGCATAGTGCACTTTAACAACCAGGCAGCAGGACTGAATTTTTAATTTTTCAATTGGCAGTGGGTATGAACGATTACAATATGTTACTATTAAGTCTATAGGATCAACCCTTGCTTAGTGCAAATCATACTCTGAGGGATATTACTGTGAGAAAAAAAAAAGATGTTACAAAATTCCAACACAAGTCAGTGTATGGAAAGGACACTTGTGAGTCTTCAGTAGAGAATACAGCAAAGAGGTGCCACCTAGTGACTGCTTTCTTCTGGCTGTGAAAAGCACAGATTTGTTAGCATGCAGAATAAGATTTGCAGATATTTCAGGATATCTTTGAACATATTATGATACAGAATGTCTATTCATAATTTGCTCTGCTCTGTCAAATGCAGAAGATAAGCTAGTAATGCTCTGTGAGCCTTTAAAAGTCACAAAGTCAAACCAGTGTAAGATATTTCTCCAAGTACTTTACTCCTTATGGATGTACATAGTATCAGTTGAAAATAAATCCAATAAACAGAATTTTTAACATATGACATGTTAAAAAGGGTAGAACACATGTCTTCGAACTCTGTACCACATAATAAATACTTGATAAAGGATGTTTAATGAATGAATGCATTAAAGAGTGGATAACTACATGAATCCTTGAATTTAAGGAATTTTAAGAGATGACAGTACCTTTGAATATGAACAGGTATAATTTTTCTCCACTGTATACATGACCAGTAGTGAGACTGCCATCTGGGTATTTAGGTGTAGCCTCATTTTGAAATCTGAGAGAAATCCTGGAATTAAGGAATTTTTGTGTTTCAAGTTGAGGAGAGTGTCAGAGAAAGAGATAAAACCAGGAAAAGGGCCAAAAAATACTATGAATGAAATATGATTTGAGAATTACTGAGATGTGATAGCAGAAATCACTTCTAATAGGATATACTCATTTATGGTGTGGACCTAGTCAAGTTGTCATTATCAATTGTAAGATGTGTGTACAAGATGTTTCTCTCCCTCTTCTCTTTCTCCTCCTTCTCCTCCTTCCCCCACCCCCACACGATGCTTTTTAAAAATCAAGCTTAACACTAAATGTATAGGTTTAAATGCTTAAATGTGTGGTTTCCTAACAATTATATAAATTATACAGTCTGCTGAATTGATTAGTGCTACTCAGATACAATAAAAAGCAGTAAGTAAATGTAATGGATATAATGAGAAGTTCATGAATTGGTAAGATATTTGATTGTCAAACTGCATGATCAGAAGTAGAAAATCTGTGTGCCCATGAACCAATCAATGTTTGTTGTTGTTTCTTTTTTTGAAAACCACTGACATCATCTTTCTTTAAAACCTCTGAGATACAAGATGTGATGTTAAGGGTGGCATTTGTTTGTTCATTTAGAGAAGCAAAACATATTTTGTTCACTTTAAGAAGAAAGCTAGTAGGCATATTATTAGGAAAAAATGCCCCCAAAAGGAGCTCCCAATGAATAATCTATAATGGCTCAGATTTGTGATCATCATCTAACAGCCAATCAGCAATTGAGGCTGGGTTACTAGACTGTTGTGACACTGGGATGAGAATATAAGGAGAACCCCTAACACAATGCAGAAAAACCCTTTCAAAGAAAATATTTGCTGAGTCTGTGGGTCCTTCCTTGGATAAGCACTTTAACCTCTCTGAACTTTAAATTCCTTCTTTGTAACATGCTGATATAAATAATTCACATATCACAAGATTATCTTGAGAAGTAGGTGTTTTTTGAAAACGATTTTTAAAACTGTAATTCACATTGGAATTTAAGTAACATATAGCACCATCTTCAAAGAAAGCATAAAACAGCCTTGTATATTTGCACTTGCAAAGTCTCTATTTAGACTACTTAAAGCTAAGCAATGGAAGAAAGATGCAAATTTGGCCACTACAGCTGATCAGACGGCCAGGCAGAGACCTAGGACCTATATTCCTGGTGATTTACATGGCAACAGAAAGGCTCTTCTGCCTAAAATAGTCCCTTGGTGTGCATGGCTATCTCTGAAATTTGTACCATTAGAAATAAATTATTTAGAGTTAAATAGGTAGCTTCTTTTAAAACACAAATACCCCTAGCAAGGTGCATCATTGAGATCATCATTAAGACAATCATAACAGCATACACTAGTTTAACAACTGGTCTGCTAACAACTGGCTGAAATTTGTTCATTTTGGACTATAGGCATTGTCTTAGATTTCTAGTATAGGGGAAAGTTCTGGCAGTGAAGACCAGCTGGAGATGTAGATGTCATACAGGAGGTAAAGGGCCTCTTGTTCTCCACAGGTGGTTGAGAAGAGCAGAAATCAGAGAGCTTACCTCTAGACAATTTTACCCTTTGCTCCAAAGTGCAAAATCTTCATTAAAATACATATTTTCCTTTTTAGTTTGT
Source organism: Mormoops blainvillei (assembly GCA_004026545.1). Taxonomy (NCBI): domain Eukaryota; kingdom Metazoa; phylum Chordata; class Mammalia; order Chiroptera; family Mormoopidae; genus Mormoops; species Mormoops blainvillei. Next base: position 407,797 of record PVJD01000527.1, on the reverse strand, counting down.
TTTTTTAGTATTTAGAATGAAATCTAAGTGTGTGTGTATACACACACACATATATATAAATATATATACTTATATATTCAAGTGTGTGTGTGTGTGTGTGTGTATTCCTCTTTAGAATAACTACAAATAACATTTGCTTGTTGGCTTTCACAGAATCTTGCGTCTAAGAACAAAGGAACTGTTTCCTGTATGTATTATTAAAAGACTAATCACTTAATTACACCAAAAGTCACTAACTCCAATTGTTTCAATATTTACTAGCATTTCTGATTCTTTCCTGTATAGATTCTTTCTCTAATTGACCAGTGGGCCAGTTGGGATTTATCTTTAACATTAAGATCTTTTAGTCTGTGTGTGTGTGTGTGTGTGTGTGTGTGTGTGTGTGTAGGGATATATATAATATCAGATCATTTGTTTTATAAAGTATTGTAATATTGTTGTCAATGATGTGTCCTGGCAAATATGATCTCTTTAATATTTTTACCTTTTCTACAATGAAATAGATGCTTATAAATATTTAACATAAAATACAGTGCTCAAATAGCCTGTATTTTAGAAAACTCATTACCTACCTATTAGAAAACTCCAAAGAAGCTTGGATTCTGAGGGAATATATCAGATCTAGAGAAAAGGATTTGATCACCTGATGTGTAAGCAGAATAATGGCCTCCCAAAGATGTCCATAGACTAATTACTGGGAATTACTGGAACCTATGAATTTATTACATTATATGGCAAAGGGAAATTAAGGTAGTAGATTGAATTATGGCTGCTAATCAACTGACCTTAAAATAGGGAGATTGTGTTTTTGTTATCTGGGTATATCAAATGTAATCACTGGGATTCTTAAATGTGGCAGTGAGAGGCAGAAGAGCCACTCAGATGGTTTCTTTTAAAACACAAATACCTCTAGCAAAGTGCATAATTGAGATCATCATTAAGACAATCATAACAGCATACAGTAGTTTAATGACTAACATGTCACAGTGATGTAATATGAGAAAAACTTGCCCAATCCAAGATGGTAGTAGAGTAGGTAGAAGCTTCACTCATGTCCCCCCAAGACCAAACTGGAAGTACAACTAAATTATAGAACAATCATCCTGAATAACCAACTGAAGACTAGCTGAAGAGAAGTCTTATAACCAAGGATTTACAGAAGAAACCACATTGAGACTGGTAGTAAGGGCAGAGACATGAAAAAAGCTGGCACCACTCCTATGGGCATAGGCTGAGGTTTTGGAGAGATATCTGAACTCTGAGGGATTCTCCCTGAGAAGTGTGGGATCTAAACCCCAAGCTAGGCTCTCTAGCCCAGAGCACCGGAGGCGGGAAGAGGTGCCCACATAACATTTGGCTGTGAGAAGCAGCATTCTGTCTGCCAGCAAGATACAGGAGTTTGCAAAAGACACAGGTACCATATGAAAGGGCCAACACTCAAAATTTCATTTGTACCCACTCACCTTGGGCTGTGGCAGAGGGAGAGCAGAGCAGACTAGAGGTCTATGAGAGAAGTCTGGGGTTTGTGGCTCTGGGGGACGGCCGAAGAGTCAGTCATCAGGATCTCTGTGCTGACCCATTTTCCCAAGTTGCAGATGCCATCTTTCCTGGGTGGGGCACTTTCCTCTATGAAGCATCAGCCTGGGGGAAAGCAATAGCCCCATCTTCCGGACTCCATCTCCTCATACCCTGAGGAGGTTATGCTCTGATGAGGAGTACAAGCAGATATTCTTTCAGTGGCTAAGCCTGCTAGGCAGCTGGTAGGCCAGGGCAAATCTCACTGGGGTGCCTTGGGACTTTTGTGGAACTGCCCCTGATCCCAGAGCTGATTCAGAGCTTGGCCCTTCCAGCAGGCAGCCAGGCTCTGCAGAAGCAGTCACAAACTGTAGGTCACTTGTAGCACCAAGGAGGTTGCCAAAGGGCTGTCACATGCAGCATCTTACCTGGGCACGCACCAGAGTCCCATCCAACAGGCCCAGAACCAACAAAATTAGTGGCCAACTTCAGATAGCATCAGAGCAGGATTTATTTAGCTTCATGAGAAGCCTATCCAAAGGGAAACCTCGGCAGGCACCAAGCCCTGCTGAAGCAAATTCTGCTTCTTGTGATTAGCACCTGAACCGTAGCTCACAGGCCACGGTTGGGGTAGAGCCTCACGTGCAGCCAGCCAGTCCGAGGGTCGATCGCGTGTTCAAATGAGCCAATAGCAATAAAGACTCAATTACAATAGGAAGGCCTACATAACATAAACAAGGGACATTCTGGGAGCACTCAGCTCAGGTGATCAAGGAGATGGTGTCATTGGACCCCACAGAACACCTACTACATAAAGACTAGGAGTCATAGTAGGTTTATCTAATACATGGAAAACTACACACACACACACACACACACACACACACACACACACACACACACACAGAAGCACCCACAATAGGGAGGCAAAGAAACAAGCTACAAATGAAAGAACAGGAGAAGTCTCCAGAAAAAAAGCTAAATGAAATGGAGACAAGCAATTTATCAGATAGAGAGTTCAAGGTAATGGTTATAAGATTGCTCAGCAGCATGAAAAAGAACGTAGAAACCATACAAAAAAAGACCAATCAGAAATTAAGAGTACAATATCTGAAGTGCAGAATACACTGGAAGGAATGAATACTAGGTTGGATGAAGCAGAGGATTGAATTAGCAGTTTGGAAGACCAGGTTAAAAAAAAATTCAATCCAAGCAGCAAAAAGAAAAAAAAATGAGGATAATTTCAGGGATCTTTGGGACAATAAGAAGTGTAACAACATCTGCATTTTAGGCATACCAGAAAAAGAAGAGAGAAAGCAAGGAACAGAGAACCTATTTGAAATAATAATGACTGAAATGGTGAAGGAAAAAGACACACAATTACATAAAGTGAAGAGAGTACCAAACAAGATGGGCCTAAAAGGTCTACAATAAAACATATTATAATTGAAATGGCAAAGATTAATGACAAAAAGAGAATCTTAAAGGGAAAGATGGTTAACAAAAAGGAAGGTCCCATAAGACAGTCAACTCATTTCTTAACAGAAAGATTTCAGGCCAGAATGGATATTCAACTAGGTTATCATCTAAAATTGAAGGAGAAACAAAGAGCTCCTAAGACAATACAAAGCTAAAGGGGTTTGTTACCACCAAACTAGTATTTCAAGAAATATTAAACGTCTTCCAGAGAAGAAGAAGGAGAAGAAGAAGAAGAAGAAGAAGAACAAGAAGAAGAAGAAGAAGAAGAAGAAGAAAGATGAACATAGTTAAATAATAAAATAGAAAAAAATATACACCTATCAATAATCATTTGATATGTAAATAGCTTAAATGCTCCAATCAAAAGACAGAGGATAGCTGAGTGGATAAAAATAACAACCCATATATACACTGTCTATAAGAGTCCCACCTCAGAATGAAAGGTATGCATGGACTAAAAGGAAATGTATGGAAAAAGATATTTCATGCAAATGAACATGAAAATAAAAGCTAGCTAGGGTAGCAATAATTATATCTGACAAAGCAGACTTCAAAACAAAGGCTATGGTGAGAGACAAGGAAGGACACTGCTTAATGTTAAAGGGAGCAATAAAAAAATATAAACCTTGTAAACATATATGCATCCAAAAGAGGAGCACCTATGTATGTAAAGCAAATCTTGAATGGCATAAAAAGAGAGATTTGACAGTAACGATGTAATAGTAGGAGATTTTAACACCCCATTGACATCAATGGCTAGATATTCCCAACAGAAAATCAACAAGTAAACAGTGGCCTTAAATTATACCCTAGTTCAGATGGACGTATTTGATATTTCCAGAGCATTTCACCCAAACCAGCAGAATATGCATTCTTTAAAAGTGCACATGGAACACTTTCTCTGATAGACCACCTGTTAGGACAAAAATAAATCTCAATATTTTTAGAAGATTGAAGTCATATCAAACATCCTCTTTGACTATAGTGCCATGAAACTAGATATCAGTCACAAAAAACCTGAAAAACACACAATGATATGGAGGGTAAATAACATATTACTAAACAATGAATGGTTTAATAATGAGATCAAAGAAGAAATAGAAAAATACCTTAAAACAAATGATAATGAGAACACAACAACCCCAAATCTATGGGACTCAGCAAAAGCAGCCCCCAGAAACAAATTCATAGCATTATATGACTATATCAAGTAACAAAAAATTTCAAATAAACAATCTAACTTTACACTTAAAGAAACAAAGCCAAAAATGATTAGATGCAAGGAAATAATAAAGATTTGAGTGGAAATAAGTGACATAGAGACTAAAAAAATGCAAAAAATCAATGAAATCAAGAGCTGGTTTTTGAAAAGATAAACAAGATTGACAAACCTGTAAACAGACTAATCAAGATAAAAAGAGAGAGGACCCAAATAAATAAAATTAGAAATGAAGAGAAGTAACAGACACTAAAGAAATACAAAGAATTATCAGAAAAATATTATGAACAATTGTATGCCAACAAATAGGATAACCTGGGAGAAATGGGTAATTCCTACACACGTACAATCTCCTGAAGCTCAGTCAGGAAGAATAAGAGAATCTGAACAGACAGTTTATAACTAGTGAAAGTGAAGCAGTAACAAAACAAAAATTCCAAACACAAAAGTCCTGGACCAGACAGCTTCACAGGTGAATTTTGCCAAACATTCAAAGAACTAACACCTCTCTTTCTCAAACTATTCCAAAAGTTTCAAAAGGGTGGAAGACTTCCAAGTTCATGTTATGAAGCCAGCGTTATCCCAATTCCAAAACCAGATAAAGACACAATGAAGAAAGAAAATTATGGACCAATATCCCTCATGAATATAGATGCTAAAATCCTCAACAAAATATTAGTAAACTGAATCCCGCAATACATTAAAAGGTCCATACACTGTGATCAAGTGAGATTTATATTGGAGATGCAAAGTTGGTACAACATTCACAAATTAATAAATGTGGTATACCACATAGACAGAATTAAGGATAAAAACCACATTATCATATCAACAGATGCAGAAAAAGCATTTAAAAATTCAGCACCCATTTATGATAAAACTCTCAGCAAAGTAATAATAGAGGGAACATGCCTTAACATAATAAAGGCCATATATGACAAACCTAAATCCAACATCACACTTAATGGGGGCCAAAATTATAGCATTTCCCTTATAATCTGGAACAAGATAGTGAAGTCCACTTCCACCATTCTTATTAAAAAAAGTTTTGGATGTTCTAGCCACAGCTATCAGACAAGAAGAAGAAACAAATGGCATCAAAATTGAAAAGGAAGAAGCAAAACTGTCATTATTTGCATATGATATGATACTGTATATAGAGAACCCTGAAGATTCAGCCAAGAAATTGCTTGAACTGATAAATGAATTCAGTAATGTGAAAGGATACAAAATATATATTCAGATATCAGGTGCATCTTTATACACCAATAATGAACTATCTTAAAAGGAAACTAAGAAAACAATGCTATTCACGATTGCTTCAAAAATAATAAAATACCTAGGAATAAAGTTAACCAAGGATGTAAAAGATCTGTACTCAGAAAATTATAAGATACTGGAGAAAGAAATTGAAGAAGGTATAAATAAAAGGAAGAATATATCGCATTCATGGATAGAAATAATTGACATTATTAAAATATCCATTCTATCCAAAGCAGTCTGTAGATTCAATGTAATTTCTATCAGCGTACCAAAGGCATATTTCACAGAACTAGAACAAATATTCCAAAAGTTTATGTGGAACAACAAAAGACCTCAAACAGCAACAGCAATTTTGGGAAAGAAGAATAAAGTTGGAGGAATCATGCTACCTGATATTAAACTACACTACAAAGCCATAGTAATCAAAACTGTGTGGTACTGGCAAAAAATATGAATAGACAATAGATCGATGGAACAGAATTGAAAGTACAGATAAATCCATGCTTTTATAGTTAATAAATATTTGACAGTGATGGAAAAACCATAAAATGTGGTAAAGATAGTCTATTCAATAAACGATGTTTACACATATCTGATTGGACAGATATGTATAAAAATTAAAGTAGACCACCTCCTTACACTATACAAAAGCATAAACTCAAAATGGATTAAAGACTTACATGTTAGACTCAAAACCATATAAATTCTTGAAGAAAACATAGGTTATAAATTCTTGAACATTTCTCATAGCAATATTTTTCTGATATACCTTCTCAGTCAAGGGAAACAAATTTAAAAAATTAATAAGTGGGGCATCATCAAACTAAAAAGGTTTGGCACAGCAAAGAAAACCATCTAAAAATGAAAAAAATAAAAAACAACCTACTGAATGGAAGAACATATTTGCTGATACATTTAAGAAGGAGTTGATATTCAAAATTTATAAAGAACATATAAAACTCAACATGCACACACACACAAAAACAATCCAACTAAAAAATGGGCGAAGAATAGATACCTCTCCAAAGAGCACATAAAGACAGCCAGTAGACATATGAAAAGATGCTCAACATCACTAATCATCAGAGAAATGCAAATTAAAACCACAGTGAGATATCACCTCACACCAGTCAGAATGGCCATCATAAACAAATCAACAAACACCAAGGGTTGGCGAGGATGTGGAGAAAAGGGAAACTTCGTGCACTGTTCACGGGAATGCAGACTGGTACAGCCACTGTGGAAAACGGGAGTTGCCTCAAAAAATTAAAAATGGAACTGCCTTATGACACAGCAATTTCACTTCTGGGAATTTATCTGAAGAAACCTCAAACACTAATTCAAAAGAATATATGCATTCCTATGTTCATTGCAGTGTTATTTACAATAGGCAAAATTTGAAAGCAGCCAGTGTCCTTCAGTAGATAAGTGGATAAAGAATCTGTGGTATATTTACACCATGGGATAATACTCAGTTATAAAAAGCAAGAAATCTTACCCTTTGCGACAGCATGAATGGACCTTGAGAGAGTATTATGCAAAGTAAAACAAGCCAGTCAGAGAAAGACAAATACCTTATAATTTCACTCATATGTGGAATTTAATGAACAAAAAGAACTAACAGGCACACAGTGACAGACTCTTAGATATAGAGCACACTGACAGTCACCAGTGGGGGTGGGATGGCTGGATATGGTGGGGTGGAGGGATTGATCCAAAGACGATAAAAAGAGGGGGAAAGCTCATGGATGGGATAGGCAGAGGTAGAGGAGGGTATAGGGGGATTAAATGGTGATGGATGAAGACTTGACTTGGGGTGGCGAACACATAATACACTGTACAGATGATGTGTTGTAGAATTGTGCACTGGAAATCTGTATAATTCTGTTAATCAGTGTCGTCCCAATAAATTAAATAAAGAGGAAAAAATTAACTTTCATCAAAATCATTTTTAATTATGCAGAGGTGCTATTTTGCAGGAGAGACCAAATATGTGAAAACATGCCTTCACTCTTCTTTATCACAACAAACATCTGTATCAGGTTCAGCTAATGTCCTTAACCACAGCACCATGGCAGATGATGTGGCAATGAAACCTATTTGTCGCCTGTAGCCTAAGTAGGGGCTCAGTAGTGTTTGAATTAATAAATGAATTTGTGTTTTTCAAAAATAAAATAAAATAATTAAAACTTTAAAAAATTAAACGAAAATTGTTAAGTTGCTTTTACAGGTTGCTGTTGTTACTGGTCTAAAAATAGGCATTTTAAGTCCATTACCCACAATAGCATATAGCATGGCAATTATCATAAATGTCGTCTACATATTCAAGTTCACTGCATATCACACTCACTGTAAAAAAATGCCCTGTACATTTTGAACTTTGAGACTCTGAGACTGATCAAAGAAGAGTTTTCTTTTGTTCTTATTACTTAATATATTTCATGGTCTTTTCTTGAATAATGATTTTAATAATTTAATTTTCATTCCCATCAATTGGAACAGATTCTGACTTGTCAAGAATATATAAAAATATAAATTATGACTTCAGGACTTTCATTTCTTTAGAACTTACAGAGATAAATGATATAAATCCACTTTCTTCAATACATTTTCAATGTGTTCCATATTTTTATAACTATATCCACTTTATCTCTGCTTTAACTCTTGGGCAGTAATATTACAAAAATATGATCTGCCTTGAGTTATTTTAAATTCTTTTTTCCCACTTATGTAAAAGTAGTAAATGAACTACTTCAAAAATCAGATATTTCTTATCCCCTGATACTTCTGTAAGAATTTTTATTTACTGTTTCTATTTGGATAAAATGTTTTTAAAGCTTTGTTTTAAATGACTGGGCCTTTTAACAGTTTGGCTTTATTCACAGAGTAAATTATTTTCCTATCTACCTTTAATGATCTTTTGCTTAGAGTTACATACTGTCAAATTCTTCCTTTTTGTATCTTGCACCACAGACTGCACATATTTTTGAAAGCTTTTGTTTATAATTTATGCCGCTCTTTAAATCCTGCTATGACCACATGCTCTTCAAATCCCTGATGAAGCCACCCAAGCTCTGGAGGCCTTTACACGTTCACAATGAACAAGGGGCGAGTTTCCCTGAAAGCTGTGTTTGTTTTTCCATCCTTCGATTCATTTCAATTCAACATATATTTATTAATCTTTCTACAATAATCTTTTTTTAAAGCTTACATTACCTTCTTCAAAGATTGCAGTGCTAAGGAGCCTGGTTTTAAACTATTTTCACGTGTTCATAGTTTTGAAACATTGAATCTTAGCAATGAATTGGTCAATTGGAGGTCCGTGGCTATTTGACCATTTGAATGCCTGTTGCTTTAGGCTCTCCAAATGCAATGGCAATGATTTTAAGGTCTTAGGGTACCTGAGAGATGATATAGTCCTATTTATACTTAATCCAATTTTATATACATATATGCTATATATTTTTCTGAAATTTAATCTACACTTTTATCATACTTCTTATGTACTAGTCACTTTTATAGATGCTTTACCAATATTGACTTACTCAATTTTCTTTTTTGTTAATGAAGTGTATTTTTAAAGATTTTATTTATTTATCTTTAGGGAAAGGGGAAGGGAGGGAGAAAGAAAGAGAGAGAAACATCAATGTGTGGTTGCCTCTCACGTGCCCCCTACTGGGAACCTGACCCGCAACCCAGGCATGTACCCTGACTGGGAATCAAACCAGCAACTTTTAGGTTTGCAGGCCAGCACTCAATCTACTGAGCCACACCAACCCGGGCTCATTTTTCATTATAGCTCTATGTGATAGGTACTATTATTACCCCACCCCTCCCATATTACAAATGAAGAATTTGAAGCATAAGAAGTTAAATAACTTGATTAAGTTTGCACTGCTGAATGGTAGCAGACCTAGAATTCAAACCCAGGCACCTGATTGAAAAGTCCATGCTCTTAACCCCCATGCTATGCATTGTTTGAGGAAATATGAATCTTTGCAGGGGCAGGAGCGATTTGTTGCTTGATGTTAATTTTTTGATAAGAGTCCCTGCTATTGAAAGAACTTTTGGTGTAGGTGGTCTACTGAAAAATCCTTTTAAGCTTATCTTCAATAAAATTTTCTCCAAAATCACCAAGTCAGCAAATACTATGTTACTAAATGCCTCCAAACACCACTCCTTAAAACATTTTACATTTCACTTTTCTTTATTTGAATGTATAAGGAAGATATCTATTCTTTTAATTTATCAGGACTCCCTCAATAACTAGGGCAATGTCTTAAGAAGGAAAATAAGTACTTATCTAATTTTCACTTCTATGCACAGGTGACAAAATGATATGGAATTTACTTAATATCCTCTTTAAAACTGACAGAGAAAAAGAGATCAAAAAGTTTACTAGCAAGATTAATAACTATGATCTTATGGGAACCTGAGATTATATAACTCTGTGGAAGCCATAGGTATTCATAGTAATCAGACTTAGTGAATCTTTTTATAAGTTAAAAGGAAAATCAGATTCAAATGACTAATGATTCTAATTATATTAACATGGCACTCAAACTCAGGAAGCTATTAACCCTACCACTAAAATAGAAAAATGTTATTATTATATAATGTAAACCTTGTATGTACCAACTATAAAATTATTTAAAATAGACTATTCAAATATACTTCAGTTTGAGGGATTATGAAATGTATTCTATAATTTGACCAGAAAGTGTTATATTATGAGATTCTTTAAATACATAATCATAGACTTACTCAAACTTGTTCATTTGGTGGGTGGGGGTAATTCATAATCATCTAAAGTAATTTTAAGCATTTTTGATTGATTACAATTTGAGATCTTTTTTTCATGTCTAAAACACTTAGTTTCTCAGATCAGCAAATCTTGTTTTAGACTAAAATTTAGAGCCATTTCTGGAATGAGAGTAGAAACAACTATTTAAACGACTTTTACCTCTTCGTGTAGTGGCAGCATCAACAAATTCTTTTACTCAGCAGTTACAAGAAATTCCTACGAACTTTCCAAAGTTAAATAACTTCAGCGGTTCTACTTTCTTTTTTAAAGAGCCAGCAGCCAACATTCAAAATGAACGGCTAAATTCCTATATAACAAGATAAAGGTTGTTTCTAATATCAATAGCTTTTATCTTGATTTCATGTCACCCAGAAACGTTCACAATCAAAAACAACGCTTAACAACACACTTACACCAATGGCCTATCTTTTCAGACTGAGTCTTTCTGTTGAATTAAGAACAATCTGGAAATAAAACACAACTGAAATAAGTCCTTTGACTTGTCAGTTTCAAGAGACCAAAATCTCCCACTATATTCCAAGAGTAGAAGCATAGATTTTCCCCCAGCTATTGTTCCCTTTAGACGCACTAAATGCTGTTCTGTTTTGTAATGATTTTATAATAATGAAATACTAAACCAAAGTAAATAGTTTTTTAATAGCTACTCAGGAAACATTGTAAACTGTCTACAGATCTGTTAGCAAAGATATTACAGAAGCTAATCACCTTGCAACTCTTACACAATGTGACACAGATTTACTGCGTAAGCCCTAAAGAATAAAGTAAAAGATATTAGTCTCAAATTAGAGTCAGATGACAAAATCCAAAGGGAGGACAAATCACAGATAGATGAGGACAAGTAACAGACATTAGATCAGCACCGCAAGCATGCGGCCTATATTCTACTGAATTTCTTTCTGTAACAATGAAGAGGTCTAGTTTAATTGAGAAAGTACCCAGACATACTTTGTGAATGTATGTGGATACTGACCTGGACTTGTGACAGGACTAGAGGTAGTAGGCTCAATAATTTCTACAAAAAGGGAAAAGGAAAGAAAAGAAAAACATTTTGTGTATTAATCATACATAAAAGACAAACACTCATGAGACAATCAACAATCATGCAACATATATACAGGTGGTCTTTTATTTGAAGAAGACTTGCCTGACCTTGGAAACCATTGAACAAAATTCAGTCTCTGGGGTTACACAAATCCCAGTCAGTCTGTACGATATTAAGAGACCTTTCTTAGTGAGCCAACATTTAGGAATCCTCCCCACATTCCAATCCATAGCGTCATGTTATGCTCTGCTAAGGTTAAGGACCGACCCTTAGAGTCCGCAAGCCACAGTTTTCGAAACTTCCTTATAGAAAATCACTAAAACCTCTGTGCACAATGCCTTATCTGATGCCAGAGCTGATGCCAGTTCCTATAAAGTCATTCGATCAGCTGTTGCTTCCTAATGTGTCTAAAAATAAAAAAGAGTAAAATTCAAATGAACTCAGAATGTCTTTTCAAAGGTAACTCTCATATTTTATAAGCATATCGACATAGTTTGGCCACATAGAGGACTAGTTAGGTCTGCCTTCAAGTCCCTATGTGAAAAGCAAACACCCCTCCCCCACTGCCACACACACATATACAGAAACCAGTACACATTTTGAGTTACCTGAAATACATTTATGACTACAAGGCCCTGCTGACTCTAGTCTAGATATAGCTAAAAGGTAAGTGTGCCACTGGTGTATCAATTTAATTTTCCAGCAAGTATCTAACAAATAATAAACTTTATGGCACTTTAAATCATGTATGTACTTTTAATTAAGATTTACCTTTTCAACTCTTCTAATAGGATGGTTTCTTTTCAAGTGTTAAATACAGATGATCATGAAAATAATAACAATACAAAGATTAAACACAATTATTGGCAGTCCTAAAGGATATGAACAGTTTTATTGAGGGAGAATGCAAGTATCAGGAAAACATGGCATTTCTGATACACTCTAATAATGCATTGTCCTGAAAGACTTACTTCAGTACTAATTACACACAGGTAACCTATTCCTTTTTTAACCTAGGTAACAAGCATGCCCTGTAATAGTAAAGAACCAGTCTAGATGCTTCAAAACAGTGAGTACAGCTATGAGAGGTGAAAGTAGAGATGCTCATGAAAAATTTTACCTGTGAGCAAGATTTGCCTCTTTTCTCAGCTAGGATCCCATGGCCCACAAGGGACCTCGTAGAGCAGAAAAAAAATTTTTTTTTTTTACGTTGGCTAACTTCTTTGGGGCTCTTGCTGCCTTTCACTGATTCTTCCACTGACAAGGCCATGGCATTCAATAGTGAACTCAAACTCCTTCTCTAATAGTCTAGTTTAAGTGCTGGTTTGACTAATAAAGCCCTAGTTTAAGCAAGGATTATAAAATGGAGCTTCCACAAACTTTTCTGGGGGCCAGCTTTAGCTGGAACTTCAGTCTGTGTGTCCCAGTTTGCAGGACTGATTCCCTGGGTCATTTCCTGACTATCCTGGGCCAATGGATCCAGTAAGGTGTTTGAGGACAGCTGCCTAGGATCATGGTTTCAGTTTCAGTAGATCTTGGAAGGGGGGATATAACTTTTGAAGAGGGACATTGCCGAATGATTAGATAACGAACTACAATTAAAAATTCAAAAGTCTCGTCATCCATCTAGCACTATCATTTGCTGTCATTGGCAAGTGACAACTAAGATGACTCTGCATTAGATACTTAAAAAAAGTGAGTATTATTCTAGTTTCCTTTTCCAAGGACAGCTATATGCATTAATGTATCACAATTAATATTTTAATTCCTCCTATGTGTTAAGCAATATTGTAGGTACTGGGATTATAACTGCTAATAAAACAGTTAAAAATGTCTGCTCTCATGGAGCTTATGGATTGTATATTGTAGGGTTTTAAAATATTAGAACATTTAAATTTTATGTCAAAATTCCATGATTTATAAAAAAATTAAAATTTAAAATAAAATATCAGGAGTGAAATGTTGCTCTAATTTAAAAAATGTTCATTTGTTAGGTTGAATATCCCCTCAAATATTTTTATGCACTTAAGGTTTTAGTTTTCTTTTTAAAAACTCCTTCAAAAAATTAAAATTTATGTTAAACTTAGTTTAATGCTATATAGTGAATCTCATTAATATACACTAAGAGGGTGCACTCAGAAGAAAAGATTTTATAATTCAAAAGAAAAACAAAATCATAAAATGTCTTGAAAGGTAGAAACTTAATCAGAATATTCAGGGGAAAACTAAATTCAGTAGGACCGTGAAGAGAGTTTTCTGTGTTCAGTAATTTGTCCATTTGCACTTTAATTTCTTCAACTCTTTCGTTTTCATTGTTTTGAATTTCTAATGCTTATTCCTAATTAGCATTGTTTTGAATTCCTAATGCTTATTTGAGTGTTCATTGAAAAAGATGGAGTGGCATATGACAACAGCTTCATCTCAGTGCAAAGATGGCAGGGACAAACAGCTCTCTCTGTAAACCAAGCTCTTCATTGTGCTTGCTTATGTGGAGCTAAATTGCTTATGTAAAGCCACACTATCTCATAGAAAGGTCTTCTAAAATAATACAAAAATTTAGTGCATAACAATTCTGTTGGACATAGGGCCCGTCTCATCATTTAGTTTAGTTTCATACTCAACACATACTTTAGTTTCATAGTCAATCCAAGATATTTTTTTCCCACGTAGGCCAATGTACAGCAGAGTCCCTAGTAAGGTAATTGTGTGTAAAACAAAAGTTGTGGCCAGACAAGTTGATTGAGTTGAAGATGCATTTAATAAAAAAAACTAGAGGCCACACATAGGGCTGTGTAGGCAACGAGCAGAAGAGAAACGAGAGAAAGGGAGGTCAAAGCACCAATATTAGGAAAAGCTAGTGCTGAGGGCTGTGGATGAGGCAGTTTGGTGAGTTAGAAGGGGCCCAGATAAAACTGGAATTAACCCTGCAACCTGCCATTATTTAGGTATGATGGTGAGTAACTCAACAAACCTCTCCAACCCCCAGGGTCTTCCTTTATGGAATCTGGATAATAGCCTCTACTTTGGAGGCTTGTTGATACGGTCATAGGTAGATCATGTAAAGAATCGAGTGAGAGTAAGTAGCAGAAGGAGTCTCGGTTATTACTGATAGAAGCGAAAGGGAAAATTAATATTTTCCTTTCTGACAAGGAAAGTAAGCTGTTAGGGTTTGGGGAGGTTTAGTTTCACTAAGTAGAGGAAGAAAGAGAACATCATGAATGGGAGAAACTATATAAATAACACAACTCCATCTAGAATGTGAACATTGATTTTTTTCCAATTAAAAAAGTTAATATATTATGCTTTTGGGTAATTATTTCAGGAGTCATATTGGCCCTTGGAAAATAACTATAGAATTTAAGGTATTTAACAGTTCTGATTTAAGTAAGAGTAGAAATTATAGATCAAGTTCTTACCAGTTTTGTGAGAGAGAAATGCACTTTAATTTTAAAATGAGGCTTTTGTGCCAAATCGTCGGCATGCATTATTAAGATATACAGAGGTATTTTAAAATAATTTCCCCCTTATATCTTCAAACAAAGTATAACGATCCCACTAACTCAATATGGCCAAGTTCTTTTTAATAAAACCTTTTATTACTCAGAAAATATAGTCTAGGTAATAGTTGAAGGTTAGTAGATCTAATAAATTTGCTATAGATTTCCTTATACTTTTCAGGTATTGATTCAATTTTTCAGGAACTACTTTTTGAATAACTGCTATAACAACAGTAATTATTATTATTATCAATTAAAATTACTGACATTTATTAAGCTCTTAGTATTTGCCACATTCAGTTACACATATTAACTCTACATTAACTCATTTCCTTATTTCAAAAGCTCTATGAGGTACACACCAATATTAATTCCCCTTTTATAGGTGATATAATGGTGCACAGAGATGTTAGCTATCTTGCCTATAGTCACACAGCTAATAAGGCATAGAAATGAGAGAGATCTGTAATAGAATGTCTTAGTATCCCACTTTCTCACCTTTCAGAAGAAATTCCATGATGACTTTTGTTATCTCTATAATTACTTAAATGGAACATTCCTGTCCAAGGGTGCTTACAACACATCACTACTACTAGCTTTCCTGATAATAAGGTCAGTCATTATATTAGAGGTAGCTAATATATGAGTGGTTTCTGTCACCAGATTTGGAAGAGAGACAAATACAATGTTAATTTTGGAGGCTTCTATAATAGAGGACTTTGCACGGAGAACGCGGTTTGTAACACGTGATTTTCAAATCTGAAATTTGTAACACGTATATTCCAAATCAACACTAAACATAGCTGTTTGCTTCTGCATAAGCCTTGATGCCAATGAGGCACAATACTCCAAATACCTCAGAGGATATTATCATAACTGGATTACATGATCAAATAAGAATCTTGAACTTGCAAACTCCCACTTTGTTAGCACAGTAGTTTGACCAGATATTGCACAGCTTTCAAGAACGTTGGTTGTTTTTATATGGATCAGATTTGAGCTGTTGTTTCCTCTGGTAATCAGCTTGTAAGCAGTGAAATATTCTTCAGGAGGTGCCAAGTGGGCTCTCCTGACAAACAACCGTAAATGTTCTCAGTGAGACTTTCTCATGTGTCTCATTATGTGGAGAATCAGAGTGAACGCTCCAGGGTTAACGGCAGAATTATATCATTGCAGGCAATTGTATTACTGTAGGGAATGGCCTCAGCAAAGAGATGGTTTTAATTGTACATAAGAGGTGAAAAGAAGTTCACCAAGACAGACGTTTTCTACAGTTATGTCGAAAAATAAGGTGTCATGAAAAACAAGATTTTACTTTGTTAGTAAATGTGGTCTTGACCAGGACAGGAGGAAGTGCTATTAAAACAAGATGCTGAGGAAACAGAGTGCATTGTAAGAAGAAGCCATTTGTAATGAGCCTTTCTATAGGCCTCAATAACTATGACTTAAAAAATTTTTAACTCTGCATACCCAATGTAGTATTAGAATTTTCCAGTATCAAACCACTTCATTTTCATGTATTTTGGAAAATCATATTTGGTTTGTATGTTATTTATATTTATGTTATTACACAGCTGTGATGTGTGTGTTATCTTTTAGACTGTTGAGGAATAGCATGATTGTGTATTGAGACATTGCAGAAATTAATCCTTTTGGTTGCTATGGTTTCATCTGAAAGCTCTGACTCCCAATATTTGTGGAGTGAAAGCAATGTCACTTCACAGAAGGATAAAGAGGATGTTTCCCTGGGAATGACCAAGGTCAGTGCTGACAGAGGTCACAGAAGACAGGCTGTGAGCTAGGTTGAACACAGAAGGCAGAAAAGGCAACCCTTTCTTTTACCTTTATGGGAGGTCAATAAAGTATGTGTCAGGCCTCGCAGGGCACTGAAATAGCAGGAACTGTGTGCAGTGAGGACAATTTGGACATCACAGTTTTGATCATGGGGTTGTAGCTGTCATCAGTGACCACACGGTATTAGCCTCACACAGACAGCAATGTCCTGGCAATCAGGAGACTTGGGTTCCACTCTACCTGCTAACCTTAGGAGTGTAATTCTAACCCAAGCTCACTTTTCTGATATATAATTAAGAAGTTATAATAGTCAACCCACATACTTCACTGAGTTATTTTTGTTTCCATCACATGGTTGTTGGTTAAAAGATGGTTTCGTACAGTGGTTAATAATAGCACCTCTAAAGGAAACTTGCCTGAGCTAGGAGCAAACCCTGAGTCCTATACTTACAAGCTATTCACCCTGTCTGAGTTTGTGCATTTAATAAAATGAAGATAACGATAGTATCTACCATTTAACACTGTAGTGAGAGTAAATGAGACAACACACATAAATCACTTCTCACAGTGACTGCCTGGCAAATAATTAACCATGGCTCTATAAAAGTTAACTTATTTTTAAATTAAAGTGATGATAAATGACCTTTAAAACCATTACAGCACTATCAACACTTTTTGTTATTATAAGTGACTATCACATAATTCAACCTTAAAAGTAAATATTTTTCTCAAGAAAGCCATTCCTATTAATAAAAAATATTGCAAAACTATTTCTAAATTTTTATAAAGGAGAGCCTGGGCATCAACATTAGCTGCACTCACCCACCAAATAGTCACCGTAACTTTGCAAATGCACAAGAGTTTTCTGTGTTTGTTTTGAAGAAGCCTCTGTGCCTAGTGGAAGGAATGTGCTCCATGTCGCTATGATCTGCAGCTGTTTGAGTGTGTGTGCGACAGGGTAAAGAAGGACCCACAGAGGTATAAGGATTAGAGTGTTCCATTAAGTCTCTCTACATGTGTGTATATCTCCAGCATCCATTCGAAGAAAAAGCCCTATGTCAGAACTAAAATATGTATGTCCATTATCATTCTGGTAAATATCCCGAGGCAGTGGAAATGTTGCTCTACTTAATCTTGGTCAAAACTACTTCTGTGAATACAAAATATCTTCTCAGTCTACCCAAAGGTAGTTCTGAGTGAGGAAAACTTTGTATAGTGACAAAGGAGAATAAATAATAAATAGTATACTCACATGCATAATCATATCAATAAAATAACCTTGTAGGCATATTGCAGTTGTTTTAATATATTACTTTACTGGGTCAGATTTTGAGAGAACAATTTTAGAAGAATTTTGACCTATACTATGGATTTACTGTATCCCTTCTAAATAAACTAGCAGTTTTCAGTAAATATAACATTGGCTCAAAAGGCCATTGAAGACCTTTAGGCTTTAATGAATATTTCAATAGCACTTTGAGCCATTCTATAGATAATTTCTAGAAAGGATCTCAGACTGGTGTTATTTCTGAAACATACCTCCCAATATCACAGGACAAAAAATGTCTCATCTTTCAGCAAACACATTTATCTTCCTCTTTAACACCAATTAGAATAAACAACAAAGTCCCAAGAATATAGTTAAGGATAAAACATGGTTTCAAAGGAGGAGTATTAACTACTGATATATTTTAAAAGTTCACTGTATTGATGTCATGGAAGGACAAGCAGAGCCTAGACAGCTGGTAATTAATATTTGGACTATTTATTGTCTTAAACCTACAAAACCCTACTTACTTTCAAGGACTGTATTGAAACATGTGAGTCCTTTCTGATTCTTCCCCCCATATGGCTGTATAGGGTAATGGTGTTTTGTGATTGCTTCTGGGTTTTCGTTGGCACAGGGGTCCCAAGGAGCTGGCATATGGCCAGATGCTTTCTGATACCCATGTCACTGCATTAACACATTGCTTATCCATTTTACACGTTGGATCTAAAAGGTAGTTTGGTGGGTTTAAATCAACACTATTGCTAAGACTTAGCCATGGGAGGTATGTTTTTAATATGGTTGGAGTCAGACAGAAATGGATTTAAATCCCTGCTATATACTAACTGTGAGATCTTTTATGAGTTAATGATCATAGGTAAGAGGGGTCTTTCAAGATGAAACATAACCAAGAGGAGACACCTAACGCAGTGCCTGGCATATAATGTGTCCCTTTCTTTCCTGATTAAGAACCAAAATTTCTGATATCGTGGAAGAAAACTTTTAATCTTTAGCTACTCTTAGGCCTTATTTGGGCAATATATTTATAAACACTGGGCAATAAAGGGAAAAAAAGAAAAATAGTAATAAAAAGGCAGTTTGAAAATGGTGACAAATGTCCCTGGAACATTGGCGTCACCAAAGATAGGTTAAACGAGCCCACGTGTTGGCCAGGGTGAAATGGACTACAATGGCAAACTCCTTGACAAAGAAGGATGTTATGGAAGATCTGTAACAGGCATTGAAGTGAGTCGCACTCACGTGCAGCTTCTGTGAGTCAGGTAAGGAGAGGTTCAACATGGGGCCACAGGAACAGAAGAGGCTGGCAGAACATGTGTTATCACTGTTCTGTTTGAAACCGTGTGTCAATGATACAGCTTTTTGGGTACCAATGCCAGCAGAAAATGAGGGCTGCTAAGGAACTGCTATAATATTGGTTCAGCTAAGAAAAAAATACAAAAGGCCAAGGGCAAAGCCTTGAGAGATGATCGGAGGGCTTCCTAGGGAATCGCTACCTGACAGTGCCTGATCACTGTCACACTGACAAATCAGATTATCTCAAAGTTATTAATTCTTATTTTAACACATCTTTTGGATATATTCTATTTTTCTGACATTATACTAGGTATGTGAATGCAGTGGTGATAAGACAAATTCCTTCCTATTTAAAATATATGAGAGATTAGCAATAAGTAAAATAACAAAATATTTACATAACTTACACCGTGGTAAGAACTATTGGGAACAAGCACAGGGTACTTTAGGAGCTTGTATCAAGGGAATCCATCATGTAACTATGATTCATGGTTTGGGAAAACCTCTCTAAGAACCAATACACTGAACTTTAGCTTCCATATTTGAATTATGTGTTTTGTCTGGGCTGGTGACAAACAACTACAGAAAGGGATGTGGGATGGATTCCTTGCCAGTGTGAGTCTGCTAATAAGTTTAGCTACCATGTAGCCTGTACTGGGCACTGCTTTTGAGACTACGGGATGTTGAAAGGTCATGACATGATGTGCTGCCAGAATAGCAAGGTACCGAGTAAAGAATCCCAGTTAGTAGCAGAGGATGTGACAGCCTGAAGAAGCCTTCAAGGCTGTCCTGAAGGAGACCAGTTCATCCAACAGATGAGAAAAATGAGTCCCAGGCAGACACAGTGATGTGCCCAAATCATACAGCTAGTAAATTACAGAGATGGAATTAGAAGCTCTTTTCATTCCAGACCGAGTGACAACTAAGAAGACAGAAACCTTCGCAACGCTCTACCCAACAACATTAGTCTAAAAATAGCAATCAAAGAGAGACGCGTTTCCTGAGTAATGGGCCAGGGTAGGTGGCATCATGATTTTACTCCTGTCATAACATATGTTCTTCATGACTCTACAAAGCCAGGGGAGCAAGAGCAAGTGACTGAAGACCAAGAGCCCCACAAGCAATTTTACTTGACATCAAAGTCTGACCCAACCAATTCTGTAGCACATTCAAACTGGGAAATTTTTCTACCTTGTCTTAAATTGACTTGAAAAAGTGCAAATGTGCATATGTGTATATAACAGACTGTAAGGTAAGTGTAATGGAGTGTAATGGTGAGACTGTATGTAATGTTACACACACATACATATATGCATATATGTATGCGTGTATGTCTGTTACATTATATGAATATACATATGATGATAACCCTTTTTGTTTATTTATTTTCCATCTTTGTAATTAATATAAGCATCATAAAGTTAGGGACTTTGTATTGGTATTGTATTCTCAATGCCTGAAACACTGCCTGACACATAATAGATACTCAATAAATATGGTCTAGATGAGTGAAATGACATGTGTACAATTGCAAGTAAAATGAGGGTACATCTGCTCATGTGTGAATTTTATTATGTGGACATTTATTCATGCATACATGCTATGCACATGTGACAAGTCCACAAAATCCATTGGAACAGGAAGACTCATTACTCACAAAGTCCAACCAAACATCTTAACAACGCAGTTTAAATTTATTGCCAAGATGAGAAGAATTCTATTACTGAGTCCAAATGGAAGTTTTAGAGTTGCCTGCATATAAAGGTTTTTTTTTAACAAAAAGATTTTTCTCCTTATTAGGCAGGATTTAAGTAGTTACTATTATGCAAAATGAAATAGTAAAGTCTGACCGAGATACTTGCTACCCTGACTGTATAATAACTTTTTTATATTTTAGTCTCCTGTCATTTAATTCTAAATATTTCATTATCACAAAGAAAGAAAAGATAGATAATTCAGGAGGGCATAATGAATTAGACTTAAATATGTTCTAACTGCACAATCTACTGTATATACATAAAAAAGAGACATAATTTCAGTCAAGTTTAGTTTTAGGGGACAAACTATAAATTGGTCTGCATCTTCTAGTAGATGTTATTAATACCAAGACCTTTAACAAACTCAGAAAAAATTTGAGCAAAATATCTGATATGACTGATTTTTTTACCCCAAATTACAAATTTCAGTAAAGTATGCTGTCCTTAGGCACACAGAATTAAACTCTTAGGAAATGAATCCAGAGTATAGCACTAGCTGGTTAAGGCAGAGAGAATGTTTATCCATTAAAATCATATTAGGTTTTAGGCCTTAGATGAATTCAAAACAGTTGGTTTAAGCATTATTTGTTCATTTGACTTCCTTCCTTTGCCAAAGCTCTGTTTTAAGAAGATGCACCCATTGACACAATTGTCAGAAAACAACCTTATCACCCTGGCAGGGTGGCTCAGTTGGTTGGAGCATCATCCTGCGTACCGAAAGGCTGGGGGTTTGATTCCCCGTCAGGGTACCTACCCTGCTTGCAAGTTCAATCCCTGGCAGGGGTGTGTATGGGACGAAACCAGTCAATGTTTCTCTCTTTCTCTATCTCCCTTCCTCTCTCTCTAAAATCAATAAACATTAAAAAGAAAACAACCTTATCTATATAGTAGCCCCCAACTGCATAGGATACCATCAAGACCCCCCTCTGGATGCCTGAAACCGCAGATAGTACCAAACCCTGTGTGTGTGTGTGTGTGTGTGTGTGTGTGTACAACATCTGTCTAGAAAAAGTCTAGTTAATATAACTAGAATGGCTTGTGTGACATGAACATAACCTGGCAGCCAAGGAGAGTGGGCTGGAATGCCCATGCATTAACAATGAACTTCGCTGTATTGGTTAGTGGAGGGGAGGTGTACACCATTAAGGGAGCGTGTGTACTGTGTGGCCATCAAATTCAAAATGACTGAGCGAGTAGAGCAATGAATCTGCATCCAATTTTGTGTTAAGATTGAACATTCCTCCGTGGAGACTACTGAGATGATTCAGAAGGCCACAGCCATGGACAACTGGTGATTGGCAACTTCAGCACAACAATGCGCCTGCTCATGCATCCATTTCGTGAAGATTCTTTTTGCAAAACATCAAATCACCCAGGTGACTCAGTCTCCTAGAGCCCAGACTTGTCACCCTACAACTTCTGGCTTTTTGCAAAACTAAAATCATTTTTGAAAGGGAAGAAATTTCAGACCATTGATGAACTTCATGAAAATACAACTGGGCAGCTGATGGCAATTGGGAGAACTGTATGAGGTCTCAAGGTGCCTACTTTGAATGGTACTAAGGCATCATCGTTCTACACACGATGTTTCTTGTATCTTGTATCTTCTTCAATAAATGTCTCTATTTTTCATATTACATGCCTTGAAACTTTCTGGACAGACCTTGATATATACCTGTATTTTGCTATATATAATGCACACTTTTTTGCCAAAATTTTTGAGGGAAAAATAAGGATGCTTATTATACATAAGTACTGCTAATTCCATATCTATATAAGTGTTTTAAATTATTTTATTTATGCTTATGCATTAAAAGTATAACTCTAGAGAGCAATAATGATATCCATATACAAAACCATACCCTGGAATATGATAATTGGTTTTGTTTATAAATATAAATAAATACAAAATTGAATTAAAAAATTAACACAAAAGATTTTTTTCCTGAAAGTTTGGGCCAAAAATGTAGATGTACATTCTAAACAGCAAAATACAGTACATATATGTACCAAAAAACTCTGCACAAAATGTGATGCATGAAGAGGCTCATTGTCCTGATGAAACTGCCAATCACCAGTTGTCCAGAGCCGTGGCTTTCTGATTCATCCCAATAGTTTCTGTGGAGGAATGTTCAAACTTAATGCAAAATATAATGCAGATTCATTGTTCTACCTGCTCAATTATTTTGAATTCAGTGGCCACACAACACACATGCTCACTCAATGGGGCCTATTGCCCCCGCTGACGAGTACAGTGAAGTCGTCATTGTTCACGCATGCGCATTCCAGTCCACTCTTGTTGGCTGCCAGATTACACTGATGTTGCACGAGCATCCTCATTACATTAACAATGGCTGGACTTTTTTTGGACTGACCTCATATAATTATATGTATATATAATACATAATTATACATATATATTATGTATTATATTTTCCCTGTCTTACATATATACATACTTAATGGTATTACTTTACAGCTTCTCTTTGACATACCGCAATTGCCAGCATTACTACACTTGTGCTTCGGGGACATTGTTAAGTAAAAAAGAGTAACTTCAACACAGAACTGAGATACCGCAACAGTCAGTCTGATACCCAGGACAGCTATTAAGTGACTAACAGATGGACATGGAGCATATACAGCCTGGAGACACTGGACAAATGGACATTTCACATCCTGGGCAGAATGGAACTGGAACATTAGATTTCATGACACTACTCTGAATGACACATACTTTAAAACAGATCAGTTTTTTATTGCTGGAATTTTCCATTTTATATTTTCAGAGCCCAGCTGATGGTGAATACCTGAAACCACAGAAAGTGAAATCATGGCTAAGGAAGGACTGTACCTAACACTTGAGTTCAATTAGTGTCATTTACTAGGTTAGTCATTTTAGAGTATAAGTCATAAATGGTTTGAGCCCCCCTTTGTCACTTGGAAAAATAACTTTCTCTAGGTTTTTGTTTATCCAGCTGTAGAATAAGAAGAATAATAACTCTCCTCATAAGGTGATTGTGAAAATTAAAAAAAACTTCTGTAAAGATTTTAGCATAGTGCTTGGTATCTAAAAGTTAATAATTATTACTATCATAATATAACTAGATTGTGTATATGTTATATATTAATTATTACAATTATTCTTATTTTCTATCTAATGATAACCCAGCAGGGAGACGTTGCTGGGGAGGTGGATAAAAGATAGTCTGAGTAGCTATGGTTGGTATCAATGAATTAGTTTACAATACCACTGAGATTCAATTTACTTTATAGGAACACAGTAAGTTACAGCAAAAAGAAGGCAGACTTGGGACTCTATCCTGGCTCTGTGATTAACTCTGAAGCCCTGGGCAACTTATCATCCTCTCCAGGGCTCTTTCCTTAATCTAAAAGTGGAGCAGAGAGTGAAGAGAGAAAATAACTTACCAGTTGCCACAACACTGCTTGCAATCAGAACCCAGATCAGAATTCTGACTGCAGGTCAAGTCTCCTACTCTAGCAGCTAATTGGCTGCCGGCTCCATCTGAAGCACTTCATTTATTAGTTCATGCTACAAAGATGATTAATTATCATATGCCAAGAATTATGTTAGATTCCAGAGTTGTAACAGCTCTCAGGAAGTGGAGTGCCTCTGCTCCATGAAACCTAGCCTAGTAAGAGAGAATGGCTTGGGGTATGGGGTTGGATTTAGGGAACCCCAGCTGAGCTTAAAACCACAGATCAGAGCCTGTTTGTCTCCCTTTGTCCTGTCTATGGAAGGAATAGGGGGTGCTTTATACTTATCAGGCAGAGGAATACTACACATGCGCCTTACCTTTCAGAGTTTCACTTCGAGTTTCGCTGATCTCCATGGCAACTCCCAAACAAATTTTGTGGAAAAGAAAATCTCTCCTGAACTATTCCAGCTTGGAGGTGATTAGAATTCTTTGGAAACCAGTGTCCGATGTTGATTTCGTGTTTCATGTATCCCTTTTAATGCCGATTTTGTGGAGAGTCTACTGTGTCCTGTGTTCTTTCCTCTTTACTTCTTTCTTTCTGTCTTTCTCTTTCTCAACATATTCTTACCTTAACTTTTTCCTTTCTCTTTTAATGCAGTGTTCCCCAACCTTTTTGGCACCAAGGACTGGTTTCGTGGAAGACAGTTTTTCCACGGAGCATGGATGGCGGGATGGGGTGATGGGGTGGGAAGATGGTTTCAGGATGAGTCAAGTGCATTACATTTAAGCTCACCTCCTGCTCTGCAACCTGGTTCCTAACAGGCCTGAGCCAGTACTAGTCCACAGCCTTGAGGTTGGGGACCCGTGTTTTAATGACATGTGGGCTGTGACCCTTTTGTACATGATTCATTTTGTGACAAATCTCCCAATATTTCCATTTCCTGTGGATGTGATGAACAGCATGGAGGAGGCAGCCTTGGTAGCTGCCGTTATAGGAAGAATCAGACTTGTTGGGAGAAACTCGGGCTGTGTGTGAATACCTGAAACCACAGAAAGTGAAATCATGGCTAAGGAAGGACTGGACTATATATATTGCTTTGCCAAATTCAGAAACTCCTCGACCTTCCTTTAAGACTCCCCTTTCTCTTCCTGCTCATAAGGCATGGCTTTAGCAAGAATAAGGATGGGCTCTTGAGATAGGCACAGAAAAGGTACCCTAGCAAAAGAAAAAGTAATCTTTTATGTAAGATTTAAGATAATGCAACAGCTCTTCAGTCGCTAGTGTCTCTACTAAGTTATTTAACTAGGGTTTGTTATAGTTAGAACAATGATGAATTGACCAAACTTTTCTTTAATCCAAATCAATAAGGAATGCTCATGGCATGCATAATTTTTTAAAATGCTTATTCATTCAATAGATGATAAAATAAACATTTGACAATGAAAAATAAAATAACTGGATTTATCTATTAATTAATTAATTAATCTCTTCAGAAGTTCACTGAGTACTTACTGTGTGCCAAGTACTATATGATGTGTTGAAGGTACAAGGATAAACAAGAAAACACTCATTTTCAAGTGGGGGCAAAATAATTAAAATAAAAATTTCTGTGACATAAAACATATATCATTATGAAATAATATAGAAGGCAAGTATATTTTGAAAAGTGGTGATTTTAGCAGTATATATGTATTCAGTACATCCTGGGTAATATTCTAAATGCTTTAAACACATTAACACTTTTAATCATCACAATAGTTCAGGGAAGTAGACATTCTTATTATCCCATTATTAAATAGAAGAAACCTATGCATATTTAAATTGAGTCACTTGTCCAAGGTGACATACAAAGTAACGAGCCTAGACAGAATTCAAGTTCAGAGTGTCTGGATTCACCACAGCCTCTGGGTTTAACACTTAAGCCTTAGAAGGTATCATGGTTCTTTGAAGGTATTGGGTAAAGGGCGCCCCTCAGTATAACTGGGTAGAAAAGATAGCCTACAGGACATAAAGAAGAAGACTTAAAGCTTGCATTGCCAATTATTAGTTTTATTTATGAAGAAATGCTCTATGGTTGATGCCTCTGTAAATCATTTCTAACTACTAGCTGATCAAACCAAAAATTCAGATAGTAAATAATAAAGTAAAACAAACAAACAAACAAACAAAAAACTAGGGGGGTTGACACTCTAATCACTGTAAAAGTTGCTTTTATTTTATTTTTAAAACATCTTTTCTGACTATTACAGCTAATAACTGTGTCTACCAACTCCCTTTTCTCCCATAATGTTTTGATGTTTTTGATGTTTTCATACAGTTAAAGAGGTGGAAAAATCTTTTATGAATAGCTCCCCTTTTTTTCTCCTTGAAGTTTCTTTGTTTGAATCCTCATTTCACTGTCAGTTCAAAGCAACAATCCCTTCCCTTTGTGTCTGATACTGTCCATCTAAATTGTTCATATGTCAAGAGATAGAAACAATAGACTGAAGAGTATTGGTTTGGGGATAATTAGTTAGAAAGGAGAGAACATGTATTTTACCATTTCGCAAAGTCACTGGAGTGGGAAGAAGATAGGCTGTGTCTGCCTATGTCTTTCCTATTTGGGAAGAGGTCTTCTAAAAACTGGACTCATAGCTCTGCGGTTTAATATCTCTTTGAGATAAATCAAACAAGAATGGTCCACCATAGAAAGAAAATATAAAGTGAAAGATACTAGGAACTGTACAAAAATTTTAAAATAAACATGAGACATAAAAAATAGGACATTCTTCCATAACCATGTAGTCCCAAACAGAAGTGGGAATTGCATTCATGTCTTAGAAAATTGACCTAGCAAAGAAAAAAAAATGGAGAACACTGCCTTCCCAGTTCTGCAATAGCCAGCCTTTAAGGTGGCTTGCAATGATCCTGGCGTTCTGCTGTTCACATCTTTGTACAAAAGTTGGTGTGTTTGATCAATAGCATGTGGCAGAAGTGGTGGTATACCACTTTGGACTAGATTCAAAGAGCCGATGCAGCTCCTGTCTTGAGCGCTTCACCCGCTGCCCACCCCCTTTGACCAGTGGCTTGGGAAAGGGCATATGCTATGAGCAGCTCTACAGAAAGGTTCACATGGAAGTAACTGAGATCTCCTGTCCGGAACCACTCTGAGTGATCTTGGAAGCAAAGCCTCTAGACTCATCAAACCTCAGATGACTACAGCTTCAGCTGTCGCTTAAACATTTTTTTTAAATTTATTTTTAGAGAGAGGGGAAGAGAGGGAGAGAAACACTGATATGAAAGAGAGACATTGATCAGTTTGCTCCCTGACCCAGAACTGAACCCACAACCCAGGCATGTGCCCTGATTGCGAATTGAACTGGTGACCTTTTGCTTTGTGGGACGATGCACAACTAACTGAGCCACGCCAGTCAGGGCTCAGCTGCCACTTTAACTGAAGTCTTCTGAGAGACCCTGAGCTAGAACCACCCAGCTAAACCAGCCCTGAAATCCTGGGCCGCAGACAGTGAGATAAAAAATGTTTGCTGTTTTAAGCTAATAAGTTTGGGGTAATTTATTATGTAACAGAACATAACAAGAACAGTCCCTCTACCTCTCTCCTTGAGATGAGACTTTCTCTGTGTTCATGGTGAACCTTTCCATAGCTGGTGACTTCTCAGCAGCAATCTTCCTGATGCTTTGGGCATAACACTTCTCTGAGACACCTTCACAATAAGTGAGGTACACTCTATGCAGCCATCAAATGCAAAGCTTTGGAATAATGGACTTCATAGGGCTTCAGTTCTCAAGGCCAAAACGGTGCCCTCGAAATTTCTCAACTTCAGAAAAGGGGAAACGATACTTTCAGGTATTGGGTGCCAGTCTAGACTTGACTTCAGCTTCTCGTTGTTTCAAAGACATCTTAGATTCTTGTATATTCTTGACGTTTGAATCATGTGTCAAGATGTTGTTGATTCTAACGATGGCAACATTTCATCTCATATGCAGAGCAGATTGTTAAAACATGCCGAGGCTGTGGTGCTCCTTTCCATTCTGCTGTTCCCAATTTTATTGTCACTTCAGAAATAAACTACAACACAGAAAGGAGCACTGAGGAGGCGGCTATAAGAGCCCTGGGGTAGAGCTAAAAGCAGCTCCCTTGATTTTATGTTTGAGCCATCTGGTGCTTACATCAGCTACCACTTGTTTTCAAATATATATTATTTGCGACTTTGTAAAGCTGAATAACATGAGCCCCTTTGGTACAGCAAATATTGTCAATGTATAGTGATGTAAATAAAAGAAGGAGCTAGGCATTTCACATAAGCCTGTGTGTGGAGAGAGGTTGATAGCTTTCCTATACTGAGAATAGGAAAGTTTTAATACTAAAAAAAATGTCTAAAACTTTAAACTCCTGGACATCAGGAAAATAAACATTTTCAGGGAAAACATCTTTGTCTTGAATAAGGCTAGCATTTATCGAGGGCTTACTAAATCCCAGGCACTGTGCTAAACCACATGAAATGCTTTATTTGATCCAGAATAAATTAGAAAATTCTGCAATAATAAGCAACTTTAAAATATCAAGGAATTAGTTTTTAAAATATGTACTTGTTGTCTTGTGACATGAATGTCTATATATGCCACAGAGATCAGGTTAATTGTCTTGTTATTGTACCATTTGGGAAAGGTAAAAATTCTCTTTGATCAATTTGAGAAGGAAAGAGACAATGTTATGCACTGGCTCTTCTACACTTTGGTATAGAAGCCACACATAACATGATTACTCAAAATCTCATAGGTTGAAACAAGTCACATGATCTGACCTAAAATCTTCCTTACTGCTTGGAAGGAGAGGAGAGCCAGACCTAGGTTCTCCTACTAGATATCTCTAAAATACCTTCTTTAAACAGACATATTTTATATGTAGAGAAACCATAATACAAATAGATAAAGTAATTTTTAAAAGCCATTTATCTAATAAGTGATAGAACTGGATACGTTTAAACCCCGGCCTGTAAAAACTGAAAGTTCATGATCTGCAGCAGTACATGTTATAACAGTGATTGAAATAAGCACAATATACTAATCAAGTGGTAATTATTGAATAGGCAGTATTAACAAACTCATAGAAGATTCATGTACTTAAATTTCCTTATAAGTATTTTGTAGACATCAGTAGTTGCAGCTCCTGCTTAACTAAGGAATGACTCTGACCACAATTAGGCAAGTGTCAGCGACTCATATCAGAACCAGCAGAACTGCATGCTCTGCTCCCAGATATCAGCAGTGCAACTGCGGATAGAGGGATGAAACTACATGATGACACAGGCAGGAGA
The DNA here is from genome assembly GCA_004026545.1 of Mormoops blainvillei. Classification (NCBI taxonomy): domain Eukaryota; kingdom Metazoa; phylum Chordata; class Mammalia; order Chiroptera; family Mormoopidae; genus Mormoops; species Mormoops blainvillei. The sequence goes on along the minus strand of PVJD01000527.1, from coordinate 378,066 downwards.
TAACATTGAAACTCCCTAAGAGCAGAACTGAGAAAATGCATGTCGCCAGAAATTCTTTAGTTCCCCTCTTCCCATGGTTCCCCTATGTAAACTAGCCATGATACCTGAGATGCTAAGATGGGCTTTGAGACAAGAGTCCCTCAACTTCCAGGTTGCTGGCACCTGAATGAAACCACTTTCCTTTACATCAGCACCTGTCTCTTGAGTATTGGCTTTAAGAAGCAGTAGGCAGCCAGACCTGCATTCGGAAAGAATTCCTGTGCTATAGCAGCACTAACTGGAGGAGAGGGAGGGTCATAATATATCTATTCTGCCTACATAACATTCTTTCCGGGATTATTTTCAGAGATTTATTTCATGTCCCTGAAGTGAGTGAGGGCAGGGATCATATCAACATTTGACCACCACTGAAAGCTGAAGTTCCTAGTATGGTGCTAGTCACTATAATGAGTAGTGGGTGTTCAGTAATTGTTGGTTGAAACCTATTGAATGGATATCTAATTTGTGACAACACATTATACAAAACAAACCAGCATCTGAAGGACACATTCAGTGCTGCTTTAGAAAGAACAACAAAGTTTCCAATGATCTGTACTTCCTTCCTCATTTATGTAGTAAAACTGTAAAATTAACCTATATTATAAATTTCTCACTCCTCCGTGAGTATAAAAGCATTATGGGGCAAACATTTCTACTTTCTCAGGCCAAATGGTGAAGTAACCAGTTCATATTTGAGTTATTTTGGTTGCTTCTTTCTTTGTCACACATATGTCTTGTTCAGAGCTCCCAAGTTCAGCACATATTAATTCTCCACCTATGATCATTTTCATTCTCTTTCTCATTGTCATACTGCCTTCCAAGCCCCTCACAGTTTATTTCTATCACTATTGTTAATCTATAAATCCATTTTAAAGCTGAAACTGCCTAGACCTTGCTATACTATTTCTTAAGAGCTTTTTCCTCTCCTAGTTCCTGGAGTTACTATTTCCTAAAAGTGCAATTATTTTTTTTGTTTTTTAAAATATATTTTATTGTTTATGCTATTACAGTTGTCCTAATTTTCCCTCTTTGCTACCCTCTGTCTGGTACCCCCTTTCCTTCTAGCAATCCCCCCATTAGTTCACATCCATGTTTCATACATGTAAGTTTTTTTTATATTTTATTGAGTATGCAATTATAGTTGTCCCATTTTTCTCCCCTTTATCCCCTCTGCCCTGCACCCCATCCCATCATCCCCACACCTCTTAGTCCATGTCCATGAGCTACACACCCAAGTTCTTTGGCTTCTTAATTTCCCACACTACTCCCAGCCTCCCCCTATCCACATTTTTGTGTATGTCAATATTTTTCCACCACCACTTTCCCCAGCCCCACCCACCTCCATGTCCCACTCTCTATCCTTCCCTCATTTGGCTTTGTCAATGGGCCCTTTATGCATGTTCCTTGATGACTCTTCCCCTCCCTTACCCCTGTCATTGCCTTCCCTCCATTAAAATAAGAAACTTCCACATGGCTAAAGAAGACATCAGCAAAATGAAAAGGGAACCAACTGTATGGGAAAATATATTTGCCAATGATACCCCAAACAAAAGTTTGATCTCCAAAATATTTAAAGAACTCACATGACTCCACTCTAGGAAGACAAACAATCCAATTAAAAAATGGGCAAAGGACCTGAACAGACACTTCTCCAAGGAGGACATACACAGGACCCAGAGACACATGAAAGGATGTTCAGCATCACTAGTCATCAGAGAGATGCAAATTAAAACCACAGTGAGATAGCACTTCACACCAGTCAGAATGGCCATCATAAACAAATCAACAAACCACAGGTGTTGGTGAGGTTGTGAAGTAAAGGGAACCCTAGTACACTGTTGGTGGGAATGTGGACTGGTGCAGCCACTCTGGGAAGCAGTATGGAATTTCCTCAGAAAACTAAAAATGGACCTGCCTTTTGACCCAGCAATTCCACTGCTGGGTTTATACCCTAAGAATCCTGAAACACCAATTCCAAAGAACCTGTGCACCCCAATGTTCATAGCAGCACAATTTACAATAGCCAGGAATTGGAACCAACCTAAGTGCCCAACAGTAAATGAGTGGATAAAAAATAAACAAAACTATGGTACATTGATGCAATGTAATACTACACAGCAGAAAGAAAGAACTCCTACCCTTCACAACAGCATGGATGGAACTGGAGAGCATTATGCTAAGTGAAATAAGCCAGGCGGTGAAAGACACATGCCATATGATCTCACTTATAAGTGGAACCTAATCAACAAAATAAACAAGCAAGCAAAATATAACCAACAACATTGAACTAAAAGCACAATTCTTTAAAAAAGATCATTCAGGCTCTAACTCACTTGCTCCTGTCAGAACCCTAAAGCTGACTTTTTGCTGCTGATCTAATTTCTCCATCTGTTGAAGCGAACATGACTTTTCTTGAATGCAGCCCTTTAGTTCAGAACTCTGTGACCACAAATATAGGGCATTCATACTCTCGCCTAACCCTGAGACACTTGGCTAACTTCTCATTTCCTTCTCTATAGTGCCCAGTATCTGTGGTCAGCCTCTACTCTAGCTCCTGAGACCATAACCCAAGCTAATATCTGAGGGCTACCCTCCACTATTCGCTTTCTGCTCCTTATCAAAATTACTTGGTAGGAGAACTTGGACCATACTTTCCATGGTACAGAATAAATCTACTTGTACTTAGGGCAGGCAACAATCCCCTTGTGGGAAGGGATTTAAGAAATTTTGTTCCCTCTCCTGTGCCCTGAAATACACCACCTGAGGAAGCTATGAAATCAGTCCTACCTGTATACTCACTGCTTTAAGTATGTAATATACCTCTCTGAGTATAACTTAGAACTCCTACATCATGGGCATTATGTTTTTACAGAGACCAGCATTATAAAAGGAATTTACTAGGTCTCAGTGTGGTACTCTACATTTTATGCCTTTATGAAGAATTTTTATGGATATTGTTTATAAGTACTTAATTAAATGATATTGCCTACTCCATCAGGGTTGCCAAGTAATGTCTCCTACTTTAACATAAAAGTGCAAACATTACTACTTTATAATATACAAACACTACTCTTTCAATAGTGATATTTACTTCTTCAAAAATATAAATATTGAAAGTTTTTGGTAATAGATCACATTCCATTACAGACAATCATGAAGGAAAATCAATCATAATTTAATTTGAGGTAATTTAAAATTTTTAAATAAATAATGAGAAAGAGAAGTTGAAAAATACATTGCCTGATTCACCACACATATAGTTAAGTGCTTCAAAGGCATTTCAGGCAGCTATACCCATATAGTTCATACACATGCATGTTTACAGCATATGAATATGTACACAAAGAATATATTTAGCTATACTCAGTGCAATATACAAAACAAAACAAAAAAAAAAAAAAGACTAGAAATCAAGACCTGAGGTGCCGTTCTTTTCTACATTTATTCATATTTTGGATCTTGGTTAAATTACTTAACTGTGTAGCCAGCTGTAGAAGCCAGCTATAGAGAGAAAAATTTAAATCAGAACAAAAAACATGTATGTTAGTTTCCCCTCACCCACATGTCATAAACGTTGCTAATTGACCAGCGTACTCACTTTTGCTGGCCAGGATGGCAGTCTCAAGCCTTATTTAGCACTAGGCTGCATGCAGCTCCCCTAATTGACTTGATTTTACACCTGACGTAAAGTCCGTTGGTCATCCTGAGCAGATGACTTTAAATGTTTCATTAAAAAAATACATACCTTCTTTCATATTGGAAGACTTTGGATCCTGGTAATAACTCACTCATGGTCATGTTGTTAATAGTAAATAAAGCAAGCACTAAGAGAGTAAAAACTTCTATGTCTTTACTTACAGATAATAATAATACAGATATTTTCTTCTTTTTCTCATTATTTGAATATATTGTGTATAAATAAGTAAAAACACATTTTACTTCACCATATATCCTCAGGAGAATTCAACAATTGAAAGTCCCCAATTCTTTGACAATACAAAAAAATAACATTGTCAGAAAAAGATGTTTCTTTGCATTTGACCTAAATATAGGGATACACATCACTATTTTCATTCTTACCTTTTGCAACACAGTATTATTTATTTACATTCTATACCCTTCCAGAAGAAAATTGAGTCAGTTTGTAAAAATTACACATGCTTATAGTTCAATTTCCTGCTTCTTTCTTTTTTTCTCCTAATATTAAAAATTCTTCTGAGTATATACTTTCTACAGACAAGGTTACCTTTTGAACTATACTGTTCCCATTGGACATGTTTCTTAACTGCATATAGCATAGTATTTTATATTTTATATTTATCTTCATTTTGAGTGACCAACCTTCTATCTAAATTTTCTCATATCTTTACATAATGAGGCTATTTTAAGCATTTTAGAATGAGTAATTAATTGCCTAGCCTAGAATCTGTCTGGTATCAAAGTATTAATGCCTGAATTAATTTTCAACTTATAACTGTTATCATTTACACCTACTTCCTTGGTAGTTATTTAAGGCAATTTCATCTTCCTTGTCTGTGGCTTATATGTTAATGCATTTCATTTTAATGAACACTCTTTAAGCTGTAGAAGTGGGCCAGGCACTATCAGAATGTGTCATAAGTGGAGAAATCTGACCCAAAGATAAATCTTTCAGATGAAAATATTTAAAGGAGTGGTACAATGGAGATATTTTTTAGTCAGAATTGAGACATAAGTCATCTGAAATATATTTCTATAATGGGTTCCATCTTTTTCTAGGAACTAAACACAGATGAAGATTCACATAGGTTTGTGCACAGTTTTTAAAACTTTTACCTGAGACTACGGTTGTATATACAAGGTAATCTGAAAATTTGTGCTGATAGCTTTCAAAATAACTTGTTATTTGACAACTCAAATATGAGTGTGTAGATATAGCCCAAGTGTCTTTATACTAGTGACATATTCCTTATAACTATATATAATTAATGTACAAATTCCTTTTCTTGTTTAATGTATTTCCTTTTGTTAGTATCAAACATTTTGTCACAGAACATTTTAAAAGCAAAATTTAATAGTAAATTGGGTTTTTCAGAAAAGAACTTTTTACTGTAATAACCAAGTCAGCATAATAAATGAAGATTTATTGCTTTAATTAATACATCTGAGAATTAATAAAAATAATTTTGTTTGGCTTTCCTATTTACGCATTTCAGATATATTAGGTGCTAGAGTAGGCAAATAAAAATGAGTTAACATTATATAATATATTTACTTAACTTTTTAGCCCTAAAATATTTTTTAGAATATTGATTTTTTTCTTATTGAAAAATGGGGCATTAATCAAGTACAAATGAAACAGGTGTCAATCAAGTGCCAATTACAGATTATATTATTTTGCTAATTGAACAAGACTGTATTACTAATTAGGGACAACATTTTAAAATAATTTAATACCAATGTAAAATTCAAACAATTGCATTATTCTTTTAATAGTTCAGTTGGCAGAGATGTTGGGGCTTCTCACCCTTCTGAAATCTTATTATTGCTCTCAAGTTCCAAAATGTACAACGTAGGGTATTAAATCTCTATTCTTGGATAGGACTCCTTTACAGACCATCACTTTCCTCCTTTTCCTGGTAACAAGATTTGGATAATCTTGAAGAAAAACTTGAGGTCCAATTTATCATTTCTCTTATGGGAGAATAGATTTTGAACATGGAGCTCCTGGAATTTTTCCTCTCTGGATATCACCGATTAGGTTGCTAGAATCAAAGATGCCGCAGGTAGAGCTGGCTAGAAGGTTGAAATTAAAGCATTCAAGTATTCAAAGTGGAAGGTTAAGAGCACCAGAGTCCCAGGAAATCTAGAACCTTGAACTCAAGATCTTGCTACATCTCAGGTGAAAGACGCCGATAAGTGCCCCAAGTACACAATAGTTTGGTTTTTTACATCCGTCCCGAAAGTGCAGTCTTTCAAAGAATCATGTTTTTTCTCCAAAAGCTGGAGAGCAGCCCCTTGGAATTCAATGTGAGACAAAGTGTGCTAGCCTTTTGAGTACTAAATTGAGAAGCCCTAGTTGGATATTGCTGCCCTGCGCCTTCCTCACTCCCAAATTACACATATATATATTTTACATCATACCCAGTTTAAACAGCTAGCCATTTTATTTGACACAGTTTATGATTTTATTACTACTGTTTTGTTTTGCACCTGTCTTAATCCGGACTTCCAAGGACAATTAGAATTTTTTACTTATTTTTATTGTTTAAACTATTACAGATACCCTAATTTCCCCCTCCCTTTGCCCGCTTTCCCTCTGCTTTCGGCGCCCGCTTCCCTTTGGCCTTTATCACAATGTTGTCTGTGTCTATGATTATGCATATATGTTCTTACACAGCTAGTCATTTCTCAAGTATCTTTTAGCCATTAGGGGAGGATTTCTGGCATGCAGACTCTGATCATTGGTAGTGCACGTTTGGGAGCCTCACACGGGTAAGTAAAGGGCTGAGGCTGATTAGCAACGTCTGCCAGAGAAGGGGAGAGAGGATACCCACATGCCATGTTACCCTCCCCACCTAAGAGAGAGATTCTTTCCTTCCTGAAGCCTGGTTTATAAAATCTTGCCATATAAAAATAAAATGTTTACTACTTGCAAAACATATACAGGTAAAGCTAGCCTCTACGTGTTCTCTGTCCACAAGGAAGGAGAAAATGAATCTGTTATTCTAAAAAGTGACTTGATAAGAGTACTGTTGAGTGTGCACAGAGCAAAACACTAGCCAGTCTCAGTGTCCAAAGGTTAATATTTTGCCAAATTCTATTCCTTTTGTAGACAAAAATGAGGTAAACAAAAATTCATTAAAATACAATAAATATTCCCCAGTAAGATGACATGTACTCTGTATTTGAATGGATAAAAGTCACCTTCTGGTACTCTTTGGTTGCTTTCTGTAGACCTAGGAGATGAGAATATCTTCAAATATCTTCACCCCCACTGGGGTATGAGTAATATATAGGTTTGAGAAAAGGATCCTTGAAGAATTCTGTCAGATTTTTTGTTGGGTTTCTATCCAATAATGTTCTAACATATCAGCCTATAAACTTAGTAAAAGATATTTTTATGATATTGTATAATCAAAGAAAATATGATTATAGATCCTCTCATACTTGATAGTACTAGATCATAAAAGATAGTACAATGTTCTGAACCTGACATACCTACTTAGAGAATATTATTTAATGTACTATAAAATATCATTTACCAGACCTCTTCTCTTGAAATGAAAATCAAATAGTTTTTAGATGAATTCCAATAGCCCAGATTCATCAAAACATAGTGCACAATAGCGGTCTCTATCTTGCATTGAAACCTAAGGTTTCCCTACCGGATTTTAGCATTTGAAGCGTAAAACTCATCTTTCCATGTAATATGTCTGAAAAATCTTTTTGTCTTATATGTCTGAGGCAGTCTGCTCATTATCCACACAAGAGATTGGCCAAACAGAAGGTGGAAAGTGTTTGCTAAAGAGAGGTGCACATGGTTCTATTAGTTAATGGTGAAGAACTTCTCGACTGTCTGAAGAATTAATGCAATGTAGCCATTTAGCAAAATTTAATGTTATGGTTTACTTAGTAATTCCAGAAGCATTTACTAGGATAATGTATAAATCCTTGTGCACACATTATCTTGGATATACATAAAATTCTAAGAAAAATCATCAATGTGCAACATTTTATCATTGTATCCTTTTAGTATTTTAAAATAAATTTTTCTATTTCATAATTATACAAGACAAATACACACACACACGAACTCGCATACACAACTACACTCAGGGAAAATAAAACACAAAGGAAGAGAGGGAGAAGTATAGTCTCCAAGTGCAAACAAAAAGGGGAAAGGAATATATATTCTGTTTTGAAAGTGGACATAACTGTTTGGTTAACCAATTTCTCATGTCTTTTTTATGACTACATATGGTGACAAATATTCCTAATAAAAAGAGTCACAGAGCAATAAGTGTGTAAAATAGCAAGATGAAAACACCTCAACAGACGTATAATTTTTATTTTGCATGAAGAAAGTAGGAATGTGGAGAACACACTTTGCAAAATGTGAAGAGTCCTTAAATTAGGAAGGCTGTGAGTTGGAATAGTCTTAGAAGCATTCTATGGATCCATTTACTGACCTTTTTCACTATATACACCCAAAGGTTGTGAGGTCTGATAGTTTGTAGTTAAAGAATTAGTCCTTTGAGGTACAGGTAGTTCATCTCTCACATTTCTTTTTGGAAAACACAAATACCTTTGGGAGGGCATATTTGAGAAACAGCCACCTTGAGTACTGCACAAAATAATGGGAAGAGATGGGGGAGAGATAGGAAGGAGTAGAATCTTAAATTCTGAGTCAGTATGTGAGGCCTTGGAATTGCTGACTTTAAGTATGGCAAAGCCTGAGAAATTAGGCTCTGTTCCAGATGAGTGTTAGCTGGAAGTGGTATAGGATCAAGGGAACATCAAGTTCAAAACACTTTGACAGTTACATCAAGTGTTTGGAGGAAATACATCAAAATGAAGGAGAAATCAAATATTGGTAAAATATTCCTAGTTTTTCTAATTGTTTGATTCCATTAGACTACATTAAGTTGCTCATCACTTTATTCAAGCAAAATCTTTATGTAATTTTTTAAACTTTTTATTTTGAAGGAATTTTAGGCTTATAAAGGGGTTTCAGTAGATTGAACAGAGAGCCCACCCATATCCTTTGCCCAGTTTCTCTAAGGTAAAATCTTATGTAGCCATGAGACAATTACCAAATAACAGTTATCAATAATCAATATAATTATCAATACCAAGAAATTAACATTGGTACCATATCACTAGCTAAACTATATATTTTATTGAGTCCCCTTGTTTTTCCACTAATGAGTTTTTTCTATTCCAGGATCTAATCCAGGAAACCATGTTGCATTCAGCTATCATGTTTCTTTAGTCTCTTTCTGAAGATAGTTGATGATATTTCTCTGGTGTCTTTCATTACCTTGACACTTTAAAGAGTTCTGGTTGGTATTTTACAGACTGTTATTCACTTCGAATTTCTGTGATGCTTTCTCACAATTAAACTCAAATTATATTGTAAGGAAAGATATCATAGAGCTGATGTGCTTTGCCCTCCTATTTCTACCATATCAGGGTACATTATATCACTATGTCTATTATTGGTGATGTTAGCCTTAATTGTTTGGTTACAGTAATAGTTTTTGTTAAGTTTTTCCACTGTAAAGTTCTTTTTTTTCTTATTGCATACTCTGTTTATTAGGAGCGAGTCCCTTAGTTCAGTCCATATCAAAGGAGAGAAGAATTAAACTCTACTCTAGAGGGTAAAGTATCAAAGAATTTGTGGACATATGTTAACTCACCACAAATCTATACATATTTTGGAGGTGACACTTTGAGGATATGCAAATATCCTGTTTCTATTTTCCCATTTATTTTAATAGACATTAGTTCTTACCTGCAGCATTTATTACTATGGTGTTTTGTATTTCCCACATTCCTACATTTATTAATTAGAATTCTTCAGTAAGAAGGAATTGCTCCTCCCTCTTTAATTTATTTATATCAGCATGGGCTCATAGATATTTATTTTATTCTTTGAGTTATTATCCAATACTATCAATATTTATTCTGTAGCTTAAATTGTTCCAGTTTTGGTTGTTTTGAAATCTTTCGGGTAGTCCCTGTGTCCTTTTTACTGCTCCTCAACCAGTTTTTTTTAGCATTTTCTTACCAGTTGTCACCACAAAGTGTTCTAAGCTCACCTTATATTTTCCCTGTCCAGTCTTAGACTCAGCCCTTTCTCCAAGAAAATGTAGTTTCTATTATCAGAGAATGGTGTTAGAAACAGAGATCTGGGTGGGAGATGTGCTCGTCATTACTGAGGTATATGTCTATCTGTATCTCTATTAAAACCAACATGACTTCAGATTGATATTTCCAACCCTAATCAAGCACCACATGGTTAATTTTAGCATTTTGTCTTTGCTCATTTGTAATTTCTTTCTTAGACAGTGGGAAAACTGGCTCTCATTACATATTAAATATTTGCTTATTAGTTCAACTCAGTGTACATGTAATATTGATTTCAGAATTGCTAACCAAAATTTTATGAGAAATAAGTGCACTAACTAGAATACACTTTATTTTTATCTTTAACTTTATAGTATCAAATTAAAAGACAATTTTACAAATTTCCTTAAATCAGTTCTGTTCTTCCACATTAATTTCAGTGTGGGTATGTGATTCATGTGTTAGATTCATTTGTTGCAGTCTCATTCCATCTTGTGTTTCTCTGATATCCTGTTTAATGTTTTTTAATTTTCATAAAATGTTATTTTTTATGATGTACATTTCTATGGGTTTTGACAAAAGCATATGTCATGTATTTACTATCACAGTACCATGCAGAATACATTCATCATCCCAAAATTTCCCACTAAAGTATTTTGAAGTAAACAAACAAAACAAACAACAATAACAGCACTTTAATCTTTAAATTAAATTCTTCAAATAGGTTTGTGATGTGCCTCCCAAGTTGGACTGTGATTGGCTCTGTACAGACCCTACTACTTGCAAGGAAGTTAATACTTAGCAAAACACCATTGAGTGTACATTTTTTCCACACTAACATCTCTTAAATCACAAAATAGCTCAGGTTACCACTCTGACCAACACAGTCTTCAAGGACTGCAAATGCTGTACATATTTCATGCTCTTTCAAAGACTACCAAGATCTAAGTTTGGACCTGCTTTTTCAACCTTCTATTCCATCTTTGCTTACTTTATTCTACCCAATGTTCTCAAAGCATTCTCTGAAGACCAACTGCCTCACCTTAACTTGAAGCCTAATGTCCACGGTTATCACTCTCATAGATATTGCCCTAGTCACAAAAAGGCCGTACTGATGATAATGATTAATGTAATGGAGATGATGATAACTATATATAAGTCATTTATACAGAACATTTATATGCACTTTTATAAAAAACTTTTTAATGCAACTTACAGTGATCTGGAAAGACATCAAATGTACCTATTATTACAATATCTGTTTAAAGATGAGGAAATTGAGTCTCAGAGATTATCTCCAGGCTAAAAAGCTAATAAATAGCAGAGCTAAGACGTAAACCCAGATCCTCTTTTTCAAATCCCTTCAGTGCTATGCAAGGGCAGGGGAGAAGTAATAAAGTCAACTTTCATTACAAATATGATCTTAATATATACCAGACATTATATAACTTTTTCCATCATGTATTTTATCTAATTTACTGTTATTCTTCAGTTCTGTAAGGTAAGTATCACTAGACAAGGATACTAAGACTATGAGAGCCAGAACGACTCCCCACGTCACCCACCGGATTGAATGGCAAATTGTCTGAGCACGAATTCCATTGTCTTTCCATTAGGTCATACTGGAGTTTTGTCAAGGCGATTAGAATTACCATGAGCTCTGAAAATCACCATTGTGTCTCTCATGAAATTTAACATTTTGGATCTTATGAAGAACCAGTCAAGGCTCTAATAGCCATTAAAAGAGACAGGATTTGATGCTATATGAAAGAGTGAGTTTTATATCCATTCTCTTTTCTGAGGTAAAAAATGTTCCCCTGACTTTCGTCTTCTAGTCCTCTGAAGGTTGCACCTAAGGGAAAAGTTCTTAAGAGATTTAAAAAATAATGTAGCTTTTGCTAACTAGCTAGAACTGGTTTTGAATCAGGTTTCACTCTTCACTAACTATATGGAGTTATGGAGTTGGACAAGTTATTTAATGTCCTTGAGACTCAATTTTATGTTCTGTAAAATTGGGAAGCTATGTCATAATGTTGCACTGACAACTAAGTAATAAGCTGTATATAAAGTCCTTAGCACATCCTGTCAACGATCATGAGGGCAGGTATTAGGGCAGGCAGCTCTTCATCTCTTTGAGCCATTTCAACAGCCCCACCTTCCTTTCAGCCAACAAAGTGATTGAGAGAGTTTAAAGAGTTTACCAGGTACATAATTAAAGCAAGCCTCTTACAAAGATCAATGGTCTTATTAATTTTGATATAGCATTTAGATTCCAAATGTTCTCACAGCCAGTGTGATTGCATGCTCTAGGTTGCCTGAGATGATCCTTATATAGTTTTTAATAGGTCCCTCTTACTCTCAAAAGTTTTCCAATTTGGATAATAAATTGTAATATCATACTATTTAAGAGTTTTTTTATTCTGCTTTCACTAGTTCCATTGTCTTTTACTCCTTAAAGATAAATAAAAGAGGTTTACTGAACTGGATAAAATTATGTGCTCATTTGAACTTACAAAATTCCAATCTTAAACCAAGTCTGAATTGATAATCCTAAACATTTTGGAGAATGAAAATAAAGCACCTACTAAAGCAAACAGTCAAATGAAATAGAAGTGTTTAGGGTCCCAAGTTTTCAATATCATTGCTCTCCATACACTTTGGTGTTCAAATAGTTGAAGGTAAGCATTAACCATGAACACACAGACACTTGAAATCCTATGTGACCAATCACGTTGAGTTCTAAAGTTTTAAGAATTGAACAGATGGCTTAGGTGTCATTTTAGTATCTGCTCTGCCTACAGGAAAAAGAGAAGAAAGTGACAAAGTATTCTTTTTACGTCTTTCTTTCATGAATATGCATAAATATAGCATTCATGAATCATTGAGATGTAGGGAGACTGTTAAATTGCACTTTTGCTAAAGTTGAAAAAAAAAACAACATATGATTAACCATACTTTTGACTCTGAGTAATTACACTTCCTTATTTAGAGGTCATTTTTTTCTTTTAAGTCTGTTCTACTGCTGGTTTTTGGGCTAAAGTGAAATGGAGGCACAAAGATACAGTGATGATGAATTATTAAAGTTCTTATTATTCCCTTATGGCTAAAAGCTTTTTAGTTTCAATGCAGGTACCAAAGGTTTGATTCAGATCATTATGAATAAATCGTATAGACTATTTGGCGAAATAAAATATTTTTATTTTTTATTTTTATTTTGTATTATTCAATCATTTTTATTGTTATTCATTTACAGTTGTCCCAATTTATCCCCTTTTGCCCTTCTCTGCTTATCCCCACTCCCACAGTCAATTCCCACATTGTCGTCCATATCCATAGGTCATTTGTACATATTCTTTGTCTAGTTCCTTGCCCTTCTTTCCACCGTTATCTCCCTTCCCCCTCCCATCTGGTCGCTTTCGGTCTGTTCCTTAATTCCATGCTTGTGGTTGTATTTTATTCATTCATTTATTTTGTTCGTTAGGTTCCTCTTATGGTATTTGGTGAGATCATATGGTATTTGTTTTTCACAGGCTTATTTCACTTAGCATAATATTCTCCAGTTTTAAAATGATGATGTTGAGAGACTGAAAAGAATAAGCTTCCTTAACAGAATTTACTCTATGTCGTTACCTTTTCTGGTGTTATCTTGACACTCATTTTATAGCATAAATTTTCCCTAGAGCCCAGAGAAATATTCTTTCCTTCTTTAAAATACTGAAAATAAGTCTTTTGGTTTACCTTGGTGTTTTTCCTGGTTCTAGAACAAGGTTAGCAAATATATTACTGCGCTTACCACTATTCCCATTGCATACCTGCAAATATTAATAATCTGATTTTTTTCTCCCATATCTCAAAGTCATCTTTATCCCAGCATTTAAGGCAGATACTTCCAAGTAAGCAACACCAGAATCCACATGAGATCTATGTATCTTTCATAGTATAGATTTACTAAGGCATAAGACATAATGTAACCTTTTAATTCTCACTTACCTTTTAAAACTTCTCCAGAAAATTACGGGGCTATTTAGGTTATATCTTACTCTATAGTTGAGGGGTTTCATTCTCCTTTCCCTTAAATTATTTGCATGTCATAACTTGTTGACAGTAGGTGAATCGTAATTCCACTCTTTCTTCCTGTGTATTCTTTCTTTAAGGGCCAGTTTCAAGGCATATCTCTTCCCTGGCTAGTGCCCTTCTCATGATAGGGGAACAGTCTGAGACAGACTGCTAATAGTTCTCAGGGCTTCTGGTCAGATGTGGTAAACACTGATGTTGAGGGGAGGGAGGCCTTGCACATCATTTAGAAGTTGGTAAAGATGAATAATTCTCTTACAGGGAGGGAAGTGAGTATTTATGAAAAACCATAGACTCTTTCAGAGGCATATACTTCCTTGTTTGTTGTTGTTATTATTATTATTATTTATTTTTATTTTTATTTTTTATTTTTTTAGGGAGGCATTGCTCCATGCTACATATTGGGACAGAAAGAGATTGCACTACCTCCTATTTAAATGCAGCAAGAGAAGATTTCAGGTTCCCTGCTGACTGTGGGAGATACTTAATCTCCTGGAAAGACATATCTATAGCTTTTGCCTGGGAACTCATAGATAAATAGCCAGTGCATGAACCCAAGATGTAGCTGATTTTTCCCTCACTCTGTTTATGCTGCTTTGCACCTGGACTCTATGAGCTAGTTCAGAGAGAGCCACAGAGCATTTCTGAAGAATAAAGTCCTAAATGCCCACATAATTTTAATTACACACCATGCTTAAATAGATAATTTAAAATATGCTTCAATCATACAGAGGGAGAGTAAATTATCTTTTATTATTTACAGAAAAAAGTAGAAAGACAAGTAAATGTTTTCTAAGTCTTTTGCTATCACTTGAATAAATAGAAGACCATCAAAAATGGTAAATCCATGAGGTTGGAGGAATATAGGCACAAGGTTTATTTATTTTTATGTTACATTTGTTTAACAGAAGTAAGTCTAAAACAAGCAAAAGAATAAAATTTTACTGGGAACACTGCTTTTCCAGTATAAAGGAGGTTGACCACTTTAATCAATAATTTTTAGTATTTGAGAACTGACAGTGGCGGCTTCAAAAAGAGAAAGAATTACAGTGCTGAATGAAAGTTTGAGGACTTGTCCCAGCAGGTTGACATAAGATGACTTGAAAATAATGCACTGTTGGTGTGCTTTATCCTCACTATAGGTGATAGATGACTTTGATACAGAACAGGCATACTGATCAGAATAAAACAAAACAAAACAAAAAACCACCTTTCCAATCTATCATTTCAAAGTAAACGTACTTGTGCTTGGGTGGGGAAAGAAGAAGGACAAAGGCACTACATTTATTAAGTACGTGCTCCCTTGATACTTAACACTTTGGTATTAATTACCTCAGAGCTCATTAGAAGTGCAGAATCTTAGGCCCCAGCTCAGACCTGCTGAATCAGAATCTGCATTTTAACAAGATTCACAGAAGAGTCGCATGAACTTTAAAGTTAGAGAAACACTTCTTTAGGATGAGCGGTTTCTCACTGGGGAATGCACGGACATTGTCTTATCGTATCATCACCAGAGTCCTAACTTCAGCAAGGTTATATACGTGGTGACCAGTGAATCCACTGTTTTTTATTTCTCTCACTTTTATTTTCTTGCTCTGAATACAGAAAAATAAAAGCTCTGTTTCTTTAATGCCCCCATTTTTATATAATTCAAAACCTGGTGCCCCTTCTATTAATATTTTCTCTCTTATCTCTCTCCCCTCCCTTGGTGCTCACAAGTACAAAGATGTACAATGGGCACTAAAGAATACCCTCAAAAAAACATAATTTGCTTTTGTAGTTCAGAGAAATAGTTTTTTAATCAATATTGGTGTTTTATCATTTCTGGATACCAATAGTGTTCATAAAATTGACAAGACAACAAAACTGTGTGGCTATGATTGGCTAGTTATGACCCATAAAGGTAAAACTGCAACTCACAGGTCATGTAATTATGGACTCAGAGCTAGAAAGGGATTGGGAGAGAATCCTATCATGTCTTGAGACCTTAGGTGGCTTTTGAAGCTCACCTCTTGCAGAGCAGTGTTTTAAATCCAGGTGTTCTGATCCCCAGTTTGGGGTTCATCTATTTCCACTACACATCATACTAACTGCTATCATCTAGAAATCATTAAAAGTACCTGTCAACTGGAAATCATTAAAAGGGCAAACAAACTTTGCATGGTATTTTCAGGTAAATAACCCATGCTGAGATCCTGTCCTCACACCAGCCATTGACCCACTTAGTGAGAGGTAACCACGTAGAATAAGCTGGTACTAAAGAAAACCCGCGCTGGTGGTTCCTGGGAGGAGGCCATCCTTCCACTGCTTTGAGCCTTTCTATGAATTTCACCCAGAAACAGGGCTGGATCAGATTCCCACTGAGATCTTACTTGACTTAATCCTTGGCTTGGGGTTACTAGAGAATTAAGGCGTATTCAAAAGAAAAGAAAAGGAAAAAATAAACAGCTGGAATTTGTGTGCTTATGCATGCTTCTATGTATACATACACAATGGTTTAAGCCTGACTAAGACGTTTATGATTCACGTCATTTTTTGTACACAGACTTCATCTCAGTTCTTAGCGGTTTTCAGTAATAAGCTATTTGCTTAGCAGGGAAAATAAGTGTCTCTCCATATGATTGCCCACATTGTAGTGGTCTCTGTGCAGAGCATATTTTCTCATCAAGAGCTCAGGCCTGCTAAATAGGGCAGAGCAACAAGTATTGGCATGCAGACAGAAGCACACAGAGTACCAGCTGACTATTCAGTTTCTCCACCAGGTACATGGAGACGCAGAAAAAAGAAACAGCAAATAAACTTGAGAGAAGGAAAGGAATGTGAACTAAATATATTGATTAAAGTGGAAGTTGTAGATATTGAAAAAGAGAATACTAATGGGGGCAACAAGGGAGTGCTTTTGGCTGGAGAAGATAATATTCTTAGAAACCCTCCAGGTAGGAATGTATTCTTTGACAGACATATAATAATTTAAAATGTTATAAATTCATGTTTTTATTATGCACACTTTGATAATATTTTCCTGCTGATCTATGTCTACAGTGAAGTCAAATCATAAAAATATATGCCATGATTTAACACAACATCTGGCACACAGGTAAGAGTGAGAAAAGTCAGGCCGAGACAGAATTTATGCTGCCACAGGCCAAAGGACATCGAGGACCGGGGGCGATAAACAGAAACTAAGAAAGAGGAGCAGAACGCATCTTCTCCCAGGGCCCGCGGAAAGAACCAGCCTGAGCAACCTTTTGGTTCTGGGCCGATGGCCTCCAGAGCTGTGAGAGAATACCTTTCTGTTGTTTTAAGCCAACTAATTCGTGGGAATTTGTAATGACAGCCCTAGAAACTAATGGATTTAGGAAAATAATTTTCGAATGATGCTTTTAACTTTCAAAGCAACTGAATTTTTAATGTTACTTTGTCACTAGAAAAATATGTCAGCAAGGTAAAACAAAATATCTTATAGTATTTTCTGTATTTTATAGATAGGAAACAGAGGCACAGGGAAGGCAACAGTTAGTAATAAAATTTTTTGGTAACTTTTCAAAAAATATTATTGAACATTATTCTTCATCAGATAATTTGCTGTGGTGGTCTTTGTGCATCTTCTCATTTATTCCTAGAAACCACACTGTCTGTGAGATGGGTATTATATCTTCCAGGTTAAGTAGCATGTTAGTAAATAGCAGAGTTGGATTTAAACTCGGGTCTCTGTAGTCTAAGTTCATGCTTTGAAAGAGGGGTCAGCAAACTTTGTCTTTAAAGAACCAGATAGCAAACACTCCTGGCTATACAGGTTATGTGGCCTCCTTCTCAGCTTCTCAACTCTGGTCTCAGTGACCACAGGCAATACATAAGCAAATGGACAAGGCTGTGTGCCAAAACAAACAAACAAACAAACAAACAAACAGAAAACCTTTATTTATTGACTTTGAAATTTGAATTTCATGTGATTTTTCACTTGCCATTTATTATTCAGTTGATTTTCCCAGTGATTAATAAATGCAAAAATCATTTTTAGTTCATGGGTCATATAAAAAGAGGTAGTGTCTGAATTTTTTCTGTGGTAGTAGTTTGCAAACCTCCGCTTAAACTATAACAGGACAGAGGGGCAAGGTATGAAAAAGTCCTGGGAATTAAAATACATGAATACTCTAATGGGATACAAAGATTTTACTTCACTGGATTTAAAAACAAATATTTTATTTCAAATTTTTTCTTTGCAGCATTTCAAGAATTAAAAAAAAAAATTTTTTTTAAGACCCATAAAGTACTTGGTTGCACTCGTGTGGTTGTTACGGACAATGACAGAGTCTCAGGCAAAGGATTTCACAGAGGAAACAAAAAGATAAACTTGGCTTTTGTTTTTCAAAAAAGCAAAAATTTAAGGAGGGCACCTATTTAATAGTACAGAATGCAAAGGTTTCCCCTGTTCTCCATACTGATATTAGAGCCTGGTTTAATTGGTCAGTGAGGTCTTCTGTGAAAGAAAAGTGAATAAAAGTTTTGCATAGAAACATAAAACAGGTGTGGCAAGGCCAGAATGAGGAAGGATTTGCTCATATTGAGGAGAAACAAGGGAGAATGTTACACTACACCCTGTGTTACCTGGGCTCTAATCCGAAGGGAGTTATCAAAGAATGGCCATGGAGAATGGTGAGAAAGTCGCTTAAAAAAATGAGCAGACTCTGGAGGAAAACTGTAAAAGACAAGTTCAGAGCGACAAGTTGCCATCCTGCCTCTTGCTTTTTCACCTGCAAAATACTTGCAGTCTGCATATAACCTAGTTTTACCTGCAGGAGGGAACTCCACAACTGTCTTTTCTAAGACTCGTCAGTTGACTGCCCTGACAACTGATCCTAGATGAGTAAGAGATGTCCATGTCCCTTCTTGACTCCTTTCACCCATGTGGATACTGTATCACCACACTGACAGGCCATCTGGTAGGATCATAGGAGACCATGGCCTCAGCCTCCCACATCTGATGTTATGGGAGGCAGAATGCACAAACCTGACACTCCTGAGGTGAGAAAATAAGTGATGTCCCTTATTAATATTCTAAACCTGTGGTTTAGCCTTCATTGCTCTCTCTCTTGTTGATCACATTTAACATTTTAAATGTAAGCTAATCTACTACCACTTAAAAGCTTTATGACTGATACTGGTTCAGAAATATAGAATACAGTGATATATGGAATCGAAAGATTAGGCACTAAGAGTCAAAAAGAAGTGCTCTGATTCCCTCAGGACAATTAGAGAATAAACAAAGAAAAGAGAGAGTTTTCAATTTTATTTAGGGAAATGCAAACGCATGAAAATTATTTTCTTTGCTTTTCATTGTGCTTTCCTTTTTTATCCTTATTTATATCATATTTCGAAACTACTTGAGATAAGATTTATTAAATATTACAGAATTTGGTGAAGTTTCAAAAAAGGATTTTTTAATATAGATTCTGCTATGAATATAACAGCTGAGTATTAGAAAAATTACTTGAGGGAAGATTGTTCTAAAACTAGTATTTCCACAAAAGACAGAAACGATATAGAATTGATAAGCATTTGCTAATATTTATACTTTAATTATCTGTACTTTTTTGAATAATCACATATTTTCTAGTAATGATTGTTGACATGCAGCTGCTTTTCTGCTTTCTTGATATTTAGAATAAAGCTTAGGTAAACTGCGCAATTGCTCTACTATTGCTTGATTTACACATAATGGAGGCATGTAGAAATTCATAGTTCTCTGCGTTACTCATTTCAGATTTCACATTGTAATTGATTTGTTATTGTTCATCTCACAATAAAGCATATCAGCATATGCAATGTGTAAGTTCAAAGATTCATAAAATGATAGCATTTCCATTCCACACATTCAATCACACTATGTATCTAGAGAAAAGGCACTTTTGCTTGTTGTCACATGGATTGTTGTTTTCCTTCACTGTTTTAGGGAAGTCATTTTATTAACCTGTTTATGAAGTGAGCAGATTAGAGACCTTTTCTGGCTTCCTTGACAGGGAATATGCATTCTCTACCTGCTAGTCATAGGACCTCAGAGTATGAGGAGTTCTAGCAAAGGATAATTTCTGCCAAATTTTTAGTCCTTGTGCCACTGAATATCTTATTTTATCCCTGAGAGGTAATCTAGAGAGCTAGGGAGAAAACTTGTAGGGCCAGGAACAAGGCTAGGCTTCCAGGAGTCTCCGAGGAACTTGGAGGTTATATGCCAATGAGCAAACTCAAAAATAAGTAATCTGTTACTTACTAGCCATTCAAATATTTATTGAAATTACTATGTGATGAGTTCTGTATCAGAAATTGGTTTTAAACAAAAAACATACTAGTGGGACCCTGATCAGATGGCTCAGTTGGTTGGAGCACCTCCCCGTCCACCAAAAGGTTGTGGGTTCAATTCCTGGTTAAGACACATATCTAGGTTGTGGGTTCAATCCCCTGTCAGAGTGCATATGGGCGGCAATCAGTCAATATTTCTCTCCCACATCGGTGTTTCTCCCTCTCTCTAAAATCAGTAAAAAGCATTCTCAGATGAGGATAAAAGTATATATATTAGTGAGTATGTTAATAAATACACCAAAATATTTATTTATTTATTTATTTATTTATTTATTTATTTATTATTGTTGATGCTAATACAGATGCTCTCCATTTTTCCCAATAAGATAACCCAGTTTTATTGAGCTTCCCCATGG
The DNA here is from genome assembly GCA_004026545.1 of Mormoops blainvillei. NCBI lineage: Eukaryota > Metazoa > Chordata > Mammalia > Chiroptera > Mormoopidae > Mormoops > Mormoops blainvillei. The sequence goes on along the minus strand of PVJD01000527.1, from coordinate 357,409 downwards.
TTCTTGCCCTTACTAAGTGTATAACGGAGATACTAAATATCTGGTGCTTGGTTTTTATTTGGGTTACTCTGAGAAAGAACTGCGGTTTGTCTTTTAGGCAAAAAGAAATCGAAAGTATAATTATACATGAAGTCATTGAGGGATTTTATTCCCCATTGAGCTATAAATTGGTGACTTGAATGGTGTTTCTGATGACCCTCAAAACAGGTTAGACACATGTGTGGTTCACTGCTGGGGGTCATTTCCTTTCCCCGGTTCTCGGTTCTCGGTTCTCGCTTAAGTACTCTTTTTTTTCCAGTGGTGTTGGTTACAGTGTAACAAGTACTAGATTTTACAAAACAAGGTTCTATCTTCATAATGTACACTGAACTGTGTCTGTGACTTTGGACTACTTAGTCTCTTTTCTCTTAATCTCTCAGTTTCTTGAAAAACAGGAAAACAAGTTTTTATGCAAGACAATTTTGAGAACCAGAAAAAGTGTTTTTAAGCAGTTAGTGTAATCTGAGCAGTGTTATCTATTGTGTTTCACAACAACTGTTGACACAAGAGGAGTTTTCCTCGGAGAGCCCATGTTTTAAAAAGATGCCTGGAGGGAGTAGCTTAGTAATTTTTATGTCTTTTATAGCAAGACGTTGTTTTTAATTTGTTGTTATTATAGGCTTGGTTTTTTGATATATGGTTTTTCTTTGGCAATTGGGACATAGTTACATTTGTATCCTGATGTCACAGACACTCTCACAGAACTTTATATTTGACCTCCCTTCCTAAGACTACATAGCTCGTTGGGGGCCTGAATATATATACTTTTTTTTTCCCCTCACTAGCTCTGGTACACTAACTTGAGTAATATAATGGGTCTGTATGGCTTTACAAGTACTAAAATTACCTGCATTTACAAATTGGAAAGTGCCATATACCTACTACCCAATATCTTTTTGGTAAAAGATATAACATGTAATCTGTGTATTATAAAAACTTCTTACTTTTAAATTCATACCTCCAGTGGTCAAATTATTTTATGCTGCATGGTAAAATTGTTCCTTCATAATACTTATAAGCTTTGTTTATACTGGGTACTTATTATTATTATTTACTTTTAAAGAACAGTGTTCTGGAATATTATTGTATGACTCCAGCCACTTTTTAAAATTTAATACATGAAAGGATAATGAACAAATTTTATAGAACAAATCATCATACTCCCCACAGGAAAACAAGCTGAAGTGTTTATAAACTTTAACCAAATTGAAAGGTTAGAGAGTTAATAAAAGATTTTGTTTGTAGCTGATATCTTAGTCCAAAGCTTTTGTTTTTTGTTGTTGTGTTTTTGTGGTTTTTGTTTGTTGGTTGGTTTGTTTTGGTTTGTTTTACATTCATGAAAAAAGTCAGTTTACTGATGTCTCTTTTTGACACTAAAATTACTAACATTTACAAATTGAAATGTGACATATAACATATCACATATGTTAGCTAATTGTGAAATTAAACTGAAGATGCGTCAAGAAGTAAAATGTTTTCAGAAAACTAATACATTAATGAGTGGAGAACTCATATACCACGTGAGGATATATATGCTAGAAAGTGGTACAGATTTTAGTCAAAAATAACATTTTATTATTACTTCCTTCTTAGTGATGAATATATTTGGGGACAGGCTTATCTAAAATTTTCTGGAAGTCAAGATGGAGGAGCCACAGGTGTTTAGCTGCCTCACAAAACATATTTAAGAGAGATGTGATCACTTATTTAATCAATACAGGACTATTCCCTTAATTCCCTGGAGCATAGAAATGCCTATTATTAGTCATAGTCTGAGTCAGCATCATGAATTTACCATTTTAACAAATAAGTAGTGGTTTTCTGTATGAGTGACCAAATTGATTTTGCCATGATCCAGGTCAAACAACATAATTGGCCAAAAATGTGCAAAACTAAGAGCAACAAAAGCAATAAAAACTTTAGCATCTGCAATGTGAGATGATTATACAAAAAGCTGACATCTTCTAAGTACACTTTTTGTAACATGCATTTTTCAAGTCAATAGTGTAAAACTGGCACAAATAAATATGCCTTGCCTACATCATAGCAAATTTTCATACAATATCCAGCATAAGCCTAGAATGGGGCAGGCAAATTTTTATACTGTAAATTTATAACTTGTTTAAGCCATAGTTCTGAGCTTCAATTTTTCAAATTAACTTTGAGAATCAGCCTTTTTCTCTTATATTAGAACACTGATGATTTCTGGATTTAAATAGGCTTTATTTAGCTCTGTTGTTAAGTTCATTAGAGTTTAAAACTCTGAGAAGTCATTTAAATATTTGTGACCTCTCAGATCTCCTCCATTCCTTATTCTTAATCACACCTACTGAAAGCGCCCATTAGGCTTACAAATGTATAAATGTATCAACCTACTCGAGGCTAGAGCCATTACTATGGAAACAACACTAGGTAATAAATGCCTGGCTGCAAATGTCATTGTGCCAGACACTAATAAATAAATAGACATGGCAGCTTGGATTCTGGTTTGTTACATCCTCAAAGGGATCCCTGGAGGAGTAATCAATGAACAGTTGAAAAAGGGTGGTCATTTTAGATTGGTTTGCTAATATCACCTTTAAAGCAATTGTCAGTTCCTGAGATGACTGGCAAAGGAAGTGTTCCTGGAGAAGCCCAGGGCTAAACAAAACCTCTAGAGGCTGAGTTCTTGTAGCAAATAAGGGTTTTGAGGGAAATCCTTATTGCTGGTGGCCTTCCTCTCTCACATATGAAGGCTTATGGTGTCAGTGCCTCTGGTTTAAAAACACTGTGAGTTTGTTTCATATGGGTGTGAGTTGTTGTGTGCTACAAATGTAAGTAGTTTGAAATTGAACTAAGGAAGTTTGTTCTGCTAACATATGTATAAGAAATAAAATATGAGTGTAATCTTCACATGCCACCTAAGAAGATTGTAAAAAGAGCTCTATCTAGAAATAACCAATGGTATTCATTAAAATGAGACCCAAATAGATGATGATTACATGAACAGATAGAACCAGTACTTGGAAGGAAAGGAGCTTGGATATTGGTAAATTCACACTCTTCATTCTCGTGATAGAGATTTGAAAGTTGAAAAGATTTGTTTAAGGCCTTTATAACTATCTGTTCACCAGCCAATGATATCCAGAGCTGTGAGATGTATTGTGTAAACCAGCAAGCTTGCCAGAGCAATCTGTTTTTATCTGACTCTGTGCCTTTGACTATGCCTCAGTCTCTCCTGCGTAAAAGAGTAAACATTATAGGAAAGAGCAAACTATTCTCTTAGGGGTCTGAGCCCACTTTTTATTTTTTGTTTCTTCCTGACAAACCTCTGGGTAAAATGAGTAGCCACAATAAAAATTGATAACCTATTTTCAAAACTAAATATATTTATTTAATCCCACTCCATTTGAAAAATGAGGGAAACAAATCTCACGGACATGGAGTGACCTGTTCAAATATTAAGAAAATGGCTAAACTAGGAAAAGATCCAACACCTTCTGAGTCCCTGGAGAGATTTCTGATTTAGACCTTAACAATTGATTCTGTCAGGGCAACAATGGACCCAGTTGAATAAACACTGTATTTTCTAGCCCTTCTTACAAAAAGAGTGGTATTTGACACAGTTTAGGTAAAGAATTGTAAGTAGAGGTCACTAGGCGGAGCTTCTGGGAAAGTTCTTAAAAAGATAGCAGATTTACCCAGCCTGTGCCCTTCCCTTCTTACTTGGGACATGGTTGTGATGTTGGAGTGCTGTCTACCATCTTGTGCAAATGAGGCAACCAAAACATGCTAAGGTTGAAGGGATAGATTGTTGATCTTTGTTAATATTGTGGTGCCAGCACGACAGACCAGTTTTTTCTTTTTTTTATTTCTAGATTTTTAGTTGCACAAGGAAAACAAAACCACAATTTTTTAAGACACTGTTTATCAGACATCTTTTACTAGCAATGAAACTTAATCCCTAACTGATTTATATATATATACATATACACATATATATACATACATATATGCATACATGTGTTCATCTAAGAACCTGTTAAAGTGTCTGAGTCTAACATGTAACACTAAGAATGCATGTTATCTTAAATTGGAACTCTGAATACAATTGTACAGCTGTAGGCATATTCCATTGTATAATTATTTCTGTCACTGAGGTCATGTTTGCAGGGACACTCTGGTACCTTGGCTTCTGGTCAGGGCTCTGATGCTAACTCTCATTATGTGTTGGGCTTGTCATTGTGCCGCAGCCTTCCCATCCCAAATATTAAGGATTAGATAAGACGGCCTTTCTAGGACCCTTATGGTCTTTAGACCTAAAATCTAACAACTAGATATTTTTTCTTTCCCTTATCTTAATCAATTTGTGATTCCACTTTAACTGTATTTTGGATTCAACAGACTTTTATGAACCTGTCTGGGAAAGGGTCTCTTTCCCCTTGGGGATTTAAACGTACTGTTTCATCTCCCTGAAGTCCCCTAGCCAGCCTCTCCTTTTTGCCTAACACTAACTCATTCCTAAGGTCTCAGACTAGATATCAATTTCTTTCCAAAGTCATGCCTGACCCTCAAGTATTATATTCTCTGATAACCTGTTAATATCTTCCACAGATTATGTATTTCTTGCAGACCGGGGTTATGGCTGCTTTATTGCCATTGAGTTCCCAACAACTGATATGGATCCTAGCACAGTGTCCATATTTAGTAATGAAAGGATGAATAAATGCATGTTTCTGTCAAGAAAAGATATTCCTTCTTACAGATGGTGGGCCAATAAGCCAATAATTTCCAATAGAACATGGTTTATTTATGTGTAGAGATAGTTTGGTTAGAGTATGTATGTATTTATTTTTGAATGTACCAAGGCCTGTCCGGAAAAAACCCAGCCGTTATTAATATAACGACAACAGTTTGTGCAGCATCGATGTAACTTGGCAGCCAAGGCGAGTGGACTGAATGCGCGTGTGTGAACAGCAATGTCTTCACTGTACTAGTCGGTAGGGATGGTAGATGCCACTGAGTGAGCATGTGTACTGTATGGCTACCGCATTCAAAATGACTGAGCGAGTAGAGCCACTAATCTGCATTCAATTTTGCATTAAGCTTAAACATTCCTCCATGGAAGCTATTCAGATAATTCAGAAGGCCACAGCAATGGGCAACTGGGGACTGACAGCTTCATGATGACAATATGCCCATTCATGTATCATGTCTTGTGCAGAGTTTTTTAGCAAAACATCAAATCACCCAGGTGACTCAGCCTTCCTACAGCCCAGATTTGGCGCCCTGTGACTTCTAGCTTTTCCTGAAACTAAAACCACCTTCGAAAGGGAAGAGATTTCAGCCCATCAGTGAGATTCAGGAAAATATGACGGGACAACTGATAGCGACTGGGAGAACTGCGTGAGGTTCCAAGGTACCTACTTTAAAGAGGACTGAGGCATCATTATCCTATGTATGATGTTTTTTCTGTATCTTGTATCTTCTTTAATAAATGTCTCCATTTTTCATGTAACATGGCTGGATGACTTTTGGACAGACCTCATATGTTTATGTATACATATATATGAAATAATTGCCTTTTCATAATATTAAGTTTTAGAGACATTTTCTATATACATACGGGTTCTGACCTGATTACTCACAGATGTTAATAGAAACATTGCACCATACTTGATGTGGCTTGAACAGTGACAGTGTCATTCGTAAATGTGGCCCTGAATAGCAACTTTCCTAAAACTATTTCAAGGCAAATGAAAAGCTGATTAAAAAAAAATTTTTTGAGAGTACTTTTTAAATTTTTTTTTACAAGAACCCAAATAATCACTTGAAGAAATAGGCAATGAGATAATTAGCTGGTTTTTGACTGAATGCCCCTGCATAGGTTATGCCCCACCTCACCTGAAGAATTGAAAATGATGGAAATTAGCTTGCCCTTTGAATGTTAAGTTGTGAAAGCAACTGATCAGAACAAATATATGCAAAATTACCTTTTAAAAACAAAAAAGATTATAGAGCAAGCAGAACTTGACAGAAACTTGTTTGACTGGATGGACACATTTAAACAAAGAATATATTACTCCTAAGGGTAACGAAACAGAGACCTAGAATCTGGGCAGCTGCACACATAGAAAAAGAAAAGTCACAGAGGTAAATGTGGAAAGAGGAGAAATTTAGAGGTGGATGTGATGTATATACCACTCAGAGAAAAGAGAGCTGGAATTATTGAATTTTCTGCATATTTTGTCACACTGGTAAAACTGCCATTTTTTGAGAAGAATGAAACGATGTTGATTTTACGCTGATGCCATTACATATTTGATTTATTTATCTCCCCTTGTTCTGATTCTTCGCTCACCGGGCACCCTGCTGGTTATGATGTGGTGTCCTACACTGGGCTGGCAACAGGGCGTGAGTGGTTAATCCTTCAGACTTCAAGTATTTTCTCTCTCTTCACACAGTGATATCTCATGATGAATTAATAAAATGACTTCTGATTATAACGCGGCTTCTCAGGTAGCTTCATTTTAGGAACAGAATGAGGTGATTATGATAATATGAACATTGTAATCCAAGTCACTCTCTTTTTGTAAATTCATAAGGCAGTATTCTGGGATCTACTCAGATATATATTTTGGACTCACATATTTTTATTCAGTATCAGTTTCTCATAGTCTGCTAAATCCTGGCCAGTGAACTAGAGAACCTCTCTGGGCCTTCGAGACAGAGGTCCAGAATTGAGAACATGATGACTGAAATAAGTCATTCTCAGGCCTAATCAGACTCCCCTTAGAGCCCTACTAGTTAATGAAGGGCTTTCCTTGAACTCATAGCATTAGCATCCCTGGGAAGTTGAAGAAATTTAGAATCTCAGCTTCTGCTTCAGAATTATTGAACCTGTGCATTTACCAAGGTCCTCAGTATATTATTGTGCTTAGGACAGTTTTGGAGGAACTACTTTAGAAGGTACATCCACCATGTTTATTTCTCCACCTCTCCAGGCTGTAGGAAAACACTCCCTCATGAGTACTTCACACTGCTACATGCTTTGTTGGGACTGCCAAGAATGCAAGGCCTCAGTAAAGAATAAAGAGTAAACACTCTTTGTTCAAGCCGCTTCTTGTAGAATGAGGTAATGTCTCCCTCTGAGCAGGCTTGTTTACTGGCTGCTATAAAACATTGTGTTACCAAAGCTCAGTGATCTTCTCCTTTAACAGAACCCATGGCACCTACAACATCCATGCAGGCCATTCAGGTTGCTTCTGTGGGAATCTGGGGCTCAGGGAACAGATGCAAATTTGGTGACTCTCTGGCTACTGTGAGTAATAAAGTCTTACATTTCTGACCCAGGAGTCTTGCATTTCTTGCCAACATCCATGAAACTGTTGCTGCTAACATTACATTGTAAGTAGGGTAAAATCTCAGACTCTTCATAGATATTGACACAGATTTCCTTAGCCTTTTATTTTTTAGCATAGTTGCCAAAAGCAAAGCGTTGGGAGACCTGATTTCTTATCTAGGTTCTACCTTTGACTAGTTATGCCAAAGGATGGTTATTATCTCTTCTCTTCATGTATTTCTTCATGTTTAAAATGAGGAGTGGGAGAGAAGCATGAAGGAGTTGATGAGAATTTATAGATGCTTACTTCCTTAACAACAGGGTATATGTCTTAAGAATTCTTTGTCATTGTTGAACCTGCTAAGGTTCAGCATGTTTTTTTCAGTGCTGTAACTATCAATAAATATATGCCCTTGTTTAGCCCAAGGGCCTTGTGAATCTTTCAGAAAGCCTTATTGTTTTCCTTACTCATACTTGGGAAAGAAATTGGAAGATACTGGTCAAAGCTGAAGTTATATAAAATGATTAAGCCTAGAGATCTAATGTACAGTGTAACAACTATAGGTAATAACACTGTATTAAATGCTGGAAATTTGCTAAGAGAAATTTCAGATGCTCTCATTACACACACACAAATTATAACTATGTGGAAGATATAATTAGCTTGACCGTGGTAATTGTGTCAATTTGTGTGTACGTACAAAAATCATCATGCTGCCCATTTTAAGTATACATATATACAAGTAATTTTTTATTAAAAATTGTAAAAAATCACTGTTTTACCTGAACAAGGAAGTGTAAGTGGTGTACAGATTTTGGGAAGTATTTATTAAAAATGTGGTGAGACCGTCTCCTTCCCTCTGTTCTTCTTCTTGTAGCCTGAAGTATAGCTATGATGCTTTGAACTGGCATACCTTTGACCGTGAAGGAACTTGGGAACAGATGCTACAAAATGAAACAAAATCATTCAAGGAGGCAATGTCCTTGATATTATGTGGCCATTTCAGCTCTGGACTCTCTATTTCAGACTTACACATGAGAGAAATATAGTCATATTTAGTTTAAGTCATTTTTGGGGATTTTGTCACTCACCACTATTCTCATCCTTAAAACTGATGCTTTAGAAACATTAGCTAGAAAGTTATTCACAGGAGTTCAATACTAATGAATAAAAATGGTAAATTGGTACATAAAATGCTCCTTCCCTTCTGGTAGATGGTCTGTCTTTAAGCACTTTGGTTCCATAGATTGTTAATGGTAAAGTAGAATGTAGATGAAATTACTTGCTTTTGCTTCTAGACATTTGTTTTAGACATTTAGTTTCAAAGGTTGTTTTAAATAAGACAAAAGTTACAATTTTGTAGCTTTAAAAGATCAGCTGTGAGGAAACCTGTGACATGACTAAAACCATCAACAAGCTGTCCATAATTTGGCGGAAACAGCCAAGCTCCTATAAGTGACAAACATAAATACATACTTAAATGACCATGTTATCTGATGGTGTTTTAGATGGATTATAACAATTATAAACTATATACATAATGACAGTCATGAAGAACTGAAATCAATATTAGCTGATTTTTAATCTAGTTTTACATACACACACACACAGCATTAAATTAATCATCTCCAAACATCATAATAAAAGGTGCCAGTTTATTGTTTTTCATCTATGTGGTAATCAGCCCAATTTTTAGTCTGAAATTTTTCTGTGTAAAGTTGTCACTTTGCTGCATTTTCCTTTAAAAACAAAAAGAATAATAACAACATAGTGTAGTACATTTCAAAATAATTAAAATTTAGGCCTACCTCATACTAAACTCAACTATTATAAATCACAAAGGATAATAATGATGCCCTTTGTATTTGAAGAGAATGGTTCTGAAGCACTATCAGGAGAATACTGGCTAGGAGCTAGTTTTTGTTTTTGTTTTTGTTTTTTTTTTAAAGTACCAATACTCTCTCTAAATTCCTGAAACCATGATTATCTTATCTAGATAGAACACTGTGTTACATTTTGCCTTTCCTCATTCTCTAATTGAGCCTAGATGCTAAATCTGATTGTATAATCTGCCATACTGAGCAGAGGCTACTACGTATTCTCCTAATATTTCTCTTCCCCTACATTACCATTCAGCCATTAATAGAATGTGATATGCACAGGCATTTGTATTTACTTGCAGATTAATAGAGGGATGGATTTGTGCTAAACCATTTTAGCTTTCTCACCTGAGGAAAGTACACATTAAGCTAGATATTTCACTGGAAAGAAGAGACCATAACTAAATTTGTAAAACTATTTTTGTGGGCTATTTTCCAAGAAATGAAAATAATTTTTAAGGTTAGCTATCAGCTGTTGCTGTGACATTACTAATCATATGATTCTCTAATCAGAAAACAATGTGTTATAAATGTATATAGAGAAGTTTTCTATGTGTTCATTCAGGGGCAAGAGTATTTAACTTTATTATGGTATGCAGATATTAAAGACTTTGCTCCAAACTGTCTTTGGAGAGGTTCTTTTAGAGTCTTGTATAATTTGAAGGAAAAAAGGATCAGACCAAACAATTACAGTGTGCGTTAGTGAATAGATTAACAGATTAACGGTGTACTAGAAAAAAAAAATTAGGGGGAGTAGTTTTAAAAGGTTAAAAATCTCATTAAATAGTTCAGTACTAATTGTTTTACTATTTGATCAGCACAACAGATGGAGTGAGCTAAGTGCTCTTTCTTGAAGTAAAAATCCACACAAGTATTTATGGCTTTCTAGAAACATATAAAGAGGTAAGTTATAGGTGTACGTATCTGAGGAGTGCCAAAGTGGCAGAGGAATTAAGGCTCAGATCAAAAGTAGTCTTAATTCTTGTAACTGAGGTTGCTTTAGTAAACATGAGACAACTTAAAAACCAAAGTATTACAACACTCCAATAATGCTCACTTCTCTTTTTTGTCACTAACATTTTAAAACTAATCAGTAGTATATAAAAATAGATTTGGCTGATGGCACTTCAGTAACATGTTAAAGAAGGTGTCATTTGCTTACAAAGTCTTTCATGAGCCATCATCTACCTTTCTCTCTATCTTTGTCTTTCCATGTTTCCTTTAGTTGTCTTGAGTGCTCCATCCATATGGAATTTCTTTTATTCATTAATAATCTCTCTCTCTCTCTCTCTCTCTCTCTCTCTCTCTCTCTCTTCTATGAACTAATCACACTTTGTGGTAACTATTCATGCCCCCAGTCTCCCCTTCAAACTTAGCAGTCTTCAAAAGCTAAGAATCAAGTCTTCTCAGCTCACATCTGTATTCCAAACATAGCAGGACTAGGCATTTAAGTGGTTAATAAATTGAGTAAGTGAATAAATACTAAAGTTTTAAAATTATGACATTAAGTTTCAAGGTATGCAACCTATGGACTACAGTTTTCTTACTGCAACTAAGTAAGAAGAATGTGAAAACAAAATAATTTAATTTTGGGCAGAGGTGATACAAAAAACCTGGCTCCAACTATGCCGGAAAGCAACACAATATGTACTCTTCCTCCCCTGACTCTAGGCAGATTAGCAGAGTGATAATGCTGGATCTGAAATATATTGTGATGTTAATGTGAGACTTTGAACACTTTTAATGACCAGGTAATACATTTTCTTCTCTCTGGTTTCATAGGATTAAAACATTATAAGATCAGCATCCCTGAGGCCTCACAACTTTAATCTGTTCCTGAACAATGAAGGTGGAGTGGGAATGAGGCATAGTGGTAGAGTCCATTTTAGCCAGAGAATATTTTTTGTTGCAGCAAATGTAAACAAGGAATGTTGTGTACTTGTGTGGACACTTAGGTTTATCATGAAGACAGAATAAAATCCCAATTATATCAGGGCCCATTATGTGGGTTTGAAGAGACTAAATCAAATTATCCCTACTTTACACTAAAGTTCAAGGATGTACAGATACAACAAGGGGGATTGATGCTATATATAAAAGGAAAGACAACTAATTAATCCCTACTAGGCGCTTTACATATACATTCTGTTTAATTTAAGCTACTTCCACCTCTAAATGAGCAAAGAAAAAAACACGTGCTCAAAACAATAGTTCAAAACTTCTTTATAATTATATAATCTTATAATTAATCTTAATTTAAGGATGTAAAATAAGTACATAAAGATGGTGTGCTCTGTGTGAAAAGTAGTTTTGTGAGGAGGGTAGATACTGTACAATTATTGTGTAGTACAAGGATGTAAACATAAAAAAAATAGAAATGCATAATGAAAGCCTGTTATGGCCTGGAAGAGTGTGTGTAATGTTTCTCTGTGCCAGTCTTACTAAAGGTTTCAGAAAGGAAGGGAGGGAGGTCTCCATGAAATGACATGGAGACCTATAGAAGATTTTTTTTTTATTTCCACTGCAGTAACATATTCTTTTCTTAACTTCTGTTTCTAGAGCCATGAAATTCAATATGTTTCTCTGCTTTTTCTCTATCTAATAGCATACTATTACATTGCCTTATTTTCCCCTCATTAATTTTCATTTTCCCTAAATTTTAGTACGTGTATCAAAGGATTAGAAGTCTTCTTTTAAGTCAGAAGAGATTCTTTGGGAGAAGCAACATTTTCTCAAATTTAAACAAACATAAAAATAAACCAAATATCCTTAAGCAGCCAATTCTGTGACTAAGAGAATATTTTTAAAAAGTAGGCCTGGTTTTTCCCCAGGAACGTATGAGAAAATCTTCCTGCAAATTTCAAGCACAACCAAGTTGCTTCCCAAATTGGCCATTTGCACTCCAGGGCTGAAGCTGAAAGTGCACAGAATTGCCTGAGTAATTCAATTGCAGGCAGAATCAATGCTAGTGTGAACGCTGCCCTGGTCAAAGGTTGGCCCGTGAGCTGCAACTTAAATCAATTTTGGGTAAGCTAAGTTTGATTACATTTTCAGTGATGAAGCTTTCAAAAGCACTTTTGAGCTTGCCTATTCAGGAACTGTTTAGTTCCATCTCAAACCTATACTCCTGGTTAGAGAATCATCTACCTATCTGTTTTGGTAATGATTAAGTCTAGGAGTTGAGGAGAAATGAGAGAAAGAAAGAAAAAAACAAACAAACAGAACGATTCAGAAAGCAGAACACAAATAGAAGATGAGAGTGCCTATCTCTAGTATGTGAGTCAGTAATGGCTTTTGTCTTTTTGAAATATATACAATGATGACAAAGATAAGAGGGAAAAAAGAATCAGGGAGTATGCTGGCAAGGAAAAGTAAATAATAGATGGAAGATTATTATGATAGTAATATGTGGTAGTCTAGGAATATTTTGGCATCTAAGACCCATGCTTTCTGGTGCTTCTGGCAGGAGGAATGTTGGAGAAATACAGGTGGTTCTGAAGGGTGAAACAAAATGGGTGTAACAAAGAATGTCAAATGCGAACTCCAACAGGCAGTACGCTAGTTTGAGAGAAATAAACCCTTTCGATTTGTCCTCTTCCGGCAGAGTCAAGCCAGCAGAGTTGTTGTACAACCACAGCTTGTGCAAGTCTTCTTAAAAATGTATTTACTCAGTTAAATAGTTTGATTACAGATATTATCTACATATGGGTAAGCATATTATTATATCATAAACTACAGTGCTTCCAAGATGTTATGATTTTTTTTTGAGAAAATATAATTTCCCTAAAGGTACAACCACTAATTCTTACAACATAAGCTACTATTCTGCCAGTTTTAGGAAAATATGTTGTTATGGCTTGTCTTATGAAATACTTCAGAAAAAACTGTGATTCCTTGTAAATGGACTGAATGGTACTCAAAGGGTTCTTTGACGAGAAACCTGATCGGCCTCAATAATTAGACTGCCCCACACGTGCACTAATTTGATTCATTAAAAAATTAAACAAATGAAACTGAAGAGCACGTCACTGTCAAATAACACATTTTAGAGCAAAGTAAGCAAGGTTACCTCTCTCCCTTAAAACTGTTGGAAGATAAAACTTGTAAAAAAAAAGCAGTATAGAATTGGAAAAATCCAACCTACTAAAAATGTCTGGCCATGCCATAGGTGAGATAATAGTTCTATGCAAGCAACTCTTGCTTGATTTATTCAAATCTTACTTAAGTATATATTGGGCAGATATCTAGTTTGTCTCTCTAGAGAGAAATCCCAAATGAATTATATTTCTAAGTAAGGAAATCCAGCCCGTGCCACATGGACGCATCCAATAAGGACACGGCCTTTCAGCCGCTTCCCCAGCAGTTTTATGGCTACTGAAACAGAAGTTACAGCACTTTAGAGAAAACATGGCCCATTGAAATATCATTGCTTTCACAATTAATTCTTTCTCTTTTTTCTTAAATCTGGAACACCAAAACAGGAAAAAAGGCCAATTTTACTTTACTTTCTCTTTTGGTGATGTTCTCTATTAATTACACTTCACATTGCCTAAGGAGAAATGGGAAGTTTTATAGAAGTGCCACTTAACACTTTATAATAATCATTTTATTCACACATATTCTTAGATCTTATATTAGGAGTCATGTTTTCATTTTTTAGAAAAAGAATCACAGCACAAAAGTAGAGGTGGGAGAGTAGCTCAGGCATTATCATATGATCAAACCATTAGATCATCCTTCAAATCTTGTCAGCTGCAGAGAAAACAGTGCATACTGGGTAAATATTCTTTGAGACTTCTTAGAAATAATGGGAGGGGAATCTCTCAAAGAACTCTAATACAGTCTGTCAGAGTAAAGACTAGGAAAAGTACTATTGAAATAGAAGCTGGTAATATGATTTTTTAAAGGTTGGAAGTGTTGGTATATTTTTATTTTTTCAAAATCTTAACAGCCACAACTCCCATATATACAAGGTCACATTTTGGCCTTGTTTGTTGTAGGGTTAGAGTTTTGTGAAATAAAACAGTAAGCAGAAAGGGCTATTCTGGTGCCTTTTCATAGGTTACTGGCCAACGGAATTGTAACTGTGAACATAAAAGAAATTTCCCTGAAGAATAAAATTCTTTGCAAAGATGACAACATGATTAGGCTAGCAGTGCTATTGAGCTAAACTTTATGGAAACTCACCACAGAACAAAAAAACATTAAAATATAATTTTTTTCTGTCAATAAAAAATAATTTTGAGTTCAACAACAAAAAGGTACAGAAGGGAAAATATTGGCAGCATTTCTACTTTGTTAGGGAGTAAATGTAACTGTTTTTTAATAACAATCAATCAATAAATACTATTTTAAAACCTATAGATTTCTTAGAACCTTAAAGCATTATAGCTGAAAGAGAACTTGGAGATTCATTATTCTACTCTCCTGTTTTATAGATAAGGAAACTGAGGCCAGAGAGTAAGTTTTTTACCTAAGTATCTGCAAATAAAGGCCAGAACTTAAACTGTCTGACTCTTAAGCTAGGGTTCTCAATAAAATTTTATGGTTAAATTTGAAACTCCTTTTAATTTTTTTAATATCTTTTTTGACACCTAATTCCCACAAAGCTGATACTTTTCAGGGCTGATCAGTGATAGCAGCAAATACCAATGCTCCCTTCTCTCTTTGGCATTTACTGACTCTTCGTCAGCTATGGGGACATATGTACAGTCTTAGTAGCTTGAGGATGCAGCTGTCAAATTGCCTCTTAACCTGAGAGAAATACATTAGTAGAGTAATTAATCTTGTACAACCCTCTCTATCAACCTGACCACTTTTTTCTATCTGTGCAAGTGAATGCTTATGTGCATGACTGATTTAATTAATAATTCTAACAAAAAAGACAATATCATAGTGATATACATAAGTGCATTAATAAGTGAATCAAAGAACCAGTGCTGTTCTGGGCTGATCAGTGAGATGAAGTTACACAGTTATTAAGGTGATGTAGATCTGAGCCATTTTTGGTTTGCCCTTCAGTGTTTGGATTATATATAACAGAGAGGAAAGAAAAGGAAGCTAAGGACTAAATAACACTTACTTTGGATTAGGCACTATGTATTAGTTATCTTATATATCCTATCTCATTTAATCTTCACAAAAATCCTATAAAATAAGTTATTTTCCCTATTTTATAGGTGAGATAACTGAGGCTTAAAGACTGAGGTTGAGAGAACTGTCAACATCTTACAGTATGGTATTGTGGTTTCAAATCAGATCTGTTTGATTCCAAAGCTTTTGGGGGTACAGTGGAGAGAGCGCTGGAAGTAGGAAAAACTAAGTTAAGTTCTAGCCCTAGATCTGCTGTGACAATGTGCAGCTTTGAGTTCTGACTCACCTTCTTTGGGCCTCAGATCCCTTAGCTACAAAGTGAAAAGATTGGTCTAGACCAGAAATTTTAAAACCAAATTTTCTGGAACTCTATGACTTTTTTTTTATATTTTATTAAGTATGCTATTACAGTTGTCCCATTTTTCACCCCCCTATCCCCTCTGCCCTGCACTCCATCCCATCATCACCATACCTCTTAGTCCATGTCCATGGGCTGCACGCATCAGTTCTTTGGCTTCTTAATTTCCCACACTACTCTGAGTGGATCAAAAAGCTATGGTACATTTACACAATGGAATACTACACAGCAGAAAGGAAGAAGGAGTTACTACGCTTTGCGACAGCATGGATGGAACTGGAGAGCATTATGCTAAGTGAAATAAGACAGATGGTGAACAACAGATACCACATGATCTATAAGTGGAACCTAATCAACAAAATAAACAAGAAAGCAAAATATAACCAGCAACATTGAAATAAAAAACAAACTGACAGTAACCAGAGGGGAGGAGGGTGGAGGATGACACAGGGAAAAGAGGGGAAGGGTCATCAAGGAATATACATAAAGGACCCAGACACAAAGCCAAATGGGGGAAGGATTGAAGGTGGGAGGTTGGGGTGGGTGGGGCTGGGGAAAGTGCTGGTGAGAAAATGTTTGAACTCTATGACTTTTTGACAGGAAATAGGGTCACTTGATATAAAAGGAAAAAGGGAATTTTCCAGGTTTACCTTCAAATCAACCAAAGTAACTTCAGTTTTACATTTGTTATACAAAAAGTTTGCATTAGATTTTATTTAAGGAAAGAAAGGAACACGTTATTTCAAAAAGGTTGAAAAAAATTGACTAGGTAATATCTGAGACCTACTCCAGTTCTAATGTTCTGACAATTGACATGGGTAACTAAAGCTCTGTTAGCATTTGTGTTTGGCTCTCACTAGTGGCAATTTGGTGCGCTGGGCCACCACAGATTCCAACAGTTATTCTGTTTCAGTCTGTTGGATTACTCACAAATGGCACTGAATGACCATTTTGTGTCTGGTTTCTCGAGAATGCACACAGGTTCTAGGTAAGGTTGGGGAAAGAAGAAAATCCTCTTGTTTTACGCATACTCCATTTCAGCAAATGTGTTTGCCTCGTCTATTGATTGGTCTTACAGTTACATCAGTGCCTGTGTATTATTGTTTGGTGCAGTGCCATTCGATAAGCCGATTTAGCTATATCAAAATCTACCTGTACCTGCAAACCTAAATTTTGACAAATATTTATTACTAAAACACCCACAAAAGCCTTCTCATTAAGATAGAGCTGTAAGGATAAAGCAAGTTGTCTCACACAGCATGCTGTCTTCAGCGATCACCAAGTCTAAATTTATTACTGCCATCTCTTTTAAGGTGCAGGAGGGGAGATCAACTTCAATCTAAAACATGAATCTTTCAGATTTGTGGTATCACCTTTCACATGAAATCAAGGTTCGTTATAATAGTCAAAAATAACAGAGCCCATACAATTGCTAACGGCATGTGGGACATTTGAAGCAAGCAGAGAGATGAAATATTACTTGCAAGGGCACAGCTGGTTCTATATTCAACAAATCAGTCAAAAAATAATGTTTGCCTGCATCAGTCAGATCTAAACAGGGAAACACTGTTATGCTTCCCACATTCTTACTTTCTCTAATGATCTCTTCCATTTTCCTTTTTGATACAAGCTACTGACTATATATATATATATATATATATATATTTTTTCTCTCAAAGAGGAGGTGTCCATCAAATTAAGCAGACTGGGAAGAAATATTCTCTAACATGAGAAATTATCCAGAAAGTTAAAATGCACTAATTGCATAAAGCATTTAAAATTGGAACTTCATTATTGTCTCCTCAGGGTTGTTAAGGCAGGGGAAAGACCATTTTGGTGAGTCCTTTGAATATTTTATGTGTAATATTCCTGAGACAAATGCTTTCTTATTGGAATAAATGTGAGTGTGCGTGTGTACAGCCACACACTCAAGAAAAGTAGTCCCTATATCATCAAGACATATCTTCTAGCAAAAGATACGATGCCACACTTTTGAGAACACATTAAAGGGGGGAGGGTTGGCATCCACACATTGTAATAATATTATTGTTATCTATTTGGGACTGTGAATAAAGGCTCTGTTAATATTAAAGCCTGAATTGTCCCTAATATGTTCATATATTGGGTCTCAGGGAGAAGGTTACATTAAACTAAAACTGTGCAAGCTTTAAGCACTTGGTTTTTATAGCTAAGATTTCTTCCTTCTAACTAATTGTTTTTTCTTATTTCCCTTTAGATTATGAGTCTTTTAATATGTGCTCTATAATAAATATCTGTTCTTTTGTGAAAGTGGGAAATGAAACATATATAAAATGTATTACATATGTGACTTTTATTGGTTATTACATTACTGTTCAAAAGATGGTGTACATTTGATGAATTGGACCTATAGATGGCAGGATGGGACCATTCAGTTCACATTCTTTAAGAAGAACACTTAGGTGAATCATCTCTTTCAGTTGCTTAGGTTCAGGAAGCAAAACACAGTTGAAAATTACAGTAAAATACCAGATAATAATGAATCCTAATTTTTTACTTAATAAATTTTTTTCTATGAATAGTTAGCACATCATACCCATTATTAATTTTGTTAAAGCACTTGTTCCTTGAGGCTGATCTACAGTGACTGCAAAGTATTCTTATTCTCTCTTTCACACACACACACACACACACACACACACACACACAGACACACACAGACTTTTAAAATGCAGACATGTTTCAGAAATTTTTGGACTGATAATCTAGACGATGAAGGATTCATCATATACCAGTTTTGCTGTACATTTTTCACTATGCAGTTTGTTTTCCCTTACTTGACAGAGTATATACTCCTCTTGAAGTACGTACATAGATGAAGTTGCTAGCTTCTGTACTTGGAACTACAGTCCATCTTATAATCACAGTCTAAGGCTTACAGGCCATGGAAGACAAGGACATTGAAGGTAACTTCATCTTAAATCAAACCCTTTATTGTTTCTCTAGGAACCAAGAAAGATGTGAGAAAAGAGGCAAACTGGAATGAGGGAGGCTTGCAAAAAAGCAAGAAGCATGGCAAGTGTAGTTCACCAAAGACCAGGATTTCTGTGTCTTTGTAGGTTAGGGACTTGTTGATAAACACACAATGACTGGGCCTTAAGAAGCCCCAGTACGACCAGCCGCTGGGGCATCAAGGCAGATCTTCAGCCTGTGTTCTTCCTTTCCTAGCCTACCTTGTGGAAAGAGGAGTTTGCTGCCCATATCTCTGCTTCTTCATCTACTTATTCAACCTTAATCCATAGCAATGTGGCATCTAGTCCCAGCTTCCTACAGAAACTGGTCTGGTGAAGATCACCAGTAAGTGCCAATCATCAGAGACTGTGGTTGATTATCAGCCTTTCTCTCATCTGATGGAGCATAAACATTGCTGACCTCGCCTCTTCTTGCCTTGGTCTCCTTCCACGGGTTCCACCGTACTGATCTTTTTCGGCCTCTCCATCAATACCTGCTCCTACAGGATGCTTCTCTTCCTGTGCTCACTCCTCCTAGATGTTCTTGATGTTGATTTTGCTTGGATTTTGGTCCTTGCCCATCTCTTCACTCTACATGGGCTTTATGAGAAATATTATTTATTCTCATAACTGAAACTACCATCTCTATTGTAATAACTTCTAAATCATATCTCCATTCTGGACTTCATATCCAGCTACTTATTGAACATCACTTCAAAATGAATATGTTTAAAATTAAACATATTTCTCTTTTTTCAATCTCTACCTTCTTCCCAAATCTAAAAGTGCTGGTCTTCCTATTATGTTCTATCCTGGCTAATGTCATCCAGACTAAATGTTGGGAGTTACCTAGAGTCTTACAATTGCCTTTCATTCTTTCCAGATTTGGGAGTTATCTAGAGTCCTACGAATCCTTTCGTAGTCTCTATTCATTAATGCCTCTGTCCTAATTATCTTTCGATTCTCTCATCCCTGCTGCTCTTTTTGTGCAATTATCTTCTTTTGCCTTTATTATTGCAAATTTACTAAACTGTGTTTAGCCCTCCACATTACCTAAGAACATTTTTCAGAAACTAAATCTGTTTATATCTTTTTCTTTTTGGTTTTCCAAAACTGAGAGGATAAAGTCCAAATCCATTTGCACCCCTTCCTGTCCTAATTCCATCAGCTCATCCAGCCTCATCCCCCAACACTCTCTTCTTTCACCTTTTACTCTAATCATGTCTTCAAATGTATCAGATAGTTTCATATTGCCATGTCAGAGCCATTCCTTACTAGAGAATTTCTCTCATTCTCTGTCTCTCTTTTTCTCCCTTTCTCATCACCATTCCCACGCCCAGGCTCAACTTAATCACATCCTGAGTTCAAGGGTCATCTCCTCTATACTTGTCCTGAGTCATTAAGACTGACTTGATCATTCTCTCATTGTGCTCATGATTGTTGTTGAATAAATTCTGCAAAGTTCTGCCTCTAAAAACGAGACAATGATGGTAAAAGTGGTATTTGAGTTGTCTCAGTTATAATGCATATAGTGATATTACTTGCTTTAGAGGACAGTACCTTTCATGACACCCGAGGCTGAATTATCAGCTTCTTCTCTGCCCTGGTATGGTACAATTGACTATCCTGCATTAAAGTTGCCTGTGTTCTTATCCCCATTATCTCGTTTGTCTAAGAATTATTTGAGGATGGGGCTCCAGTTCTAGTAATCCTTCTCTTTCCAGAATCTAGCTTTTAACATAGTGCTTTGCACATTGTAAGCATGTATATACACTTGAGAAATGAATGCTGCCATTGAACAAATTGTCTAAGCCTCAGAATAGAACAGTTGTTTCAGTTCTGCCTTTATTCTTTGAATCCCCTAGATATCTAAACTTCTAGGCTCCAACATCACATTTAATCTGGAATTAGTACCACAATGTCTGGTTCATGCACTGAGCAAGAGATGAGGTTATAAGCTAGAGTTGAGATATTATTTCAAATTTGCATGCCTTCTCTCTGGTTTGGTCAGTAAGAGTTTACCATCTAAATGCTTACTGAAGTACTGGTAGTCAGTCATCAAATAAAGTCAGCCATCTATACAAAACTTTTTGAAAAAAAGTGAGTGGTCTCGAGAGATATGATATAATAACAGTGCTTAACATTTATTGAATGTTTACTTTGATACAGAATGAGTGATAAATATTTTACATGTATCATTTCATTTAATTTTTATCCTCATGGGAGTTGGCATTGCCTTCATTATAGAAATGAATTAACAGATTTTGGTATTTAGGTAACTTACTCAAAGTCACACATAACCGATGTAATGAAACTGTGGTTCAGACAAAGACTTTCTTGACTCCCCTTATGTGAAGTGTACCCACTGAAACATTTACACAACAAAAATTGCTACATTACATTTTGGATGGTGTTAGCTATGGCAAAGCTCTAGATTCCAGTTTATTGCCTTTTGTCTTCCTGGTGATCTGGAAAATGTAGGTTATTATAAACTAGGAGTAGATTGTGACAGCCTTGGGCTTTACGCTAAATAACTGTGGATGGGGAGCTGATTCCCAGTGGCTACGGCTTTGCTGAAATGCTATCATCAGCCAGTTTGAGCGTTTGCTATGTAAAGGCTCTGTGCTAGGTAGCTCCCATTTTTTTATTACTCTGTCTTTGAGCATATCTACTACTGCAAAATACAAACCCTGAAAGCATGAAGATTTGATTATTCAAGGTATGTTCCAAATATCACCATGTATATTGGCACAGACTCTGGAGTCCACTTTCTCTCTCCTGGATAAGGAGATAGGCAAGTTTGCTTCATACACTATTGAAACGGTTGATCTTCAGTAACAGATATTTTTTAAAATATATATTTAACAGATCACAGGCCAATATTAGATCATCTTAGACTGGTTTCTATTCTTGGATCAGTTTAGAAGCTGAAGACCCTCCCATTCATATTATCTTGTTAAAGATGTGACAAGAGTTCTTATCAAGGGACACATTGCTTTCACTCCAGCTAGCATTGTAAGCATTTTAGGAAAGCTGCCTTTCTGCACACACAGTTTTCAGATTCACTGTGCCTGTGTTGTATAAGTGTACCATGCCAAGGAGATTTAAAATACCATAAAAATGTGTTTAAATGCCCCAAGTCTCATTTTTGCCCATGTTTTCAGTTAAACATTGACCTCACTTGCTTTTTATGTACTTAAATTTTATATCTGATATATATATATATATTTTTTGTATGCCTTCTTAACAAACATAATTTGGAGAAAACGTCAAAATATATGTAAAAATAATTATTGTACACAGAAAGGTTTAGTTCAAATGAAGTCATAAAGAGTTCTTATATATGGATATTTCTTCAAATTTCAAGGGCTATATTCATAATCATGGACAATATTTACATATTATGTCTTTGTTAACAAGTAAATCAAATCGCACCGGTATTTCATAGCATCTCTACAAACAAGAAGCCAGTGGCAAACAGAGAGAAATCATCGAAGTCCATTCTGAAGATACCATGTGTAAAAGCCTTTTGAGCAGTGCATCACTTTCAGATGATTGTGTTAAGGTTGCCAGAGTAAAACAAACACTTAAATAAGTGACATTTGTTCCTAATTTGTTGCATTCATTAATGCTTCAGTTTCGAAGTTTAAAATGTTGCTTAGAAAGTTAAACAGCAAAAACTTAATGTGTTAGTAACTCAAATTTTTCTTTACTTTGCCTTTTTAATTCAGTTATTCTTCCAGATTCTTGAATATTTAAACCATTTAAAATATTAATAACATACCAAAGAAGTATCAATATTTACATTAAATTGGAATTCACACTGCTCTATATTTTCAATGGTTTATATTATTTATAATTACATTAAATAAATCATCCTTATGACAGAAACTCAAGCAAGTATATATGTCTATTGCATGGTAAGCAATGTTTTTGTTTCAGAGTAAAGATACTAAAAAAATTAAGTACATGAACAGAGGACTCATGGGCACAGACAATGGGGGGACTGACTGTGCAAGTGCGGCGGATGGGGCAGGGGAGAGAAAGAGGAAAAAGGTGGGGCAACGAACCGAACAACCGTAAATTTTTTAAAAAGAAATAAAAAAAAACAACTAAGTAATATTAAGCTGAAAAAAATGAGGTGATGTTTGAAAAGTGTATATAGAACAAATCATCTTCAAACGATTGTTTTTACTAACAAATTGTTATACTTTATTTAACATCAGAGGTTCCTAAATCATGATAATTCAAAGTTCACAAATCATAAAACTTCTTATTATAGTGTATTTTAAGTAGTAAGTCTATTATATATCTCATCCTTATTTCTACGACATGGAAATGATCATGTCTGTGATTAACTCCACAATATTTGTGTTTTTCAGAGACAGCTTATGATCACAGGATGATTGCATAAATATATACACCAGGTTTCTATAAAAATATATGAGACAAGGATGATTCAGCTATCTTTGTGAAACCGAAAAGACAGTGTATTCTCTGTCATCTTCTTTGAACATGTAGAGAAACAGTCCATTTCCAAATCAGGACTATTTAAAAGTTATAACACTTTGTTAGTGATTCAGTTTCTGAAAAGCACTAAAATGAATTGCAGGAAGAAACATTGCAATAGGTTGCTCTCCCCTCAACTCACCCTTTGGTTGGATATCCTTTTTTCATTTCTAGCCCTTAGGAACTAAGGTACATTATAAATGCAGTGTCTCTTTCAGTGAAACCTTAGATTGTATTCTCAAATATAGTGTTGAGTAAAAATGTTCTTTATATGGATAAAATATTTTTGTACATGATGATTTACTTACTATTTCATTTTATTTATGGCATGTGAAATTCTTGCTATTCCAAGATGAGTGTCCAAAGAAAACCAATCAAGAGTAAATTCAACCTAAATCAATCCATATTTCAAGATAATATAACACATTTTTAAAAACAAAACAAAACAAAAAGAACCTCACCAAACCAATTGTCTTTATCCAGAAGACATTTTTCAGTGGGTTCTATTACATATGCGATTTTTCTTTTCTCAGCTTTAAGACATTTTTCTAAGCACATGTAGACTTCTATACAGATTGCAAAATTCTGAACACCCATATTGTTTTGTGACCAAGTTCCTCTGTGTGAGGAACGTGTCACATCAGGCTGAGTCCTAAAAGGAATATACTCTGTTATGTTTTATCTCTACTGGCGGAGAGGAGCCAGGGGGCGCATGGGAGCATTTTGGCAAAGCTGTGTTACTTACGGTTGAGAAGCAGGCTCGCATTGGTCGTGCCGAGCTTGTTGGCAGCCACACAGGTATAGTTGCCGTAGTGCTCCTGTGTCACATTGGTAACTGTGAGAATGGATCTTGTGCTAAAATTTTGAATAGAAATCCCTTGTTGGCCATTGAAGAGCCTAGAAGATAAAATAAACTCCAGGTAAATATATATTATAAATATGACTTCCATTTTTATCTTAGATGGGATTGTAATGGCAACCATAGACAGTTTTGACCACTGGTGTTAGTATATAGTGAGATAATGTCACAATTATATTTTCCTTTCATTAGTAGATATTGGGGGGAGAGGCTATATGACGGCTGTAGACTGTTCTCATGGGATTATTTGCCCTATTTAAGAAACTGAGCTTATATTGACATGTCCTATTTATACACTGTTTTGTATGTTAGAAAATTAAACATACCACTGCAATGGCATCCCATCCATTAGAGTCAAAAAAGAGCAAAAGAAATTAAGTATAAGGAGCCCATTAAAAGCACAAATTGATGGTTTCTCGGTAAACTGGCTGGGATATATCTAGGTCAATTCAGGTGATATTATTGGATATTAAATTAAATTGGACTATTAAAGTTAACCCTACAACTGAGATAAGGTGGCTCTAAGTTCTAGGTCTATGCCACTTTAATGCTGCCCTCTATAACCCAGTCGGGGGATCGTACTGAGGATAGTATTTAAAGTTGAGTCTCTGCCATAGTTTAGGAATGTGCCTAGGAAAGTCCTTTAACTTTTCTGGGCCTCAATATAGGATTCGGTTTTACGGGATTCCACCTGGACTACCCAGTAATCTCCCTCCCTCTCACGGCGGCTGGTACAGCTTTACTGTTCCCAGTGTTTGCTGTGGCCATACCGGCTTCACCCTTTTCCTGAATCCGCCCTCGATTGTGATCATCTCCTTTTGCCACTGCCATCTAGGGCCTTTCCTGCTCTTTTAAGTCTTACTGAGTCGTCTCTCTCTCTCTCTCTCTCTTTGATGCTCCTTAAATGACCTCTCTTTCTCTCTGCATGTTTCTTTCCAAATTGTTGTGGGATTATAAACAATGCATTCTTGCATTGTTTTCCCCAGCAGTTTCTACACATATAAGTATTTTTAACCCAAATAAATTCAATTGCCTTAAATTACTCCAAAAGCACAGCTATATGAATATACTTTATTTTATATTTGAGTCATACATTGCACTTCCTAGTAGTATCCTAAGTAAATAATAAATAGTTCATAGGTCAATGGAGTCTGGGTGATGTTCCCGCAACACAGGGATTAGTAAATTCCTTTCAGTGGCCCCTTCAGGAAATTCTCTCTCTCATTATGAATTCTGCTATAATGAGGATACAAACCAGGTAATAACTTCTCTTTAACTAACCCCTATGTTTATGGTAAAAAAGAACTGCCAATCATACTTTCAATATGCCAAAAGGCATGACCGTTTTACCTCTTTAATGTGTTCAAGTTTTAGTACTACATATTACTTTCATTTCAAAGGTGTTAATAAATGGCATTGCCCCGAGAGTTTAGGTTGAAATCCTTTGCATTTTGTTATGTGACTTGCATCTGAATTTAGATAAGATATACTGCAGTTAAATGCAGAATAAACTCAGTAGGCATGCTTGATTACTCTGAGAATTACTTTATCTCACGAGCTACCTGGATTTGGCTTATCTAAAACTCAAACTTTAATCAGATTAATAAAACTTTGTGTTGAAAAAATGCTGAAAAATTTAAACATAAGTAATAAACCTAATGATCTTGAACTGTGACACAGAAATTAGGGCATAAAATATTAAGACTATGACAGCTTCTATTCATCTGTTTCAAACAACAAATCTATCAAAATTTATGCTGAATTCCCACAGTGATTATTGCATATTTTTCTGTATTATATTAATAACTAGATTTTAAACCAATTAGCTTGTTATATATTTTATTTTTAATAAATATTTAAAATATTGTTTATTTTATTTTTATTTTATTATTTTATTTTGTATTTATTTGTTTTTAGAGTGAGGGGAAGGGAGAGAGAAAGTGAGAGAAACATTAATGTGTGGTTACCTCTTGTGTACCCTCTTCTGGGGACCTGGCCCACAACCCAGGCATGTTCCCTGACTGGGAATTGAACCGGTGACCCTTCAGTTCACAGGCCAGCACTCAATCCACTGAGCCACACCAGCCAGGGAATTCATTATATATTTTAAAATCACAGTTTTATTGTCCTAAGAGCATAAGCACTATGACTCAAATCAGTTTGTTCACATGTATGCTATGCACACATTCACCAGAGGACTCAGTAACTCCTTAGACTACTAAATCCCCATTGTGCCTCGCCTGTCACACCAAGATCCATTTGGTTGCTAGAGAATTGAGAAAAAAGTCAGTGTCTTCATTTGACTAGACTGTGGGGACAAAATCTCAAGGGACGATATTCAGCTACTTCGTGGCACTGTGTGCTTACGTTCCTTACTGCTGTCTTTGTAAGCTGGCTTCCAGTTATCTGCCCTTTAATGTATCTGATGTCTAAACCACAGATGTTGCTAAATCATGCATTGTATCCATGTTCTGCACGTCTAGGCTCATTTTTGGCTTCTGGCCAGCAGTACACATTAGTGCTCTAACCCCTGCTGCTCTGATCAGCCTAGCAGGTGATTATGGCCAATAAAAAAAAAAAAAAAAAAGAAAAAGTATCTTCCCCGGGGTTATTTTCTTTCCTCTAGGGAAAGTTGGCTCTCTGAGATTACTGGAGAATCCAAAGCTTCCTGGATATGGTTGAGAGTTTCAGAAATGTTTACTCCTCCAACACCACTTCGGAACCTATCTTTGCCTGGTAGATGGCTGCAATAGCCTTTGCAAAACCGACCTTGAGGGAGAATGACCTCTGAGGTAGAATATATCTCTTAATAGTGTATTTCTGTGATTTTCCTGCAGGTATCCTGTGGGAATAAAGGACTTTCTCAGCTACATCAATTCTTAAAATAGTCATTTAAATTGCTGCAAAGACGAGTTCTGTGCTGTGTGATGAAGGCCTAGACTGGGCAACACATGATCTTTGAAGATTTTTGAAGGCCCTTGAGAAGGTCAAAGCTATAGATAAGAATCAGACATATATACATGTGTTTAAAACAAAGAGTATTTTAGTTACAATGGAGACCCTGTTAAGATGAACACATCTACTCTTCATTACTTGATATAGAAATTTGAGCCACACCAAGAAGTCCTATCAGTACGGTCCTACTGTAATTTTACTCCTTGACTAGAAACAAATAATAAAAGAGTTCTTTAATTGATAAAATTATTCTCACTTTATAAAGAGCACTTTATTCTTATGAAACAGATTTATTCCAATATGGTTGGATATAATAATATTTTCTATAAATATAATCATTCTTTGTATTAATAAAAACATATAGTTGACAAGCTGAATTATTATTCTGTGTTAAAGAAAATCCTTGACCAGTTTCAAGCTTGCTGGCCCCGTACATTTTCATCTCCATTTCAGACTTGTTTGAAACCAGACTTCCTTGCATCAGTGATGTGACGTCTAAAGTGACGACTGAAGCAATAGTTTATAACATACCTTTCAATAAAACCAGAGAACTAAATTCAGAATATTACCTTATTTGGAGTTCTGTATCTTTTTTCCCTAAACACTTAATTCTTTTGAGTTCTAAGGGAACCATCCTTATATTGACTTAGATTATAAAAAAGAGAGATTTTTTCTTATATTCCTCCTCCCCCTCAAAAGAGAGAGAAACTAATTTTGTTGAGCCAGAGGTTAAATATGGCAGTTCATTCCATGCAATAGATCAGCAGCCTATGTTGCTTGCTGAGAAATGTGTGGCCATTTTTATTTTTTCACATTTTTACCATTCAGTGGACCTCAGGGCTACAGGATTCTTCTATTACTCTGGCCTCCTACTCTCTGCCACCAATAGGTGTTTGTTCTATAGCTCTATCATCTGAATGTTTGTGTTCTCCAAAATTCATATGTTGAAATCTTAACCCCCAGAGGTGATGGCATTAGTAGGTGATGTCTTTGAGAGGTGCTTAAAAGTCATGAAGATAGAGCCCTCATGAATGGGATTAATGCCTTATAAAAGAGGTTCCAGAGAGATTCCTAGATTTTTTTGCTATGTAAGGATGTAACAAGAAGTTTGTGACCCAGAGGAGGGCCCTCACCAGATATGCTGACACCTGATCTTAGACTTCCAGCCTCCACAGCTGTGAAATGATTTTCTGTGGTTTCTGAGCTACCCAGCCTGTGGTATTGTGCTATAGCAACCCAAATAGACTAAGACACGCACCGAAGGCAATTGCCCTTGATCTTCTTCCTCTGCCTTTTGCTAATGCCTCAATTCTGTGAACTGCAGGCCATTTGCTTTGCCAGCTCCTAAGTGGCACAACCTGACCAACTCACTCATTCTGAATTAGAGTAGCTGTTTACGTTTTCAAGTGTCATGGGAAGTATGCTAATAACTAACAATACTTCTATTCCTGACTCATGCAGTGTTTATGAATTTTACCCTTATAACTTTTCTCAGTCAGTAGCTATCGAGGGTGGTCAGCACAGCACATGGCAACATCACCACAGCAAAACTGACCACATAGCCATTGGGACTGATTTCTAAGATTGTGGGAATAAATAGAACAGCTACACCGGACCTCATCCTTTTTATTTTTATAAATTCAGCCTCCTTACACATTTTGGGGCTTTTATTTATTACCTGCCTTTCCATGTCAGCAGTAACAATACATATTTCTAGCGATCAAACTTTCAGGTGCACATAGTCACAGAACAACTTCATTGCTAATATAAGAAACATATGTGAGAGTATCAGACATTTGCGGTATTAAAATAACTTGGAATCAGAATAGTAGAGGTGTTCTCAAATAATAGAGACCTTTCTAAGACTACAGTTGCCAGAGAATATGATAATAATATATTATGCTGTATAGCTGGATAAAATTAATATGGTCTTCTTAATTAATCTTTGGGCATAGCAGAGATGAAAGGCAGTACAAGCAGGAAGGTCTTGAATCATACAAGTCATTTTTACAGAAAGAAATGTAGCTTCCAGCAATGGTGTGTAGGCTTGTGGAGTTCTAAGAGGTGGTATGAGCTAAAGATATAACTGAACAAAAGACTTAGAAAAACTCACAAGTGATGGTGAGGCAGGTTAGTAAAAAAGTAGGAAAATCCCCTCGCAAGAAGAATGAGGAAACTGAGACAAATTGCCAAACAAATGGCCGGAACAGCTAAGCAATGAAGAGCTACGTGATAAATCACAGGACTCTATCCTCCCTAACCAAAGATACCTAAGAACAGGCGGTGTAAATCGCCTTAGCCAGGGAGATAGATAACAACAAAAACAAAAAATTATAGCCTGACTAATCCAAGAAAGGATGAAACTAACCAGAGATTGACTCTAAACTCCATTATACACTCATTTTAATCCATCAGCATACTAAATGACACACCAAGAAATCAAATGAGTCTTCTGTTGAGAGCCTCCCTGGGACCTCCCTTAAAATTCCTGTCTATTGGAAATAGATAAAACCCTCAAGGCAAAGGATGTCAGCGCACACCTTTCTTTGAGCACACCCTTGCCCTGTCTCCTCCCTACCCTCAGGCATGTACTTTGCTTCTTCTATCCCAAGCTCTAAGAATCTCGATGAGACCTGTACCCAGGGGTGCAATGGGCAGCAGTAGCTGGTCCTGGACTTGCCCCCTGGTCCTGTCTCCAGGGGCCCTCCCTTTGCCTCACAGTCCCCAGCTTTAACAAACTCACTCTTACTTTCACCTGGACTTGTGTCTTGAAATTTTCCTGCAAGATTCAAGAACCTAGAGATCGCCTGACATGCAAAAGGATCAGACTATGCAGGGTCAGGGCCAGCCTGTGGCACTGAAGCAGTCTGGTAACAATGGTAGAGTTCTGATAAGGTCTTAATGGAAACGAAGTTATATTTGGTCATCAAATGATGATTAATTGTCTTCTGTGCTCGAGACACTGATTTAGAAACCAAATGGGGGAAGGGCGTATGACATAGTTACTATCTACAGGACCTTAGCTCTACCTGAATATCTGAAGGTGAGATCGAAATGGCACGTCAGTCTTAGCACAATACATCTCATAATGCCTCTCTCAATGATAGAGTTCTCACTTACATATATTTTGGTTCTAAATCATGGCTGTATTTCTAGTCTTTTCATTGTGAGTATAAATGCTTTTTCTGTGTGGAAAATGTTAGCTGTTCTTACCATATTTATGATTAAAGTAATCTAACATAAAAATTTTAACATCATACAAAAAAAGTTGATGTTAAGAGTATGGGATGCTGACATTCAGAAAACATTTAAGCATTTTCAAGCATGTATCAACTACTCATCACAACAAGCCTAAGAAATAAGCATTATTAGGCCATTTTACAGATGAGAGAAAAAAGATTTTAAAAGGTTAAGTTAATTCATCTTGTACTATATGACAAGTGGCAGAACCAAA
This sequence comes from Mormoops blainvillei, assembly GCA_004026545.1. Classification (NCBI taxonomy): domain Eukaryota; kingdom Metazoa; phylum Chordata; class Mammalia; order Chiroptera; family Mormoopidae; genus Mormoops; species Mormoops blainvillei. Next base: position 326,950 of record PVJD01000527.1, on the reverse strand, counting down.
ATTCAAATACAGGTCTTCTTACTATTGGTATTCTCCCAAAACACCTATTGGTATTCAAATCACCAAGTACAAAAGAGGGTATCGTATTAGCCTTTAGAGGGTGTCATATTTGCGACATGTCAGAAATCATCTTGGTTCAAGGAAATCAAGTAAAACCATGAAAGAAAAACAAACAGAACTAAATAAAGTGTTATGTGGCATGCATTCCAGGAAAAGTCAAATTCAATCAAAGGGGTGAATCTAATGGGGTAGAAATTCAAAGAAAAATGTAGGATTCAGTTCAGGGAGCTATCTGGAGATTTCCCTGAACTCTTAACAATTATTGCTTGTTTTCTTCCCTTAGGTTCACTCAATATTTGGGTGGTAATAAATCTCTCCTTATGGTGTACATGCAATATGGAATGAGAATGGCAGAAAAATACAACCTAGACAAGCAGCAAGAATGCAGTATTTTTAGGTAATTCCAAAAGTATCTCTAAAGTTCAAGTGCTAATCATGCTACAGAATTATTGTGTTCTCAGTGATTTGGTCAAATCATCGTAACATAAAATACTTCCCTTGGTGACAGCACTTCCTTTGCAAGCTTTCATATACTAGTGTGATTATTGATAGCTGTCCATATTCCCCTGGAGTGCAGCTCTCTTAGGGCAAAGTTCCTGGTTGGTATTGTTATTCATTGTGTTCCAGGCATGTAACTTAGTGCTGGGTACTTAGTAGGTGCACAGTAAGTAATTGTTATATGCTTGACTGAATAAATTATGTTTTCACATTTTAATAATTTTTAGTTATTTCATCTGTGAAGTGGGAAAAATAAAGCCAACCTCAAAGTGTTGATGTAATAATGTTTTTTAAATATATAAAATGTAATATCTATGCACATATATATCAAATGAAGTAGGCACTAGATATATGATAGGTGTTATTATTGTTTAATGATAGAGTCTGTTTCTTAGACAGAACGGATACATTTTCTCTCAGATGGCAGCAAAATATTAAATATTGAGCACACAGGAAATTATTTTTAAAGAAAAAATGTAGGAGAGTGACTGAAAAGATCATGGCATCAGGATTTTAAGATGTGCCAAACTCAGTATCAATTACATGTGCATTATCAACCTCATCTAGGCTTTTCACAGATGTGCAGGGAAGATAAAAAAAAAGTTAAAAGGAAGAGTAAGAAACCAGAGAGAAATGAAAATTTATGTGAGCATGCTGCTATAGCAACCTATTGGTTTTTCATGTTGCTTGGTACTCAAGGCTCAAAAACAATATGATATCAGTTATTCCTAAGAACAGACTGAAGAAGATCATGCATCACTGTCTTAGCCCCAAGGGGTATCTATCTTTAGTTGCACATTTGAATAAATTAATGTTATTATAATATATTAGGACACTTTAATGATTTAGACTTTATAAGGCTATTTAAAATGCAAGTCTTATTTACTTTATCAATTCTAATGAAATCAATAATTTTAGATTAGAGACCTTTGAACTGCCTTTCTTGTGACAGTTTGAATGAGTACGGGAAGATATTGCCTTTTAACCTTACATCAAATACACCAAGTATACAGTGCAGGTGTCAGTCCTCTCCTGACGGCAGTGAATCTTGTATCCCTGACAACCTGGCCTCTGACTAGATTTCTCTCCTCTGCTTGAGCTGCTTTTCTAATATCAAGGTGTCCGTGATTTTAATGTCAGATTTTACCCTGTAATATACCAACACAGCCATTTTGCAGAGACCACATTCACAAAAAAGAAATCCTGGGGAGTCAGACTTGAGCAATAGAAACCAACTTCCAGCATCCCTCAACTTAGGGTGGCAGGATGCATTTGTATGAATACCCTCTTATCGGTTTGAAAGTGTATTAAAATAAGAGTGGCTCTACTTATGATTATTACAAAGCTACACAATACCTTCTTACAACAGAGGGTATTCACACAATAGTGAACGAGGAAGAATCCTCACTCTCAGGTCGATTCAAGTTTACAAGGAGTGATGGAAGGGTAAAAAAGGTAAGTATGGTTTAATAAGTGCTTTGATAGGATTAAGTTCATAGGGAGATTTTTGGAGAGCTTTCTCCAGTAGTAAAAAAGAAGGTTTTCCTGGAGATGGTGACATCTCAATTGAGACTTAAGGTCTAGTGGAATAAAGCCAGCCAAAGACAGCCAGGTATAAGTTTATGTGTGGAACTGGCTTATTCGAAAAGGGGTCAACCTGTGAAAAGACCTGAAAGGCAAAGATCATGTCACAGTTTGGGAATTAAAATGTTTTAAATGATTGTTGTCCTTCTTGTGAGAGAGTGGAATGGCAAGATTCCTAGCCAGAGAGGTAAAGAGGGACCAGAGAATGAAGGCAGGCCTAATATGCCATAATACGGTATTAGGGACTTTATTTAAGGACATGAAGAACCATTGAAGGGATTCAAGAACAGAGTGATAAGATCAGATACTTATTTCAAAATTATAACTACTAATTTAAGGACACAAACACATTCCACCCATACTGGTAGGACTGTGTATGTGATATTGTATAGAGCAGCAAGAGCAGAGTGGACTTTATGGACACCATTGACAATCCAATTTGGAGTCCCTGTCAGCCATGACAGTTATGTCAAGTTCTATGTCAAGACTGAGGTTAATGGGATGTGACAAGAATTCCCCTAGAAAGGGTCTGGAGCACCCCTAACTACGTGTCTGGACAGTTGAGTAAGGACCCCATCTGGACACTGACACGAGTGAGACCTCCACCCTTGGTGGCTATAAGAACTCAGAGCTCCGACCACCCAGTGCTAAAGCTTGGCTGTACCAAGGGCATCGCTGGGATCCCTGCCAGACTTCCACTCCACCAGACGCATGCTGCCACCGTAGCCACCTCGCTTGATACTGAGGCCTGCCTCTCCACCCGCAGATGTGGCCAGTGACTGGGACTTGGCCTTGTCCTCACTCTGCTCATTTCTATCACGTAAGCTCCCCCTCTCTGTGTGTAACCTGTATGTAACTCCATTGGCTTATTGGGAGGTCTCCCCTAACAAGCCTGACTATGGAAAGACACAAATGTGTGTGAGTGACTCCTTTTGAGGATGCTCCCTTGTTCACAGTGTTAACATCTTTGTTTCAGTGTGTCACACACCAAACTCAGCCCGATCCCTCCCAAACCTCTGTGTTCCCAGCCTCAGCTAATGGCTTTGTCATTCACCTTGTTATTGAGAGAGAAAACTTGGAATCACCTTCAAACTGTCATTTTATTTTGTATCTAATCGGTCACCACCGAAATATACAAATACCACCTTTTCTCTCTTGCTAATTTTTTTTCTTTTAACGGCATGACCAATACCCCAGTTTCAGCCAATCACATACCTTTCCCTTCCATTATTCATCCCAACTGCTCCAAAAAACATTTTGTGAGACAGGGAATAGATCATTTTATTACTTGTGAAAAGGCCTTCAATGCCTTCCCAATGCCTGTGGAATCAAGTCCAAATGTCTTACCATGACATTTAAGACCTTCCAGCTCTTGCCCAAAGTGCCTTTCTAACCTTACTTTTTTTCATATCCTATACCACAAGGCATTACAAAAAAGAACAAAAAAAAAACACCTCTTCAAATAATGCTTACATGACATTTCTCACGTTCTTTCCTTGCCTGTGATTATTTCTGATCCCTCGCAATGTTTGGAAAGGCTGTTCACCATTTGGTGTCCAGCACGAAAGCTATCTTTCCCTAAAGCATTTGTTAGTATTCTGATTTCAGTTGCATGGACCCTTGCTGCATACTTTTACCAGACTCGATTTAGAGTTCCCTTAGGATTTTCTGACTTAGTACTTACTTCGCTGTGGTGATTTTTATGACAAATCATAAACTCTAAGGGGTTGAATACTGGAGACAGCCCACTTTCAGCGTTGTCTGACTAGCTCCAAGTTTTAAACATAATAGCATAAATTTATGTCTTACAGGGCCATGTGCTCTCTAGTTCCCAGCAGTTGAAATGCTCCCACTTGTTTCACATATTTCCCTTTACCTTCCTGGCCTCAGGTGACAAAGTCATCACAGGGGTAATGGATTTGTACTGATAAGACTGGCTATTTTTGTAAATCATCTCTTATTGTTTACACTACTGCTGATGCCCCATTAACGGAGTGAAATATTAACAGGACAGAATTAATAAAATAAAAATAAATGAATAAGCACAATAAAATAATAATGAGATAACATTAGAAACTCAAATTCCTTCATTGTAATTGAAGGAATTACTTATTTCCTTCCAAATTTTCAAATTCCCTCACATATAGTGCCCATGCATATTGTTGAATGGAGAATAAAATCTGAGCTCAACAAAGAAAATTATCTTTAACATGGGATGGTAATAACGTAATTTCCAGTACTATTCTATATAAAAAAATGTACCTGCTCACTCTTGTAAGAAGGGCTTTGCAAATGAGAGTATGAGATACAGAGAGACAGACAGACAGACCGGCAGAGACAGAGAGGAGAGATTAATTTCTAGCCTTTCTTGCTTCTGAGTAATCAACATTATGGTATAAAACCTAGATGAGGGGTATTCTCACATGAGTCAGAAAATTAAGAGTTTTTCTTGTTTTTCGTTGTTTTAAAAAAATTGCTTTATTGAGGTATGACTGACATATACAGAGCTGTACATATTTATATAGGGGTTGGCAAACATAGGTTTGTATGGAAAATAATACAATATTTAGTAAATAAAAATACAAGAATAAACTTTGTGTTTCATGTACTCACAACTGTGACCCTATCGTTGCCCCACCCTGCATTGCACAGTGATATATACAAAGCTGTAATACATTAGACATCAGTAGTCACTTGTGAAACCATCACCCCCACGGCCATAAACATAGTCATTACCTCCCAAGGTTTCCTAGAAATTAAATTGACTCCAAGCCACATACTTTCCTTCAACAAGTTGTTTAACCTTATGAGATACAGATTTTATCCCCTCTTGGGTGTAATCCAGTTAAAATGATGCAAGGAGTAGATATGGCTGTATAGAATGAGTTATATAATATGTGAAGTAAGATTGCAAAGCCAACATGTAGGGTAAAATTTGCATGTTGCATGTCATTAAAATTAGCCTTGAAAATTCCTTGAATTTCTTTACTTTAAACTACCACACTTACAAGACTCTCCACAATAGAGGGCAAGTACCCCAAGGAGGGTACAAAGTAACCTGTTGGAGTGTGGGAAGAAAGTGACAGAAAGGTCATCTAACAATATCCATTTATGTCAATTAGTATCTCATCTTTAAATGTTATCTGTTGTACATCATTTAATGCATGCAATATACTAGTTCAGAAATTCATATGCATAATTTGTAAATAAGTACACTTATGTCAGTGGTTTTTGTTGAGGTTTACATTTTTCTCATGGGGATATATGTTCCAAAAGTGTTGAAGGCTATTGTTTTTATATCACTACCCATGGGTGAGCACTACATAAAGTAATAGTTTTAGAACTATGTTATATTAAACACACATCTTTAACATGAGACTGATACTTAGAATGGAGCAACACACTGTCTGAAGTATATGGGAATGAAGACCAATTGAAGGGACAACAAAGTTTTCCATTTTATGTCTTTCTAAAATTTATAGGTTGAGTAGTATGCAAGTCTATGCTATTTGAATTGTTATCATTCTATGTTTATATCTTTCTTTTTTCTCTCTCTCTCATGCAGCACTCCAAGTTTGAGAAGCTCACTATAAGTAAAATGTAAAAATGTGCACATTAGGCAAGACTATCATATATGAAAATGCTTTGAATATCACCATGTGTTATACAAATGTAATGTATCTCTACCTTTGACATAAATAAATTACATAAAATACAGAAAAGAAAGAGGAACACTGTAGGTACAGAGAAATACTCTAACCTATTTTCTGGTTTCCTTGAAAATGAAACAACGGAAGACCCTTTCTCTCATGTTCCTTTATTAAAGTGAATACTCAGATAAAATTTATGCCCTGTCTAGATGATGGGGTAGTATATATCTGGAATAAGAAAAAGGAAAGAAAAGGTCACTTCACTTCATTATGATTTCTCAAGTTCATTTCACCTCTGTAAAACCAAGTATGAAAAATCATCATTCCCAGAAGTGAAAACCTAACCTGACGAAGAAAGGTCATCCTACCTCTGTGTGCTCTAAGGTCCACATGGTTGATTTTAGACATTTTCCTATCCATCCAATGGTACCTGAATGCATTTTGTAAATATCTGTTCCTACATGTTTTAGGCACATAGATAACGAGTACAAAGCAACACAGTAATGCTTATCACATTTCCTCTAAAGCCATCGTGTGGCTTTAGAGGAAAGCCATCGTGTGAGCTGGACAATTAACAGGATTCTAAAATGAGAGATATACTGACATGATATTTGTTGCAAAGATGATTAAAAGTGCATAGATTAAATTTGAAATTTATTGCTTAAAATGTCAAAATATTATAGGTACTCATCATCAAATACAAAATATTCAATTTCTTAGATAGGCATTTGTTATTTTAACTGATATGTTGATAATTTTTAATGTTTTACTATATACTTATTTTTCCTTCATGGAGTTAATTTGTATTTACCTCATTTGCAACGTTTGTATCCCTAGATCTTAAATTATGATGGAAGATTAAGAAAGAAAGCCCCTTGTCATTAAAGAATTTGAAAAAGAATTGCTACTGTTGGTCATTTGCCTGAATATAGAAAAAGTGAATAGAATTGCCTAAAAAGCCTGGAGCAGTTAAATGTCATTAGAAATCAGTAGGCATGTCTTTCTTTGACCTCAGGCTGGGATTTGAAGATATCTTTTAAAAAAGAAGGGAATTCAAACAAGCAAGGAAATCACAAAATTTTGATCTAAGACAGAGGATAATGACATCTTCATAAAGTGATACAGATCCCATATTTTTGCAATACCTATTTAAACATTAGTCCATTATTTTTTTTTTATTTTACTTGTTTTTATTTTTATTTCTTTTTTCTAATTAATTGATTTGTAATTTTCTTTTTCTTTTTCTTTTTTCTTATTTTGGTATATTTTATTGAGTATGCCATTACAGTTGTTCCATTTTTCCCTCCTTTATCCCCTCCACCCTGCACCCCATTTCATCATCCCCACACCTCTTAGTCCATGTCCACGGGCTGCACACACCAGTTCTTTGGCTTCTTAATTTCCCACACTGCTCCCAGCCTCCCTCTGTCCACTTTGTTTTTTGTTTGTTTGTTTTTTTCAACATTTTCCTGCCACCACTTTCCTCAACCCTACCCACCTGTACCTCCCACCTTCAATCTTACCTCCATTTGGCTTTGTTGATGGGTCCTTTATGCATGTTCCTTGAGTGAGGGGGAAGAGTCCATTAAAATTTAATTTATGTTTATAGTCTTAATCGTAAATGAATGTACTGTTCTTAAACCACAGATTAACTTAATTTCATGTCATCAAAAATATGATTTGCTTAATAGTACTTTGCCTGTTCCAAAAATGTCTTTTCACTGCAGGAGTATGTATTTTTCTCATCAATCTTCTCTATTTTAAGTAAAAAAAATATTAAATTTGTGGTTCTCTGTATAATTGAACACACAACTCTAATTTTCCCAATACTTAAATTTATATGAAGTAAAATTAAGTTTAATTGGACTGTCCCTGCCAGGTATGCTGAAAGAGACTAAGGTGTTTTAAAAAATGAATATTTTATAGCATGAGATAATATTCTAATTATAAGTATTAAAATGAGTCATTTTCATGATACTTACTAAACAATGCAATAAATTAAGGTCAAGTGGCTAATATTTCCAATAAAAGTAGCTGTATTATACATGAGGGAGACAGTGTGGGAGCCATTTTTGAAGATGGCATCTGATGATTCTCACCTCCTGATGCTCATACCCCTGTGTTGCTCTTCCACGCACACACACTGATTAGGGCCACCCTGTGCCATCAGTCAAGTATTGCAGAAAAGACAGCATGACATCTGAGGCTTGATCATAAAAGATACCGCAGCTTCTAACTTGCTTTCTCTTGGATCACTAATTCTGGGGTAAGTCAACTACCATGTCTTGCTGACAGGCAAGTAGCCCAATGAAGAAGTCCACATGATGATTAGCCGAGCCTTCCATCAATGCCCAGTACTAACATACCGCACATGAGTGAGCTGTCTTGGAAGCAGACCTGTGGCGCTCCTCAAGCCCTCAGAAGATCAGGCCCAGGTGACATCTCAACTGCAACCTGATGAGAGATCCTGTGCCACAAATATACAACTAAGTTGCCCCTGATTTCCTGACCCAAGAAACTGTTTCAGGTAAGGAATGCTTACTATTTTGAGTTGCTAAATTTTGGGTTACCTTTTACTTAGACTCTACTTGAAGATTTGCACGACTTCTTGGGTTCAAATCCCAGCTCTGCTACTAACTGTATCAACCTGTGCAAATTACTTAAAAATACTCTGATTTTGTTTCTCCCAAGCAAGAGAAAGAAAGTAATAGTATCTATTTTATAGGTTCATTATAAAAATAAGCTAGTTGATATTTATTAACAAGTTAGAACAGTGTTTGTCAGATAGTAGGTGCTTGTTAGTTTTTCATTTTGATGAGGTATATAGTGTAATGGCCTGGCCTCTGTAACTAGCATGAGGGATCTACTTAGTGAGTGTAACAACTACCAATCAGCAACCAGAATCCTTCTTCCTACTCATTCCTACAAATATTTAAATGTGCTTTACTATAATAGTGAGAGGAATTCATATGTCCTAATGGTATTTGAGAATTTGAATAGTTACTCACCTATAACCCTAACAAATGATAAATGTATACTTTTCTCTGAAATGAAAATATGTTTACCTTTTACAAGTGCATTTGATTGTCACAGTTCCTGGATTTTCTCTAGGTGTGTAAGTGTATGCCGAGGGACACTGGGGAACATCAATCTACCTTTTATAGGAGTGATTTTAAACTGCTTTGAAAATCTAATAAAAGATAAAGCCCATCTCAATAGGAAAAAAAATCACTGAAGTTATGACTTGAGCATCAATTGGCATTTTACTATATTTTCTATGGGTCAAAAAGTAGAGTAAGGATTATTGTAGACTATTTTTTAAAAAATATTGCTGTATTTAGGAAAGGAAGAGAAGGAGAAAATGAGAGAAGGGGAGAGAGAGAGGGAGGGAGAGAATAAAAGGGTGAAAGAGAGAGCAAAGAAAAAAAAACCCAAAAACCAGACAACAAAAAAAAAATTCAGGACTTTACCTCACAAAATTTTGGAAGCAAAATGGACTTTAACAAATGAACTCTCACTTGCACTACTGGGAATAATTGTTCGTTAACTTTTAAAAAAGTATGATACAAACTCAAAAGTGACTGAAAGATATGTAAAATAGTTTCTCATTATTTAAACTTAAAAATTTTTTTCTTGTGGAGAACCAGAGATGAGTGGGGCTGTGGGGAGCTGCAAGGAAGTCCTATAGAAGGGAGGCTTCCAAACAGGCAGAATTGAGGTTCTAGTCACCCGCCCCAAATCTACCAGAAAAGTGTTAACTTTCATAGACAGTGCTTTTTGGGCCTCCAAATAAGATTCCATTTGAATAAAGGATTTCATCACTTTCAAAGGCTTGTGAACCACTTTTCTAGATGATTATCCATAAAGAATCACAAACTGAAAAAATCGCAACCTGGTTAATCAGAATCTGGGAAAGGCTGTATTAGCAGGTATATAATCTTACATGGTGTGTCTAGGTGACCCCATAGCGGTTTATCATTTATGTTATTCTAAATGCATAAAAATATGGGGGCTTCCATGAAGCCACAAATAAATCTAGAATTAGTAATAACACTAATTAATTAGTAAAAAGAATGAAAAATTGGATATCCTAAATTGTAGAAGAGGTTTCACACAAAATAGTTGCAAAAAAATTTAGGTACAGCCACAGTTGTGGTTCAACCTAACATTTTCTTGAATGCATCCCTTCCTAGTTCTAAAGAAAATATATATAGTATAGATAATACCTTTACTACTGCATTCCATCTTCCAATTAATCCACAGGAATACTACTCTTCTTCGATGGCTGATAAGACCAGTTAAAGAGGTTTGAATGAGCTTACTTGTTGAAAATAAAGAGAAAGTAGTCAAGTCCTGACTTCTCTTGTTCAACAGCTCTTGCCAAAGCCTTCTGAAGCTTCTCAAGGGGGCAATCATACAGAGCTGAAGTTGGAGTAGCCTTAAAATTAAGGTGGATAGCCCTTTAACCATGTATTTTATTTCCTCTACAGCCCCTTTAGTGACAAAATGTCTAACACACAGTGAGCTATAAAACAATATGTTAGAAAGTCTTAAGGGAGAGTCAGGTAGGTAAAAGGGTTGAGGCTTATCAAGAAAGTCAGGCAGAGACAGCAGCTCCAATGGCTTTTGGAGTGCTCTCATGGAATCTGTGCCCAGGTCCTTTAAGAGCTGGTTTACTTCCCAATTAAACATGGCTGCCAGCAAGAGCAATGGCGTGCTGGTTCAGAAGGGAGGAGAAGAAATGAAACAATGAGCGATGAGGGATTTGCAGGCATTTCTGAGATCATATAAACCAAAGTGTACGTTTCTTCTGGATGCTATTAGCTACTCTTCCCATGTGGGCCCCTTCAGCTTGCTTGCCTGCGAGGAGGCTGTTGAGAATCATTCAAGCCAGTTAAAGAAATTGCTTAAAGTAAGTATCTGAAACACAAACATTAGCTCAAAGTGCTTGGAACACAATAACAATCACACAGTCCTTACTTCTTTTCTCCTTTGTACCATTCAAAGGCCGGAGGCGGCACACCTGCACCTTCGCATCTTATCAATCCACTGCGTCCGAGGGACATGGTGCCAGATTTAATTTCCTGAATCGTAGGAGCAACTGAAAAAGAAACAAGCAAAATAAACTGTGGGTAAGTTAAAATGATCTTCAGCAGAAATATAACACGCATATATTTCCATTTCTTCTATATTCAAAGTAATCTTATGCTTGATGGGCCAATGCATCACATTTTCAGTGTTTTATGCTTCTAATACAAGACTAGTCAGTCACTTTCAGCCTCATTTTTCAAGTTGGACAATAGATGAATGTTCCCAGGAAGTGTAGAGTAAATGCAATACATTTGGCCTTGCTTCCTATTGGAAAACGGCATTGATGAGGGAAACACTTCATCTGTTCTCCAGTCAACTACCCTCCAACAATAGCTCTCATTTACTGAGTGATCACTGGGAGTCAGTCACAGGGCTCGGTGATATTTGCTCATGATTTCCTCACAGTAATAATACTCTTAGTGAGACAGTGTTATCCCAATTTTACAAATGTGGACACTGAAGCTCAGAGAGGTTAAATAATCTGTCTAAGGTCACACAGCTGCTTGGTTGTAGAATTTGGATTTGAAGTCATGCAATTTGACTCAAAACCTGAGCTCTTTCAATAGTCTGTGTTTTTTCCTGTCTACTCCCCATGTTTTAGCTCTTCAGTGATTTTTTTTTTTTAACGTGGTTTCTTCTACCTGGAATACTATTCTTCCTCATTTCCATTGTTCAAGTGACAATTTAGGTACCGTCATCTCCAAACTCTTTCCTGTTGCTCTGGCTGGAAACAGTTTTCTCTTCTTTGAGTAGTACTTATAAATCTCTCATATGAAAATATTTATATCTTGTAATTATTTCTGAGTAGCTCAGGCTTCCTTGTTAGCTTCCTGCAGGCAGGCATGTAGCTGATTCAATTTACATATTCAGAGATCTGAGTTCAAAGCCTGGCACAAACTGATGCTTGAAAATGTTTTTTTAGCTCAGGTTGGTGTGGCTTAGTGGATTGAGCATCAGTCTATGAAGCAAAGGGTTGCCAGTTCGATTCCCAGTCACGGCACATGCCTGGGTTCCCTAGTAGGGGGTGTGCAAGGCAACCACACATTGATATTTCTCTCCATGTCTTCCCCTCTCTCTAAAAGTAAGTAAATAAAATCTTAAAAAAAAAAGACTTAAAAAAGAAAGTTTTTTAAAAAATAGTATAGCCATTCCCTTATTTATCAAATAGTTATTGAACCATCAATAATTGTCAAGTATTTCTCACGGCACAAAACAATTAACTTTCTGACATGATGAAGATGGGGTGGGGGATTGGAAGACAGTATAAGAAGTAAGTAATCTAAATAAGTAATTTAAATACGGTAAAAATACAGCAAGGTAAGAGAAATTAGCACAAAGAATGGATCGTAATTTGTAGGGTAATTTTATTAGGACTCATTGAGAAGGTAAGATTTAAGAAAAACAGATATAAATGAGTGAATTCACAATGTGGAAATCTGGAGAAAGTCTTCCAGGAAGAAGGAAACAGCTTGTGCTAAGGCCCTGTGACTGAAGCAAGACTGATTTTTTTGAGACATACCAAGGGGATCAGTGTGGCTGAAGCAAAGAGAAAGGGAGAGGGTAGCAGGAGATGGGGTATCATGGGTAATTCTGGGCCAGCTGGACTGGGTCACAGAGTCTCCAGTTATTTGCTAAACATCATTTCTTGGTGTGCCCATGAAATATTAGCATTTGAATCAATGGACTCAATAAAACATATTGCCCTCTCCAACATGGGTTCATATCATATAAGTCCTTAGGCGGCTGAAGAGAACAAAAGGCAGAGGAAGGGAGAAATCACCCTTTCTCTACCTGACTGCTGAGCTAAGACATCCTCCAAAAAGGTATTAGCCCATTGGCTCCCTGGTTCTCAAACTATCAGTCTGGGACTGAACTACACCACTGGCTTTCTCAGTCTCCAGCTTATACACATCAGATTGTGGGACTTCTCCCTCTGTGTAATTACATGAGTCAATTCCTCATATCATAATCTCTTTATCTATATCTAGATATACTTACATATGTGTGTGTATGAGTGTGTGTACACACATTTGATCCTTGGACAACACAGGTATGAACTGCATGGGCCCTCTTACATGTAGATTTTATTCAATACATATATTGAAACATTTTTTGGAGATTTCCTTAGTACTGTGAAACAAGCATATCTTGCACTAGACTACCATCAGGCAATCACATTCCTGCTTCTTTATTATTGATGCATGAATCATCACACAGGTAAATAAATATGAATTTCTTTTTCACATTACTTTTTTATTTTTGATGACAGTAATAGTAATATGTATACCATCTACAGTGTTTTCTATCATATAAGACAATATTGATGTAGGTATTGACAGCTGATTCATCTTATAAACAAATAATGTAAACTAATATCAATAAATAGAGTACAGAGGTCTAAATGTATTCTCTTTCTTAAGATATTTTTACATCCACACATATTTTTCTCTTTTTTAATTGAATTTATCAGGGTGACACTGGTTAATAAAAATATAGAGATTTTAGGTATAAAATTCTATAATACATTATCTGCATACTGCATTGTATGCTCACCACCCAAAGTCAAGTCTTTTTCTTCCACCATTTATCCCATTTTTGCTTTCTTCTACCTCCTCCTACCCATTCCGCTTTCCCCCTGGCAATAACAGTGCTGTTTTTTCCTTTTGGTTTTTTTTTTTTTTTGCTTTATTTTGTTTTGTTTTGTTTTTGCTTAATCCCTTCACCTTTCTCACTCAGCCCCCCAGCCTGCCTCTTCTCTGACAGCTCTCAGTCTGTTCTCTGTATCTATGAGCCTGTTTCTATTTTGTTTGTTAGTTAATTTTGTTCATTAGATTCTACCTATGGGTGAAATTATATAGTATTTGTCTTTCTCTGACTGGTTTATTTCTCTTAGCATAATATGCTCCAGGTCCACCCATACTGTCACAAAAGGTAAGATTTCCTTGTGTTTCACAGTCCAGTAGTATTCCATTGTGTAAATGTATCACAGTTTTTATACACTCATCTACTGATAGGCAAATTTGAGATCTTGGCTATTGTAAATAACATTGTAATGAAAAACATATACATTAGTCATTTTTTCTTATATGTGAGCCATATGTTCAGCTACCCTATATCTTTTGATTGCAGAATTTAGGGTATTTACATTTAAAGTGATTATTTATACATGTGCATTTATTGCCATTTTATTCACTTAACTATGTTCTTCTCTCTTTATTTCTTTTCCTTCTTTTTAAAGAAAGGCCCTTTAACATTTCTTGCAATACTGGTTTGGTGGTAATGAACTCCTTCAGCTTTTCTTTTTTTATTCCTGGGAAGTTCTTTATTTCGCCTTCAATTTTAAATGATAGCCTTGCTGGGTAGAGTAGTCTTGGTCATAGGTCCTTGCTTTTCATCACTTGGGATATTTCATGCCAATTTCTTCTGGCCTGAGGTATTTCTGTTGAGAAATTTCCTGACAGCTTTATAGGAGCTCCCTTGTAGGTAAATAACTTTCTTTCTCTTGCAGCTTTTAAGGTTCTCTATTTTTCTTTAACCTTTGGTATTTTAATTGTATGTCTTTGTGTGGGCCTCTTGGCATTATCTTGTTTGGGACTCTCTGTGTATTTTGGACTTGTGTGTCTTTTTCTTTTTTTAAATCAGGTTAGGGAAGTTCTCTTTCATTATTTCTTCTAAAAGGTTCTTGATCCCTTGCTTTCTCTCTCCTCCTTCCAGCATCCCTAGGATGTAGATGTCGTTATGCTTGATGTTGTTCCAGAGATCCCTTAGACTGTCCTCTTATTTATTTATTTATTTATTTATTTTGCTCTTCTGCTTGGGTGTTTTCTCTTATTTTATTCTTAAATTGCTTATTCAGTTATCTGCTTCTTACAACTTGCTGTTTATTCCTTCTAGCATATTCTTCAATTCAGGTATTGTGTTCTTCATTTCTGACTGGTTCTTTTTTATGGCTTCTATGCTCTTTTTCATTCTTACTATCTCTTTGTTTAAGTTCTCACTTGGATCATCCACTTTTCCCCTAAGGTCCTTGAGCATCTTTATAACCATTGTTTTGAACTCTGCTTCCTGTATCTTGGTTGCTTTCATTTCATATAATTTTTTTTCTGGGGATTCCTCTTGTTTTTTTTTTTTGTTTGTTTGTTTTGTTT
This sequence comes from Mormoops blainvillei, assembly GCA_004026545.1. Lineage (NCBI taxonomy): Eukaryota > Metazoa > Chordata > Mammalia > Chiroptera > Mormoopidae > Mormoops > Mormoops blainvillei. The sequence goes on along the minus strand of PVJD01000527.1, from coordinate 311,919 downwards.
TGTTTTAATTGGGGGCATGTTTTTTCATCTCCTAATTTAGTCTGCGTTCTTGTGTTTATCACTGTGTGTTCGGTAAATCTGCTATGACTCCTAAACTTGTTATGATGGCTTTATGATGTAGGTGTCTTATGGAGGTCAATGGTGCAGTCTCTCAGATCACCTGAACTAGGAGCTCCAGGAATGTCTTTTGTGTGCGTTATGTGTGCCCTCATGCTGTAGTTGAGTCTTGAATGCTATTGGATCATTAGTGGGTGGGGTTAACCTTCAGGCTGGCTGACTGTAAGAATAGACCTCCATCACAGTGTATGAGTTGTTGTGTGAGGACTGTCCTCTGAGTTGGAGTTGTTCCCAGAAGATTCGATGCCTTCCAAGATCTCTCTTTGGGTGTGCCACTTATGTGGTTAGTTGGGGTTAGCTCTGTTGTGTTCTAAATCCTTCCACTGGTTGTGTTGGTTCTGGGTCCACTTGGGTGGGCTTCCAGGGCAGCTTGATGTCAGACACTGATTATAACCAGCCTTGGTCTACCTGTCTGAACTACCACACAAGTCACTATTTGTGACCGTCTCTACTAGTACTGGGTGTGCATGGGAGGGGCCCAGCTGTGTACAAGGTTTAGCTCCCTCCAGCTCTGAGCCTGGGGCAGATCAATAAAATTTCCAAGGTATCCTGAGCTCTCTCTTCTCCTACTGGCCACATCAGCACTCCCTGAGGTTGCCTGATCTTCCTCGAGAACTTTTTGTAGAAAGATTCTAGAGTGGGCCCAAGCTGACCACAACCCACACACCCCTCCACAAGGTGCAAGCTTGATAGGGCAGAGTGACTAAGGCTGGGAGGACGAGGCTAGTGGGTCTCCTGCTTAGGGGCAGCATGGTCAGGAACTCAATGGGGGCAGGGAAGTGGTCCCTACTCCAGAGCCACACCACTCGGTCCCTGCCATAGTCTCTAACCCTAGTTCTCCTAGGAGTGCAGTGCAAGTTCAGACTGGGTGAAGCCAGCCGGCCCTTGTGCAAGCAGCAAGCTTAGCAGGGCAGGGCCACCAGGACTTGGGAGGACAGGTCAAAAAACTGTTCTATCAAGGAAGTGGTACCAGCCAAACCTACAGTGGGGGTACAGGTGTCTTCTTCCTCCACACTTCAATGGTATAACCCAGTGCCCAGTTGAATACTTGACAAGAACCTTCCATGGAGACATGCTCCAAGGTCCCAGCTCTATGCAGCACCTTGATTTACCTATGGGACTGAGCTCAGTAGGGTGGGATCAAAGAGAGTTGAAGGACAGGCAAAGCGACATAATAGGTGGGGAGGGGGGGTAGTATACACAAGGTTGGAAAGAATGACCCCTGTTCCAGAGCTAAACACTTCAATCACTGTCTGAGTCTCCACCAAGAGCTTCTCCAGAAAAAGAGCACCCAAAGGTGCAGCCAGCAGACCTTCCTGCAGGACTCGAGCTCAGCAGGGTGGTGTCACTGGTAGTTGGAGGATGGGGTAGTGTATTCACTAGGATGATGTTGGAACAATAGGAGTTCCCAATCTTAGGGAAATGGCTTCTGGGTCTCTAGCAGGCTCTCTTCTCTCCCAGGCAAACTGAGTCCCCACGGATTTTCATCACCAGATGCTCTGCAGACTCCTCTTTATGTCCCTGGTACTCTGGGCTAGGGATCCTGGCACAGTCTTGAGAACCCACACCCTGGGGTCTTTTGCAGGCAAAATATCCCTCTGGCTTCTCAGCCACCACACGTGGGTGTGGGGTCAATCCTTTCCACGTATCTACCCTTCTTCCTAGTTTCTATGTATTTTCTGTAAATCCTTGGTTATGATATTTCTGTATAGCCTTCAGTTGGTTATTCAGGCTGGCTGCTCTATAATTTAGCTGTAAATCCAGTTTGGTGCTAGGAGGAAGTGAGTCTATCCAACTACTCCACAGCTATCTTAGAATCTTCCTTGTGATTTTTTAATAACATTTTATTTTCTCTAGTTTACTTGATTATAAGAATACCATATATAATACATATAACATGAAATATATGTTAATTGACTGTTATCAGTAAGAAATTCTGGTCAACAATATGCTATTCGTAGTTAAGTTTTTGGGAAGTCAAAAGTTATATGTGTATTTCAACTACATAGTAGAGTCAGTGCCCCTGAACTTTACATAGTTCAAGGGTCAACTGTATATATATTATTGGTTTTGTTTCTCTTGAAAACCCTAACACATGGAGCCAAAGGATGGAAGATCAGGCAGGACCTTGAAGGTCAATTCAATGATTTAGCTTTTACTCTTAGTAAAATGGTGAACCGCTACAGAGGAGGGATAATGTGATGTTCCTGTTAAAGGCATCAGTCTGGCTCTTGTGTTGAGAAAAGACCACACTGAACCAGGAGGAAAACTGAGGACTATTGTAGTAAACAAGGCAAAGTTATGTTGGCAGCGTTGACTAGGGTGGTATCACTGGAGGTAGTGGAAAGTGATTGGTTTTGGAGTCTGTGGTAAACTTGGAGCCAATAGGATTTCTTGACAGATGTGAAACAAAAAAAATTCAGGTGACTTCATTTGGCTTAAGTGGAAACTTGGAATACTGGGATGGAGAAGACTGTATAAGAGTTTGAATGGAAATATTTAGACTTGTAAGCATGTGTCATTTTTTAAATAGAATTTTTAAGAGCAATTTTAAGTTCACACAAAATGAAGCAGAAGGTACAGGAATTTCCCATATATTCCCTGTCCCAACACATGTATATCTTCTCCATTATCCATATCCCCTACCAGAGTAGTACATTTATTATAATAAAGAAACTTACAGTGACACATCATATAATGAAAATCCATAGTTTACATTAGGGGTCTCTCTTGGTGTTGTACCTTCTAAGTTTGGAATAAAAGCATAATGACATATATTCATTATTATAATATCATGCAAAGTATTTCCACTGTCCTAAAATTTCTCTGGCATCTGCTTATTCATCTCCACCACTCTTGGCAACCATTGATCTTTTTACTGTCTCCATAGTTTTGCCTATTCCAGAATGTTATATAGTTTAAATCATATAATAGGTAAACTTTTTAGATTGGCTTCTTCACTTAGTAATATGCATTACTACCAAAGTACCATGGAGGAACTTTAAGCAAAAGAGCTTAATAGCTCTTTTCTTCTTAGCACCGGATAATATTACATTGTCTGGATGTATCATGGTTTATCCATCCACCTACTGAATAACTTCTTGATCACTTCTGATTATTCGTAATTATAAATAAAGCTTCTATAAACATCTATGGGAAGGTTTTTGTATAGACATACATTTTCAGGTCCTTTGGGTAAATACCAAGGAGGGCAATTGCTGGGTCATGTGGTAAGAGTATGTTTAGTTTTTTAAGAAACTACCAAACTGTCTTTGTAAGTGGCTGTGCATCAGGTATTACCACCACCAATGTATGGCAGTTCTTATTGCTCCATGTCCTTGTTGGCATTTGGAGTTGTCAGTGTTTCAGATTTTAGTCATTCTAATAGGTATGTAGTGGTATCTTTTTTTTAAATGTGTCTTTCACTAATGACATATGATGTGGAGTGATGTTTTAATTTTTTTTTTTTGCCATCTGTGTATGTATCTTCTTCGGTGGGGTGTCTGTTAAGGTCTTTGCCCACTTTTTAAATTAGGTTGTTTATATTCTTATTGTTGAGTTTTAAAAGTTCTTTCTATATTTTAGGTAACAGTCCTTTATCAGATGTGCCTTTTAAAACATATTTTCTACCAGTCTGTGGCTTGTCTTTTCATTTTCTTGATAGTGTGTTCCACAGAGTCAAATTTCTAATTTTAATAAATTCCAGCTTATCAATGATTTCTTCCAGGGATCATGCCTTTTGGTGTTATATCTAAAAAGTCATCTACAGTCTCAAGGGCATCTAGATTTTGTTCTATGGTATCTTCTAGAAGTTTTATATGCATGTCTCTTTTCATAAATATTTTCTACCAAACTTTTTGACACAGTACATATTTTAAATAACACTATGAGAAAAAGTTCAGCACGATAGGAACTTTGAAGATGCAAATACTAATTCATTCAGACAAATGGCCTGAGTGAATGTGCACCTTGCATGTAGTTCAGGTTTCTCTAGAAAGCAATAAAAAAGTACAGAGTTTAATGATTTTTCAGTATGTGATGAATATAAACACTGTAAACACTCTTACAACAAAACATTGCCTTCCTTTTATTTTTATTTTTTTACCTTTTTGCCTTTCCTTTAAAAAATAACCTTATGAATCATTATTTTCTGTTAAGAATGATCTTTCGCTTTGAAATTATAGCACCTCTATATGTCTGTGGTATTGTTGTTGTAAATAGTTAAGGTTTAACTTATGTTTCTGGAGAAACATTTCCAAAGAAATATTTTTATTAAAGTGCTTGATAATGATGATGAAAAATAATGAAAACTGTTTACACAAAAAGTTTGAATATGAAAATGCTATGAAATAATATACCTACACATAATTTCATATATGAATATATGTAAATATTTACTATACATTTATATATGCACACATAAATGCAAACACACACACTCAGTCATATAAGGAATCATTTAATAATAATTTCTGTGTTAAACAAAGATTCACATTCCCCTTTCAAAGGCAATAAAATATACAGAAGTCTTGTATATAAAAAACCTCACTTATTTGTCTGTTATTATGACACTGTTTTGCTTGTGAGACATATAGGTAAGATTGTGTTTTCACACTTGTTCTCACAAGCTTTCACCTCTGTTTCTCCCTGTCACACTAAGAGGCCATACTCTTTTATGATATCCAACTTTTATTGAAGATGAAATAACCATATGCAATGGAGACCCATCACAAGCTTCTGTTGATAAGCTGGTTAGTTTAATTAGTCTCTTGTTTGTCAAGGGGGCCATGACTCATTACAAACAAAACCATGAAATCTGGAACATTGCCTGAAAGCCCAGGTGTAATGAACTGAAATAAAAATCTAATTTGCCATTGAAAGGCTTTTACGCAGTACAGTGTACATATGGCTGAGCACTGGGGGCTTTACCGTGCAAGTTAAAGGAACATGCTCTTCTTGTCTATCATTAATGGGCTGCTGTGATGAACACCATAAATGGAAAGATACCTAAAATGTCATATGGAAGCATATAAAAATGAATCAACAATTAAAATTGAGCATAGTAAAAAGTCCCAAGAGTATTTTTTGTTTTACAGAATTAAAGGATTATGAACTATGAGTAATCAATATGGAGGGGAGAGTCTCATGTGGATTTCATTCTGAAGCTAAAATTCTAAACTTGAACTTGAAGGTTCTATTGATTTTTCTTGGGAGCATGAATAAGCCCTTAATAATATTATTCTCCCTCTTTTGAAAATGACTGTTTAAGGGGAAGAGGATTAATCTAATTATTTGTTTTTAATACCTTCATCAATTCAATAAATATAATTATTAGGGACCACATTAATGAAAAAAATAATATTCTTGAACTCATAGAGATAATTTTTTTTTGTTATTTTGGGGGGGATGTAGAAGCATGTGCAAATGGTAAATAAAAAATAAATAGTAAGGGACTGATATGAACTAAAATAAAAATTGAGCAAGGTAAAAGAAAAGACCCTCATTGATAAGGCAGTAATTGAGTAGATAATTGAATAACATGAGAAAAAGAATCATATGTTTATCTGTAGGAAATTATTAAAATAAGAGGTAACAGAAAAGTCAAGACCTGAGTTGGGAGGGAGCATGCTTGAGGGAGAAAGATGCTTAACAGATTAAAGGAGGAACAAGATGGTCTTTGAATTTTACTCTAAGGAGATGGCATTTTAGGGGTTTGTAGAAGAGTAGTGAAATGTTTGATAAATATTTTGTAAATATTCTTTAGTTGCTTGTTAAACATGATCTGCAGAGAGGCAGGTGAGGAAACAGGCAAGGCAGCCAGGGGACTATTATAGGACTCTCTAGGGTGATTAGAAAGTCATTGACCACCCAAAGGAAAGGCAGGAATTGAGATAAATTTTAATTAATTAAAACATTAGTCATACTGGGACTGAGTCAACTCACTTTGGTTAACTGGTCATTGAGAAGATGTTTATAGTGAAACTTCCAAGTTTACATCATTCTGAAACCTATTACTTTGCATAAATAAAAGAGTTCTGTGACCACAGAAACTTTTTTTCTAGAACATATCTCAGAAACTGTGATGTCCATGTACGCCTTATCAATTTCTTATCACATGGAGCTTTTTCCAAACTTATGAGTCCACAAAACTACAGAAGTTTTTTATATTCGAGTTCTCGTGGGCCTGTATTTCTTGGGTCATATTCTTGGTATGCTGGGGAATGGAACTAGTGGGTACCTAAGGTCTATTCCACATGCTATGTTGTATAATCCATGACTTGCCAGGTCAAAAATCATAATTGATTCCAAAGGCTTAAGACCTATAATGTATTCATGAGTTTTACATGAGGAAAAAGCCTCAATTATTTGTACCATAAGGATATGGTCACTTCCTTGTCACGAATATATATCTTACAACACACATGACTAACTAATTCTGCAGCTGGAGTTACAATAGTGAATTGTAAGCATGCTTGGCTAAGTTGTACAAAACACTCATTTTCCACTGAAATGTTCCATGTCTTAAACCCAACTGGGCCCTTCCTAGAAAAGACAATCAAATAGTACAACCTGAGCGATTGCTCCTAGAGCCTGTTTCTTTCACCATCATACTCCATTGCTCTGCAAATTTTGGCCCCAGCCCGGCAATGCAGGCTATATCCCAGGGAATGAGAATGCAAATGTTTGCCTCTACATGGGTTTGGGTTTCTTGAACTGTTTCTCTCTCCATGGAGATAGCTTTTTGCTCTGCTTAGATGTAATGTCCTTCAAGCACACCAAAGTAACAAAGAAGGCCCCTCAAATTCATGAGTATGAATGGTATCTTTTGGAATAAACTGATTTATGTGTATGGCTGAAATTTAGACATACTGCTCTTATGTCAAATTGCATGTGACTGTGAGCTGAGGCAATTGGATGTAAAAAAATAATTTTTAAAAGATTATTAGACAGATGTGGGGAACAGCAAAGAACAGATGTTGGGAAAAGCCAGCAGTGAAAGGGTAAGGAAGGAGTATTCAACACCTATGTGATTAGATGCTCATGAAAAAGCATTCTTCCTTTTTGATTTACTCAGTGGGATTATTTCCTTTTATTGTTTAGCCAGTCATTTCAGGATGATAATAATTGAAGGTTCTTTATCCAAAACTCCAGGCTTTGCAGGTGCAAGCAACAGAGCCTCAGCACTTGGCACCCAACAAGCCTAATTGAGATTCAAGTTTTCTTAGTTACATGATGATAGCCATAAAGACCCTCTTCTCTTGCTATCCTCAATGGGAGCTTTATTATTAAAGAAAAGACATGAGTCCAAATATTACTTTAATAGCCTTAGTGAACTGAAGTAGTTGAAATGAAAGTTTAGAGTTTCAATTGCAAAAGAATTTGAACACCATCATGCCCTCTCAAAATAATGGGGAATGATGAAAGTGCCATGTTAAGCAGTTGCAACAGTAAAGAAGAATGAGAAATAGTAATGAAAAATAAGTCATGAAGACATTAATCCTACAGAAGCTACATAAGAAAACACAGTGGTAAATATGCATGTTGACCTTGGTCTAGATTTTAGAACTTGTGAGCCACACAAAAACAACCTTGATCAAATGGACAGTCTAGAGAAAAAAAAACACTAAGATTTCCAGTACCTACCAGAAAACACATCATATAGGATATGTTCAATAAACTATTGTTACAGATGAGATTAATGATATTTGCAAAATTTGACAATCTTTCAATGGTTGTCATAGATCCCACAGAAATGGATTACAAGGTCAGTAAAAATTTTCCATGAAACAAATATATCTTTGCTCTTACAGGCAACACCAAGTTATTGTTAAGAGATAATTAAAAAAATTATTTAGTAAGATTTTTTTAAATCATACTACTGGAATACAGAACTATGATCTTCATGACATAAAAAGCTTTCACATTGAATTATACCCCTGGTCTGCTTCCAAAGGGGTTGAAAATAACCCCCTGTAACTATCTCCAGCTTCCCCAAGACCTTAAACATTTACACAGTAACAAAATAGTGGAGTAAAGAGACTCTGTTTTGCAGTCAAACAAAAGTGGTTCTAACATTCACTAAGTTTATTTAACCCTTCTGGGCCTTACTTTTTTTCACCTGTAAAGTAAATAATGCATACCTCACAGGATTGCTGTGTAGATGATATAAAACACTTCATGGAACATACTTACTACCCAAAAGTGCTCTTCACTGCATTAGGAACAAATATTAGTTCTTAAGCAGGAATTATTACAAGTGAATAGGGCATCACAGCTATTCTTCCTTTAAATTCACGGAATCATGAGAAAATATGGATAGAAAAAGGAACTGATTTTTTTTTTAATTCATTGTCTCTCTGACCAAGTAAGTAGCTCAATTAGTTAGAGCATCACCCCAATATGCCAAGGGTGTCGGTTGGATTCCCTGCTAGGACACGGACAAGAATCAACCAATGACTACACAAATAAGTGGAACAACAAATTGATCTCTCTCTCTCTCTCTCTGTTGCTCTCTCTTGAACACTTTTTCTTTCCCTCTCTCTCTAAAAAAATCAATAAAAAATTCTTAAAGACATTAAAAAATTCATTGTCTAGGTACTGCAAGCATGTGATTAATTAAAAGCTGGACTAGCATATCACTTCCATTCTCCTCAATTTCCATTCATATTCTGCTTTATTTAGAGTAGTTAACCAAGAAAATCGTAAGAGGCTTGGGTTCATAAATATGATACAAAATAAAAATTGATTGGAACACAAAGGCATCCCTTTATGAAAACATGCAATTGTGGAGGTTCATTATATGTCACGACACATAAAAGATCAAGGTATTGATTCAGTTAAGCACATGATGAGAGCATTTGCTCTTTCAGGAGAAAGATAATACTAAGTGAAATTTCACATATAAACTTGACTTTAATAGTTTTATTAAACATTAGTATCCAATATGATAGTATCTTAGGCTGTGATCTCTGATTTCTTTACTTTTGTGTAGGTCCATAAAAAGCAAAATATTTTGTAAAACACTTCAGAGCTAAGATATGTAACTGCATATTAAGTTTGATTTTAGGGATGTCTTTGAAGGCTCTTGCACTAGTTCTCTAAACGCTCAAAGAAAAAATTCTGTACATTTTTAAAAACTATAACATAAGGGATTCTTTTCCTAAATTCATGGTTTAATGCTCTTAGAATAATTAACCCTTTCAAAGGGGTTAAATATACTTAAGCTCTCATTGGTCATTTATATGGCGGTGTGAATGGATCTGATATTGTATTGATTATTAATGTGTATCTGCTAGAAGCCACTGAAGAATGAAATGGTTAGGTTATGTGTGACTCATGAAGAAGCTGATAAAAGAACAGTAAGGGGAGAAAGGGTTATATAATGAGCAGTTTGTTGGTGCTTAGGCAGAATTCATTCATATGCTTTTGGCAAAGGTCAGCACTAGTAAAATTACAGCTTGAAGTAGTTGTCCCCTTATAGTCAGCAATGCTCACTCCAGTGATGCATCCACTGTAAAATGTCTGAAATTTATTGGGCCACCAGTTTTATCAATAGGAATTAAATGGTTCACTGTTTTCCTAGCTGGTGAACCCAAGCTTTCTTTCTTCAGACTTCACTCATGATTTGATCTCTTCTCTTTTATCAGTCATGCTGAAATTATAGCTGTATATGATTGATTTGGATACACTGGACACATTTGGAGGAACTGTGAAGTTGGGATTCTCCAAAGGCATCTGTATTCTCTCAGCACGTACTCTCTTGGCTGTCTTGTGACAACAGTTGTCTGAATCCTTAAACATTTAAATCTATTCTTTTCATTTTAAAGCTATTATACAATTCCTGATACAAATTCTTTTTCAGTGAATCCCCCAAAAATAAAGATTAAAAGAGTTCAAATGGTTTCTTTAAATTACCTAGAAAATATGAACATATTTTTGAGAATTTTTTTTCTCATGGGGAAAATTTTCTAGTTGTATTAATCAGTTCGGATATGTTATTTAAGTTTCCATTCTGTTTATATTTATGTTTTAAGTCATGCTGTATTTTCAAAGATAAAAAAATTAGTGATATATAAATTTAAGACTTTTGCAGTTAATCCATATAAAAATGATAGCAATAAAGAGGTACTTAGTAACTGAAGGGGATAAGACCATGGGCTCTTTCCTCAGGCTAATTTCTCACCAGATCATGTTTCTCCCTTGCCTCCGGGTCAACTTCCCCAAGGACCTAACTGTACATCTGAAGGTACAGGGTGGGCCTGGGGCTGGTATGACTTCACTATGTTCAGAATATTCACTGGATGAGATTTTTTTAGTTGACTGAATGGTTTATCGATTCTTTCTTCCTCTGTGGCCTTCAATAATCCTAAAATAGGGCATTTTAAAAGATGATTGAAATTCAGTTACTAAAATTGTTTAATTCGGAAAAAAATGAGTAAGTCACATTGCCAATATATTCTGAAGAGTGACTTTACAAACACAGTCTTGAACAAAAGAAAACCTTTGAACAGATAGAAAAATTTAAAAATTAAAGACAAAAATAAGATTTATATTATAGAAATATAGCTATTAACTATTTTTTCCCCCTCTCCACTATCCTGAAATGCAGGAAGGAGAATGTCAGAAGTCTCGCAAGAGTATAGGAACGTTAAGTGAATGACATTTTTCAAAACTATAGGCACAAACTCCTGAGTAAGAAAATGAGCATTAAACTGAACCCTCTCTACTTCTTCGTATGTTTTGAGGTGGTAGTCAGTTGTGTTCTTAGACCTGTGTCATGGAATTTGCTTTGTTATAATGTTTCCACATGATTTCAAGAGTAAAGCAACAGAGATCATCATTGTGAAGCATGCCATGAACTTATGAACAAGAAGAAAAATGACATAACAGAAAGTGATACCAGATGTAGAATTGAGAGGTAATTTTTCTTTGCATTTGAAAGACACAGTTTTGGACACTTCTATTTATGGATGAAGCTAAATTACAACAAATATAGTAAGTAGTAACTAAGAGTAAATGAATAAGAAAACAAATTGGAAGAGACATTTTACCTACAAATAGTGTATCTTAAAGAAATCAAAAGATGTGGAAGGAAGGGTGGCAGAAAGACTGTAATTCTGATAAACAATAGTATGGATTTATTTGGGACAAAGAATGTTTTACAAGGGCAAAAATGCCATCCTTTCTAAAAAGATTAAGTGAAACACAGCATGAGAAAACTCTGCCTGATAGTCAAAGTAATTTCACAACTGAAGGGTGTGTCAAGAAAGGAAAAGTCTGACTGACAAATAAGAAATTCCATGTCAACATCAGCAGCATATGAATAAATTATTAAAGAAAATATTTGGGCTCTCCTGCTCAGAAAGAATATATATAGATGATAAGATAGATATAGATATAGATAGAGAGAGAGACAGATAAATAGAGATAAAGATAGATATAATATCAAAATAAACCAGAATTATCTTCTGAACAGTGGGCCCCTTGTAGTACAGGCTTCCCCTTTTAGGTGAGTGTTCTAGGAACCCAGTTGTATCAGTGTACCAGCTGGCGTTATTGTGAGAGGCTGCATCCAACTTCAGTGAATTGTTTTGAAGACTCTTTCAACACATTTGCTCATTTCATGACAGGTGATTTATGAGCACACCTGCCCACACAACCCTGCATGTTCAGCAGTTTTTGACCAAAAACAGCATGACCTCCATGCCCAACCCTCCCTATTCATCTAATCTCACCCTAAGCAACTTTTGTTTGTTTGTTTACCAGGATGAAAAAAGTCCTCAAAGGGAAATGTTTTGCTGATGTGGAAAAGGTGAAACAAAAAACAGCAGAAGCACTAAAAGGCATCAAAGTTGATGAGTTCTACTGTTTTGAGCAGTGGAAAAAATGTCTCAATAAGTGTATTGCATCAAATGGAGAGTACCTTGAAGATGATTGGAGTTTAAACATGTAAGAATAAATATACAACCTTTTATAAATAAATTCCACTTTCTTGTATCCTATACATACATATATATATATATATATATACACACACACATACATACATATACATGTATATATGTATGTACATACCTAAACTTCAGCTGATATCATCCTTATAATCCCAATCTTATTTAGTGCTCCTTAAGTCAAAAATCATGAGATTCCTCTCTATTTACTGCAATCATCCTGCAAAACTCATCTGTGCATTTGATGAACAGTTGCCATTACCAGTTCATAGATGTCATTACAAAACATTTCCAAGTCTTGAGAGACTCTATAATTTTGTAGATTTTTCCTTTAAAATGCATCTGATCACTCCTCACTACCCCATAACTACTAGGTTGGTGCAAACCGACATTATCTCTTGCTTGCAAGTCTCTTAACTGGTGACCCCGGGTTTTGTCTTTGTTCACTCTACAGGCCATTCCCAATACAGCAGGCATTGTGTTTCTGGTAAAACAAGTCAAATCCTCCATCCATACTACGACACACAGCCATTCTCTGACTTCCCCTTTCACTTAGAATACATGTCAAATTCATTACAGTGATCCAAAGACCCCTAAAGTAATCTGACTTCCCTACTCTCTCTCTCTGACCACATATCTGCCCATTTTCTCTTTTACCCAGTCAGCTCTGGTCACACCGGACTACTAGCTATTCATGGAACATATAACAAGAATGTTTCTACTTCAGGCCCTTTATACTTGGTAATTCCTCAGTTTGGAATACTCTCCCCTCAGACATATTTATGTCTTGCTTGCGTCCTCATTTCTTTTCAGGCTCTACTCTGATTCCGCCTTCCTGAAGAGGACTACGCAGACGCCCTCTGTGAAATAATAATCCCACCCCCTTACCTACAGCCCCATCTTTCTTAACCTTCCTTATACTTCTCCACAATAATAATCTCCATTTGACATAATATACATTTACTTCTTAATGATTGTATCTTTTCCCTCATTGCAAAGTATAATCCATACAGGAATTATGTGCCTGTAAAATAAATAATGCAATGTCACCAATATGTGACCTTCACGTTTTTGACTTTTTGCTATATAATAATAATAGCTTGTTTTTTCATCCCTTTTACATAGATGAATATATAAAATATATTATCCATATACAATAAATAATTGTTTTTAAATAGTTAACAATATTACAGATATCCCCCTTCTCCCCCCGCTTTGCCCACCTCCATCCATCTCCCACCTTCCCTTCACTCAGCTCATAACCATACCGTTGTCTGTATCTGTGGGTTATTTGCTTACATGTTCTTTGGCTAATCCCTTCACCTTCTTTCACCCCGTTCCTCCCCCTCAACAGCTGTCAGTCTGTTCCATGTGTCTACACTTCTGTTTCTATTTTGTTTGTCTGTTTATTTTGTTCATTAGATGTTACATATAAGTGAGATCATATGGTATTTGTATAGTATTTGTCTTTTTCTGACTGATGTATTTCACTTAGTGTAATACTCTCTGGGCTCATCCAAACTACTGCAAAGGCAGGATTTCCTTCTTTTTTATGGTCATGTACTATTCCATTATGTTAATGTATCACAGTTTTTAATCTACTCATCAACCGATGTTTTATATATTAATTTCTGGTATATATTATATATAAATATATTATACCTATTTATATATGTAATTAAATTTAATATATTCCTTAGAGTACTAAAATGTCATTTGGAACAAATCATCTAAAAATAACTGGTTAACTTCAGCATTTTATTTTTATATATAATGCAATATCGAATGTAACACTCTATGACTTGGCATTAAAATACTATGTATCTAAACAGCAGAGTTCTAGAAAAAATTGAAGCAGCATTCATCTATGGCTTCCTCTAATATATTGTGACTCAGAAAGCAGTCACAGGTGACCTTTGGGCTTATGCCATGTTTTAGTCAACTATTGCCACAACAATACTGTGTAACAAATAACCACTACTTCTTAGTGACATATGACTGTCAGTATCTATTTCTCACTCAAGCGCCTGCTCTCCATCATATCCGTAATGCCTCTAAGTTCTTACTGAAGTAAATCTTTTAAGATGACCTAGTAATAGCCTCAAAATAAATTATTTCAATATAGTCGTGTGTGCATGTGGTGTGTGTGTGTGTGTGTGTTTTAGCTCTGTTACTTCCAAACTGAAAATAAACCTGCAGTTGATAACTAAACCAAATGTTTGCAGGACCTTTTAAATGTATAATTCATAAAACCAAAAAATGGTAAAACAATAGACAGACTCTGCTGGCATTTATTTAGTTATAGAAAATATGCAAAAATGCTAGGTAGAACAGGTTTTTTCTTTTAACATTTTAATGAGCTTTGGGAATATCATGCCTATTAGTTATGTTGCCCTGATTACTCATTATAATTCTAATATGCATTTTATATTTAATTACAATGCTTATAAAGATTTGGTATGGACAGTAAATTATTATAACTAGCATGTGCATAATGATTATGAACTGAAATTATTAACTTTTATACCAGCATTCAGTTTTGGTAACTTTCATTTTCACCTTGGTGATTAACCGCATTGTCTAATTAAACAAATATTTGTTAGGAATTAATTGTAAATGTCAAAAGCAGTGTCTTTTTTTTGTTGTTGTTATTTTACCAAGTTTCATCATATTTTATTTTTAGTTTCCTTAGCTTGTTCATTAAGATACAAGCTCATTTTAAAATTATTAAAGTATTATTAATTTTTCTCAATTGTTTAAAGATTGTAGGCTTGTTAAAACATTTTAACAGGGAGTCCAATGTCAGATGGCTGGAAGCTTCCTGCTAGGGTAGGTAATGCTTAGTGCTTTACTGAGATGTCAGCTTGTTTACATACCAAACATAGAAGTTTGCAATTAAAAATGATAATTCTCACATTTTACAAATAATAATAATACTTGACTTTTATCAATAGAATTTCTCTTCCCATTTGCTGTAATGCATTTCCAAAAGTCCTTGCCAACTTGTTCATATTTAAAAAAATACTAATAGCTCCAGACTCATCTTCTATTCTTGAAATTTAGTTCAGGGTCAGCATCAAGTGAGCAATCAATACATGTTCATTGATTATTAGGTTGGTAATAAGATTTCCTTGTAAAAATTCACATTGACTTGGAAGTAAAAAATAACCAGAACTTGAATGCTAATGAAACCGTAACTTTGTCAGATGAGGCCTATATTTTTGGACTCCAGATAATCTTATTCCTGATCCGGGCAATATTTACCTTCAGTGAACAAGGGAGGGCATGAAGGACAAAGGTCATACAAGAATAAGAAAGGAGGTTTTTATCTGAAAAATTCCTAGATATAAATATCTTTGTAGTCTAGAATTTAAGAACTCTGCATTAAGAATCCAGTAAGTTACTGGTTGTGGAATACCACACAAATATAGTAACATTTTTAAATTTTTAATATTTTTAAGGTTTTTATACAAAGAATGAATACATAAAGTATATAAAAAATGAGTACAAGGATGTGATGAACACTTGAAACTGTGAGGTGCTACCACACAAATATTACTGCCACCCTGGTGCACGGTGATTGTTTATTTGGCAAAGCAATGTAAGTGTGTGTGTGTGTGTGTGTGTGTGTGTGTGTGTGGCAAAGCAATGTAAGTAGTTAACATTCATCTTCCTCAAATCCTCCAGTATCACTTATCCCTTAATGAATTTAGTGTGCATACCTATAGGTATTTATATTTGTTTATATGTGTATACATGCATAAATATATGTGTATATGTATATGTATTCATATATGTATTTATATTGTTTATATGTATATACATACATAAATGTATATGTATATGTGTATATGCACATTTTTTAAATCACTAACTTTGATTTAGGATATAGATATAATAATCTCATATGCCATTCCATTTTTTTGCTATTTACTTAAATTTCTAGTTCACATTTTGTATTACTTTTATGAAAACAATCATCTATAGATGTATGCTATTTATATATATTAATTGATACTGTTTAATTTCTTTGATAGCAATATTATTAATAATAAAACCATTATATAACCATTGTATTATTTTATGCAAATTATGGTATTTAATTATACATAGAAAATGCATATAGCTGTATATTAATATAGCATATTATTAGTAGAGCATCAGTATTAATAATAATGCTATTATCTCCTTTAGTATATTATAGTCTGTAAGGTAGGCTTTATGTCTTAGTTATCATTTTTTCTGTAAATTACAAACATTTATTGATCATTTACTATTTGTAGGTTATGGCTTTAGCAGCTAGAATTATGCTTTGTACATAATAAATTTTATAATTTGAGTGAATAAATAAATGAAGTTTTCCTATTGTATAGTCTGTTGACTTTTGGGAAAGCATTTTAAAGATTTTTTTTGTGTGTAATAGCCTGAGTCTATGGGTGAGGGGAAAAATAAAGTGAGAGGTAAAATCTTCCCAATCCAGTAAGTGTTTTCATGGCAAGAGCCTCTGAATATTTATTTAATTTCATGAATTAATTAATAGAGTATTTTGTTAAGAAATTTACATAACTGCATAAGTCTTTTAAAGTATTTCTAAAAAGATTTAATTCTAAAAGCTTAAATTACTTTGAAATTCTGTTGGGCCAAATTATATATTTTTCATGGTAATTTTAATGCACAACAATACTAGAACAAATAAAAATGTTTCTGTTTTTCTACCCCTTTCTCTGTCATGTATGCATTTAATTGAACATGTCTAATCTTACTACTTTCATAATTAAAAGGTGCATAACTTTTCTATGCCTGGAGCTCTAGCCAGCAGGAATTCTTTGTCATCTCTTCTGTGATTACATATTACAGTCCTTTGCCAGTTGCTTCTAATGTTTACACTACTTAACTTTCCCTGAGTGATTTCAAAGGCTCATTACTTGTACTGTTGTTATTTTCCTGTGATGCAAAGTTGAATCTTGTATAATTGCGGGTGGGGTGGACTGGAGTAGCTAGAGTCTAAAAGGGCGAAAATTAGCTAGTTCAGTTCATCATCAAGGACTGAACTAGGGAATTTTAACAGGATTGGAAAGTCCTGGGGGTAACGATTAACTGAATGTGGGAGCTGGGAAGAAACATCCACGACCGTTCCCAAGGAAAGTCAAGGACAGAGGAAGGGTTTTGATTTAATGTATTTGGCTTCTCTCTACCCACTTGCTCACTCCCATCCAAAAAAAGGAGAAAGACTGATATTTGCAAGGATAGAGGCATGGTCATTTACAAATTGACTACATCTGTCATTTTACTCTTAAGTAGCTATCTCTCAGCAGTACACGGAAGAGTTTTGCAAAACCAGCCAACTCATGAAAGGAGGAGGCTTATGATTTCCCTGTATGTCTCTGACTGGAAGATCAATGCACTTCTCCTGTGTGTTACAACCTAGTGCACTGGGGCAGAAACCTTGAGAAACAGGCAAAGAGAGGGATTTCAAAAGCAAAATAAGCATCCGGAGATAGAGTTTTTTGGAAGGGCTGGGTTGTTTTGAACTTGGGATTGTAAGTACTTTGTGAGTAATTTTTATAATTGTATAGCTGTCTTGAACTGCTATGACAAAGAATGCAGCTTTAAATCTTAGTGGTGTGCCATATGGGATTTTCACATTAGTTTATGGGTCTTTGTCCTAAGAGAATGACTTTTATGATCCAGATGAGCAGAAATATTATATATAAAGACTTAATTCAACAGGTGTGGCTTGAGCAACCTGGTGGGCCATGTCTGACCTTAAGCAAATAGCAGCTGGGCCCAGTGGGTGACCTCAGCAAAATGCTAGAATCATAAACCAGGACAACCATAGCAAAGAGGCAAAGACAAGGGCCTTGTCAGGCAACAGCAACACCAACTTCAATGCGCAGATGGCTGAAGCTTAATGTTAAACTCTACAGCCACCTGTAGCCTGGCTGTGTAGACAAGGTGGGAATCTTTCATACTTTCATGTTGCTTTTCAGCATTGTCTGGGGGATAGAAGGCCAGATCCTTACTGCAGAGATCCTTAGTTCCCAAATAGGTAGAAACTGCTATTTTAGTTACTAAAATTCCATTTCTCTTTTACGTTTTGAATTTATATCAGGATTGGAAAAGAGGACTCTGAAAGAGCTAACTTTAGAGACATGAGGCTCTTAAGAATCATTCTTCACTATTGTGGTCTCAAGTTGGATCTGAACTTAACTAATTCCATGGACTCAGGAAATGGCTTTTGATTGCTGAGATTCAAAGCTTTATTCATAGAGGAGTCTTAGACTTTACTGATAAGTAAAAAGGAACAAGGACCTTTACTATTATAAAGAGAATGTTTCATCTTCTTTGATGAAGGTAGAAAAGTAATTTAATAATATTGCTACAGATTCAAACAATTAAAAGGTAGTATAGGAAAGATCTGGACAAAAATAAGAAGTCAGATTTTCTCAGGAAGTTAAGGAAGAAATATAAGGACTTGTTTGAGTCATAATTGAGGGGAAATAAATGAATGAAAACATTAAAAAATGAATCCAGGCTAATTAAATGGTAGAAGACGGACTGTCAGCAAAATGGTTTAACTTGTAGCAGCCAGCCCAGATAGATAGTAAGGGGAACATGGAATAATAAAAACCTAAAGACAGAGGAGAAAAAATATTCTGTTTTGACTGCTCTTAATTAGAATATCAGAAAAGGAAGATATGCATTACTTATTACCAGCTCAAAACAAACATCTTCCCCCAACAAATAAACAAGAAAAAACAAACTATTACTATGGGTGTGGCGTGAATCTAATTTGGAGGAGAGCCAGAAAGGATAAGAGAGAACAGTTAGGAACATATTGTAGCAATCAAGGTTGATATACAGAAGTACAGTAGTAGAGATGCAAGGTGAGAAAGGATTTGAAATAATTATTTAAGGGATAAAATGGATAGGGTTGGTTGCAGATTGGATATGAGTAGAGAGGAAGACAGAGATGTTAAAATTACTCCTGAGTTTTTGGTTAGCACAATAAGATATATGAACACAATAGTGGAGAACAATGTAAATGGTTGATGATAAAAAGGTATTGAGAATCCTAATTTTGATTTGGGAATGCAGTGAGTTTAAAATGTCCCTGAGATAGCAGAGTCAATATCAGATGAAGACATGGGTAGAGAGGTTTAGGGGCCAGAGAAGAAGGCTGGTTTGAGTTCTGAAGGTTGGAATCATATGTACAAAGGTGTTAATGCTATGGGTAGACATGAGGTTGCAGGATTATGAGAGAGCTTTTCAAAAAATAGTGTCTCCTATTTTATTATAATGCACTTTAAGGATCCTTCATATTGTCTATGTCATACTACATATATAGGATGTATGTGTATATATGTATGTATACATATGTGTGTACACACACAGACACACACACACACACACACATACACACACATATATATATATAATTTCTTGTCCCAGGAAAAATAACATTGTATAAAAGCAGAGAATTTTAAACACAAAATAAACATTCAAAGAGAAAGTAAATTAAAGATAGAAAAAACTGGTTATTTTTAAAACACTTTAATCTTATGCACATAAAATGGTCTGTATGATACAAATATAGATGAATTTTTCATATCTTTTAAATACTTTCTTAGTAGAAATGATCAGAATGGTAGTGTTATTGTAGATCCAGAAACAGCTAAATATTTTGTTCAAAAATGTATTACAGTAAGTTCTGAGAAAAAATATTGTTTGCCATGTCAAAGAGAAAGTAAATAAGATAAGAAATAAAAAATTCAAGAGACATGAAGAAAATAATTTCTATTTATAATTGGTTTCAGGGAAATTAATAATTTAGAAATTCTACATATATATTTCATACCTTCCTAGTTTTTATTAAACCATTTCATTTTATGTCTTTTAGTTTTTATTCTTATTATCAAAATGGTGGAAATATTTTTCTGAAAGGCAAAGGTAAATAGACTTTCATGTGACAAGTAAAACTATAAAAGATTAGAATTACTATCACAGCAAGGTTTATCATGGAATGATGGCTTTACAGGAAATAGAACTGAATCACTGCCATCAAAGGCAAGCTTCTCCATTTTGAGAGAAGATTCCATAAGATTCTATCAGACTCTAATGTTTTCTAAAAGATATTATCAAGTAATATTTTCTAGACATTCATAGTATATTGGAATTTGATTTTATAGAATGCCTGTACTATTTTGAGTTGGTTATCATATTGTCATTTTCAAAAATTTGCTAAAACAACTATTTTCATAACTGAATGTTATTCAGTGGAGACTTTAGTTATAACCAATAATGGAATAGAGAATGGAACATATGTGTTCCATGAAGCAACAATCTAGATAGTATTTATAAACGTATTTGGAGTTCTTTAGAGGAATCTTTTACTCTGTATCTCAGGTCTTGTTTCTGTAGTAGCAGCCAAGGTCTTCAAAGTCAGGGAGAGGACTAAAATAAATGGGACTGTACATGCTTACAAGTATTTATGTGGGGACCAGGAGTAGGGTAAATGAGGAGAGATTTATTAGATGAAATGTATGGTATGAAGACTACCAACAGAGATTATTTCTATGTTTCCTCTTTTATGACAGAAAAAAATTGGTTTTAACAACATTTCCTAGAATAATGGCATTCTAATAATGTAGTGTATGTATCTCAACACATACCATTGATCTGAACTGCTTTGATATTCCCTCCCTTCATAAGCATAGGTCTAAACAAACCAAAGAAGCTAGAACAGTGTCACGTATCGTCAAGCTCCAAGTTTTTTAGAAACTGATATTCATCAAGTAACTTATATGTTCTAGAAATTTTAGGGCATTTACAGATGAATAAAAAAAAATCTCAGTTCCAAGAGTTAGGCTTTTCTCACATTACTGTTTTGTTATATGTTCAATTATAAGGGGAAAAAGTTTAAAGGAGTGCTTTGTTTAACTGAGATGGACTTCACAGTGATGATTATTTTTAGGCATATAATTTGGTATTGGGCAATCTAATTTCTATAGATAGCAAGGTAGTAATGATAGAAAAATGTCTAAATGTTTGCTACTTATGGAAATTATATAAATTATATATAAACTTTCATATGCTGTGCAATTATAATTATAATGAAGGTAGGATAGGAAAACAGTCACACTGATGTCATTATGGTTAATCAAAATATACCAAGTTTCTCTCTAGGAAGAAAGGGAGAAGAAAATAAGGAAAGGAAGAAAAGGAAGAGGATGAAGGGGAAGAGAAGGGCCATGAAGAGTCGCCCAGATAATAGGCTTAGTAGACACTTACGTAAGTCACTTAAGCCCTTGTTTCCTTCTCCAGGCCCCACCTGCCCTCACTCATTCAGTCCCTAGCTAAGTGCTTATATTGAGGATTAATCTAAAGTAATCATAAATTAAGTGTTGGAAACAGCGAAGTTCTTTAAATGCATCATCTTAAGAACACGTGTCTGAAGTTATTTTATTTTTATCTTAAGGATGCAAAAGTTGAAATTAGAGATGTTGAATAACCTCCCAAGTTTACTTAGCTGGCAAATTAGATTCAAATCCAGATCTTTCTCACTCAGAAATTTTCATTAAACAGGTAAACATAGGTTATTTCATAAGCAGTTTGGATATGGCTAACTCTGCTCAATTAATTTTGCCATGAGGGAATATTCTTCTCATCTCAATTAAGATACCATCTCTTTCTTGAAACCCAGGCAGATCCTTGCAGAAAGACATTATCCTTCCCTCCAGTAGGTTCTCATCTTGTGGATTAATTGGGACCTGTTTCCATGGCAGCACATATAGCTTTAGAATGGATTTAAATTGTGTATGAGTCTTTGAGCAAGTTATCTAACCTCATAATCATGTTTACTCCTCGGTAAAATGGGAGAACTCTACACTCTGTCATTAAAGGGTTTTAAAAAGAAATAGATTATAGAAATAAAGCACTTAACAAGTATCTGACTCAAAAAAGGAACTCAAAAACAATTTTTGATTCATATTTGATTCTCTAAATAAGATATGAATTAGACAGTGATACAGACATAGTCATTCTTTATACCCTTAAAATTAACCAGAGGACTCAGCACATATGAGTACAGAAAATTAAAATTTAGCCCATTATATCCCATCCCAGGGAAGGACAAGGTACATGACAAAAGGTAGCATAGAATGAGCACCTATTTTATGCCAGGAGCCACTCTAAGCATACACAGTTCATGTGCCAGTTCATTTAACTTTCTCAACATTTCATAAGTACTATTATGATTTCCATTTCACAGCTGAGACAAAGGGAAGCAAAGTGTCTGAACTCACACTCTTCACTAACTACTGTCTTATGTGTAGTAAACCTTTGCATTTAAAAACCCTTTATATTCTCATAGAGAACCATTATTAATATACTGTGACAGTTCCCATAATTTTTCCATATGTTGCCATGATGCTAGCTGTTAGTATTTTCCGAATCCTTCAAAAACCCCATGTCCCACATATCCAGAATCTGTCAGTGGAAAATACTACAGCGTCTTAACACTGAGGGTAAAATGGCTGGTAGATCTTAATAGCTACACTCATGTTCATTTCGCCTTTTGCAAGGGGAAGGAATAAAATAAAGATATAATGAGGGAGAATAAGTTTACGTCTCAAATCCACGCCCTCACATGAAGGCTGAAGCTTCTCATGTGCAGGTACCACTGTGTCAAAGGAAAGACACATTCATTTTCTCTGCCATATGCACCAGTGCTCAGAGTACTGTGTGAGTGAACAGGAAAATAGACCCTCTTTGCACGGAATGCTTCTGCATATTTGAGGATCTATATAGGTACGGGTGAAGAAAATGGGGAGCAAATCAAGTTACTTTGTCAACTACCTAAGTTTATGCTTCATAATTTTCGTGAGCAGAAAAAAAGAGTTGTAGTTCCTGAGCATTTTCACAACTCTTCACTATGTGGCTACAAAGAGCTAGTTCAACAAAACCCCTTTCCATCACAAAGGTTTGTGCTCCTATTTCTTTTGTTGCTCTTGCTCAAGACATTTTGTCAATATTTCCTCAGTCTCTATGTTCCGGGTGGTATGAAAGTTAATGTGTATGATGGTCTGGCGGTATGGCAGAAGAATGTGTATTTGTGTAGGAAGATGGAAGGTGAGTATAGTCCTTTGCCACCATTATTTTAAAACCTTTTTTCTCAGAGCAAATACGGCACTGCTGCTGAAGAGGGAAATCAGAGTCACCAACCATCAGTCACTTGTGTTTGGGCTCCAGGCATTCGTGACCTTCCAAGTAATGTGGGGTGGGCCCAACAAGCATGTGTCATTCACGCACTTGAGTACCAGAGGCAGTATGAATAGAGATGTGCATTTCACCTACAGTGTCTTTATGATGCATTAGGAGAAGGGTTACGGGAGGAGAGGGGAGAACACGAAACCAATCAGGACTCTCCAAGGAGAATAATTAGGTCACTCAGCACACATTTCCTACTTCAGTTCTAAGGATGATTTCTACTTTTGGCGTTGTTGTTGTTTGCAAACATCCATGGGTCAAAACAGAACTGCTCTGCTTCTTTCCTAAAATGCTCAATTCCAGCCTTATGTGTTACCTGCCCTTAAAAGTCATAGTTTCATTGACACAATTATGAACCAACTATGTGGCTTCTATGATTATTCTCTAAGAGGAAATAATGCTTGTAATGTGAATGAACTGTTGTCTAGTCAACAGTTTCCACTATGGGTTACCTCATGCAGGAGCAGATTATGTGCTGAATGCAATTCAACATGGCATTGTCTCTCGGTTGATTTGCGGCCACACTGCTATCATAAAAGGAGCAGAAACCTTGGCTGTGGGGAGAGCTGTGTGTATACAAAATTGGCTCTGGAGAGACTCATGAAGTTCAGGCCTCTAATCTTCCTGGAACATGGAGCTTCCCTGAAACTGAAATATTCTTGGCTTTAAAAGATAGATTGCAGAGGCGGAGATGTCTCGGAGAGTCAGAGTGAATTATTTCCCCTCACACCGTTCCCTAGCTGCCCCTAGTGATTCAAACCAGGAAGCAACATAAACGGAAGGTCCTGGCTCCTACTAATGGTAGGAAGTTCCTGTCTTAACAAAAGTGATGGAGCATGAGAAGTGGTTGGCAAATTTAATTCTTTGGAATTTAATATTCCCACCAATCTAAATCTCTCCCAAGGAGACAATTACTTGAAAAACAAAGCTCCTCATTAATAATTCAGTATCAACTAGAGGAAATTATTTCAAGAGCTGAATATTTAGGAGCTTAACTATTCAACCTCAGTTTGGAAAATGAAGAAGTCATTTATTATTTACTAAATTTAGAACTTCAGACTACAACACAAAGTCTAACCACTCTAACTTGGAGTGAAAAGACACCTGCTGTATTAGTAGATTGAAATGAATGGGTAAAAAAAACAGACATTATTCTTATGTTTGTGTGTGCTGCCAATACTTACGAGTGCTGGACACATAGTAAAAATTCAGTAAATACTTATGGAATGGATGGTGGATGACTCCTCACCATTGGGTAATTACCCAAAACTTATGAAACAAAAAAGCTCCTTCAAAATCTGTGTAGAAAACCAGATGCTAATTCTGCTGGTATTGATTTTGCAGAACCCACGCAACAAAGTATGTAAATCCACTAACTCAGATGGAGTTTCTGAGGACACTGCTCATTACGACTGTATAATAAATGGGAGTGTACAAGTCACCATTAGCACAGAACAGATTGTTTGGGTAGCAAAGACAGCAGCTGTCACAGCTTGACAGCTTTCTTGTTAGTGAATCAGCTTTACTGACAGCCTATTTGATTGAAAATCACTGTTCACTGACAGTGTGTTATAGCTGATACACATATGTATCTCACGAAAAATGAGACAGTTGTTGAATACCCATGAAAGGTTGAGAAGCTACAGTTCTATGAACTACATTTAAAAAAGAATAAAGTTCTCATAAAGCAGGCCTATTAGTGTATAGAAACATTTTGCTTACTGAAAAAATGGATACTAACAGAAGTGCACATGAAAGCAATGATGGGTGACCCAGCAGTATCTTTCCTGTGCATTATCTAAATTAGTCTTCTTATTATAAGAATTTTATTTGCAATCAAATGAGACCAAAGTGAAAACAGAACCTTGGGGAGAAGCCCATTCAGTCTATTTCTTAAATCTTGGGACTGTAACAGGATAAATGTTGGGGACAGAGATCCCTTTTCAGATTTGAACTTGGATAGAAGAAGTACCATGAGCAGAGTGGGGATGACATCGGTAAACAGAACCAGCCATGAATAAAGCAGGTAAGTGTGGTGTACACTACCTAGCACAGACTTGACAATGAACTTCAAAAAGCTTCTGTTCCCATAGCACAGCGTGTCTGCCAGAGTAGAGAGGTAGGGATAAGAATTATTCACATATTCTGGGGTTACTTGAAAAGTGACAAGGATGACATCTTGCTGGAACAGGAAGTACCAGATTCATTCATTTGAACTCCTCTGTAAGGTTCACTAATTTATGTCCCTAAGCTCTTCCTTAGAATGATCCATATGCTTGGGGCCTTAGGAAGTGTGGTGAGTTAATGCATTTACCTGATCACTTTGTCCCAGTTCCCATTTGTCATCATCACATAATTTGGCAGAGTTTCTGGCCTCTATACAAATGAGAGACAGGATCAGAATCACCAACATGCCTGCAGGTCAGGAGAGCATGGCAGCTACACTCAGACATTGATTAGGGTGGGCTGCCAGGGCTGTAACTCTCACCACTGGCAAATCCAACTGTTCTTAGTGCAGGTGCTGCTAATAATGAGTGGAAACACGGCTAGAAAATAAGTGTTTAAACCAATTATGAAATGTTTAAATCATGGAATAAAGATAAATTATAAAACGGGCCATGTTTAAAAATAAAAGAGTGGGACACTGAATTGTAATTTGGTGACTGTGCAGAAAGAAAGAGAAGAGAGAAAGAAGGAAGGAAGAAAAGGATGGAAGGAAGGGAGAGAGGGAGGGGATAGTGAAAGAGGGAAGGAGGGGGGAAGGAAGCGAGGGAGAAAGGAAAAAGGGAGAGAGAAGAGAGAGAATGTGAAAAAAAGGGGGGAGAAAGAAAGAATAAGAAAGAGCTCATGTGTGTATAAATAAAATATTTTTTAAATGATTAAGGAGATCACAAATAAAGGTAGCACAGTTTTTGTTTTGTTTAATTTGTTCATTCATTCATTCTCTATATTCTCTAGAACTAATAAAGTAGGCTGCTCTTGCTTTAGTACATAGTATGTAGTAGGAAATCTATAAATATTCTAGCTTATAGTAGGCAATATATAAATATCTCTTCTATAAAAATTGAATGTGTTTCTTCCTCATCTCTTTTGATGTTTCTTTTTCCTGTAGTGGCAAGAGTTCCAGGCAGATAAATAGTTACCGTTATATCTAGGATTGGGCTTATGAGTATGACTGGGACTTTTAGGTAGAGTTAAATATACTCAGAAGTGAATAAGGAAAATTAAAATTTTTTAAAAAAGAAATAAAAGAGACCAGGTAAAGTAGTAAAACAATAAATTTGGTGTTGCCAATTCCTTTAAATGAAGATACTTGCTATTCTGTTTTGGGTGATCAGGTCAGCCCAATGAAGTAGGCAGCCTATTCTTTCGTGTGATATAAGGTGATATGAAACCACATGGATCCCAACATATTTTTCTTTGCTCTCCTCTGACCTGTCCTGAAGTTTCCCCAATTCTTCCCACGATGTTAGGCTTGTCAGCAAGTCTGTAGAATACAATTTCCAAAGTATATTAGTGCAACCTTTTGGACAGAAGAGGCCTTGTGTTTCAAGCAACATGTCTTCTGAGTGATCATGGTGGTGTTGGTGATATAGAGATTGTAGGAGTATCTTATGCCAGAGAAAAGTGGACCATTGGAAAACTGGTCATTAAATTTTGGAATACATTGCAAAGTCAAGCAGCAAAGTTTGCATTTGTGGAGAGCAGGACCAATAAAATGGCATTGGTCCAATCAAGATTGCATAAAGTATACAAAACAAGGTGGAGCCTCTTATGTTAATCAAAATGACTGTCAGTCAGCCATGATGCTTTGGTTCAAGAGGGAAGCTACCTAAGTCAGAGCAGACACATCTGGCAAGGGGACACATGTAATACATCTGCACGTGCGGTCAGAATAACCATGTCTGCAGAGTGAGGCCACCCATAGATAGGTTCCTGGGGAAATTCCATGCTTGGCATTAAGGGTGTCAAGACATTTATCAAAAAGACTCAGAAGGATGGATGGAGTACACCACTTTCAAGGTATAACTGAGGCAGGTTCCAGACCACTGCTGAGATAGCTGAGCTCCACACACCAGAATGCTGCTCCACACCACGCTGCTCTCCCTTGGCATCGGCTACCCGAGAGCAGGCTCTGCCCTGATGGACCGAGGACTTTGTCTGACCTGCTGCCCACCTGGTTCTGGAGGTCCTTCCCTGCAAGATGCTGACAACTTCCTTGCCTACCATGCTGTCTCCCGGACCTGCAGACTGAGATTCTGGGACTTGGGTTCATTATTCCCCATTGATTGCTGTGTGTGTAGGTTATATTTCTCTTAGATTGTTAGAGTATGAGTAGGATATGAATGTATGTTGATGTTCTACTTGAGTGAACCTGCATTCAATAAAAGCTGAGCGAATAGCATAGATACTGTGTGGGACTCTTGTCTATTCCTTGATACCGGGCTGCTTGCAGTTGCCCGGCTGACTTATAGGAAAGACTACATCACCAACATATGCTCATGACAGCATTGAAAATATATTTCATTGACTTTGCAATTGTATTGGGCTAAACTTACCAGAAAGAAATACATTAGCCTATTATGTTGCCTCTGTAATGTCCCAAGACCCACTCTTAAGAAGCTAGATAGATGAGGAAAGAATCAGTGTTCAGGAAAGAGAGAGGAGGTTATTGTTATTCTTTAAAAAGACATGACTCCAATCATAATTCAAACACAAATGTATATGCATGTGGGTGGTTGCTACAATTTGCACACTCCAAGATTCTTTGAATTCTGGCTCAGAAATACTGTAATTTTCCTAAATCCAATAGGGCCTCAGAAACAATCCAGACTCATTTAGTGGTAAATAGAATGCCTTCAGAACTGGTATTTGAAATGATCTGAGATAATAAACAGTCAATAGAAATTATTAATTAGTTTTTCTCATGGATTTTGTAAAAACTGAGTCATTGAAATGAACAATAAACAATTTATGGCAGTTTTTATTACTTACAGAAAATGTTTGCTGTGGAAAAACATTAAACTGCCAGAGGGAAGTGAATAAAAACCAGCAGAGCATTCTTTTCTTGCCTAGTTAGAGCTTCTTCCATAGGGCTAACAATAGCAGAGACCCAGCAGCCCAAGGGAACTCCGCATTCAAGTGGGAGCAAACGCCAAAACCACTGCCATGGCCCTCATTCTCTCCTATTTTGACTCTTGTGACTTTGACTGCTTCTTTGCCTGATTTCATTTCACTCCAACTGCTTTAGTCTCACCTTCAGGCCTCAGCACTAGTTTTCCCTGGAGCTGAAAATATTTTTCCCTAGATAGCCACCTAGCCGGCTTCCTCATTTCCTTCAAGTCTTTGCTCAAATGTCGTCTTCTTGAAGAGGACTACAGGAAGAACTCCATTAAAAATATATTTCCCAACCCTCAGACTTTCTTCATCTTCTCTACTTTTTTTTTGCACAGTGCTATCACATTCTAATACATAATTTAATTGTGTTGTTTTGTTTTTTATGCCAGTCGTATATTGGCTGTCTTTTTTGCTAAAGTGAAAGCCCCATGAAGCCAGCTTCTATTTTATTTAGCCATGTATCCCAAGACTCTAAGACAGTGTCTGGTATGTGATAAGTGCTCAATACATAGTTGACGAATGAGTATAATAGGGGTGAGATCTTGAGAAAAGTACTTAAAACACATACCTCAATTTTAATAGTTTTTAGATGTAAATGATATTGATGTAGTGAGGATTAAGTAGGAGAGGTATCAAAGTGCTTACCACCAAGCCTGGCACAACATCCATAACATTCTTATTATTAACATTGAAAGGGTTTTGTAACATCCTCTTGTGTTAACGTCCAGTACCTGAGTGATCCTTACCCAGAGGCTTAGTCTGATAATTTCCCCAGAGTAGTCTCTGTTCATATATTGTTAATGAAGCACTCTGAAGTTTGCTAGAAAGAACTATTTTTTCCTCATCACATAATTAATTTCCCTTTTCAGTTGTTTCTCTGCTGGCTTCTCCTACAGGCTGTTCTCATACCATCTATAGAAGCATATATCTTACTGCTACCTTGACAAACTACAATAAGACATTCTCTGATGCACTCCACCCCTCAAACTGAAATTAGGAGCCAACCCATGTAATAAGTCAGATTCACATCATACCCTTTCAATTTTACATGTTTTTAATTTGAGCAGAAACCTTAGATTATGTTTTGAGAATTGTTTTTAGAACAGCCTCGTATTTTCTGACTTTTGAAAAGTGCGAGCACTTTTAGATCACTTTGGGCGTAGTTTGCATGGGATACACATTTGTTGCATAGCAGGTAAATCAATGTGTGTGATGCATTTTCAGCATAACAGCTCGGTATACTAAATATTCAAGGTAGCAGTGTCCCTATAAACAGTTTAATCCTTGAATGCAGAAAATAATATGAAAATTAATAAAAGTACTCTTTATCACATATTAGGTGTTATTTACATAACATAATTTTAGGAATACAACATATTCCTGAATTAGGTTATTTTTTTAAATTCCCACGGCAGCAAACAATAGTAGGTTATCAATAGTTATTTTTTTACAATAAAGCAACAAATGAGTGAAATAGATCATTACCTTAGGACTTTTTATGCTTATTAAATATTCAGTAGGACCATTTTTAAAGTCCATGGTAAGATTTAATTTCTTTTACAGAAAATGACTAAGCCTGAAGTTTCTGGACATTTGGAAAATATACCAGAAGTGAGCGGCTAATATTTACCTCCACGTTGTCTGTAGTTCTTTGACAGATCACGTAGAACAGGAAAAATGGGTATTAAATTTCAATCAGGGTTAATCAGTGGATACATATTGGGTTGGTGAGAAGTTGAGTGATGATTGGGAGTTCCATATTTCATCACCGGCCACCCAACTTGTCTGGCACAGGCCATGAGCTCTAGACAGGTATTTTTGGATCCTAACATTCTTAGGAAAGAAAAATCACTTCTTGGAATGTCACCCTGTTCTTTTAATGTTCCCATTATCTTACAGAAGTGCAAATGGTATTGGCACTTTGCTCAGATTGTGAAAGTTTAGCATCGTAATCTTTTGGTCTTTTTAGACCTGAATTGTTTACCATTTCGAACAATGAGTATGTGTTTACCTTTGTATACATACATTTACATAAATAAATATATATACATTATATTTTACATATGACTCATATACATTAATATTTTCAGGAGCATTTCAGTTTTTTCTCAGTGATTTCCTAAGACATAGTGAACCTACATTGGTAGAACACCCTGCACTGGCATAGTATCTCTTCTAGAAAAAGAGCATTGCCTTGGAATTTAACTGTAACTGACTTGAACCCTCATTACAAAGGAAAATATGCCAGAAACATACAGAAATTAACTGATTTTTTTCCCCTTGAAAACTAGGAAGTACATGACAACTGAGAGACAGCTTGATCTTAGGGCTGACCTATCGCACTGGTTCATCCTGTCTCTCCGAGGAAGAAGGCATAGAAGAGAGCAAGGCGATCTGGTCGCGGTATGAGAGAATTATTATGAGCAATATGCATTTCAAAAATGGCTTCTCCCTTCATGTTTAAAAACATATATGTTATTTCAAAGTAAGGCACAAAGGAGTGTCTTTGTCCTTGAGCAGAAATAATATCTAAGTCTCATAAAGAAAACGGATCTGCTCTGCTTCTTCATTACTGAGAGAGATCTTCAGGACTTTCCAACAGAAATACTGACACATGGTGAATGAGACCAAAAACAGAGCAACTTGCATTTAATTAAATTAATGTTTTTAACCTAAAATATTGTCCCTCTGTATATTTATATTTACTAATTATTATTTCAGAAACTAGAAATGTTCAGAAACATTTCAGTGAATATGTTAAGGATCAAGTTAGCTGTGGAAAGGGTATGTCACTTTAAGGAAAAATAATCTTGTATTTACAATATGTTAACTCTAATCATGTCGCATTTATTTAAAAGACATGTCAATAGAATAGCTTCCTTATCCAATAAAGAAGAAACAACAGAATTCTTTATATTGTATCAAATGTGGTTGGGACTCCAGTCATTCTTCATATGCTCTTTCTAGGTCTGAGTCTAAGCCATAGGAACTTTCATTCCCCCACCATTTTCTCTCTTTGGAAACCACCTGGGAACGCCCATGCATTTAGTGGGGTGTGTAAATGCTTGCATGCAGTAATTTGTTCTTGAATCTAGAGGTCCATTAACCTAGACTTAAGAACAACTTTCAGAAATTTGACCAGCCAAAATTCCATCGAAGGCACAAAATTTGCATTGGCCTCATCCTAGGTATGGAAGGAGAGCCATGCATCTTTTTCAAAATCTTATTTATGTTCTTATTGGTGAAGAAATAATCATTTGCTTACAATAAACATGTGAGGCCACATATTAGTATTACTTTGATTTTGTGCTAAAAGATGAACTACCCATAAGCCATTTTTCTTTTTTCTTCCCCCGCCCTCCTGACAAGCTCCAATAACCACTCAATGATTCAGGAGTGATTGTTAGTTTGTCTGTTATTTTCGCTGTGGTAGTGATAGATGTACATTGATTCTTGTACACCTTTTCCTTTGTTCACCATTACCAATAACGTTACTTCTTGCAGCTATTAGATGTGAAGGAGAAGCAAAGAACAGGAACTGAATGTATGATCTCAGCCTTATTAGCACCATACACTGGTGCCTACAAATGTCAAACAATCTGCCTTGTGACAGGGTCTACCCTTAGCACACTATGCATTTGACCGTGACACTAATATATTTCTATAAAATGAGATCATGTCATGACTACTTCAAACATTATTCATAAGAGCATACACAGTAAGGAAAGAATGTAAAATATATATATAAGAGAAAGCATTGGAGGACTCCTTTGTTTCCAATAGAAAAGAATATTTAATGTATTCTACTAGTTTTTCTTGAACCAGAAAAAATATGTAGTCGGCTGGCACTGTCCCCATTCACAGTTGTTTATAACTTTCTTAACATAATGCTTTGGGGCTCAAATACCTTATAAATCATCTTGGCCAAGAAATAATTTTGTTAAGAAAATTCAATTTAAAACACAAACCAGAACAGTTTCTGAGTTACCTGACCATGGGGAAGAAAGCAGGTCGGCTATCTAAAAGTGTATATGAAACACGTTGTGTGTGTGTGTGTGTATACGCATGCCAGATTAACATGACCCAGAAAACAAAGAACTTGAGTATCAGCTATAAGCAGATGAAATACAATAAGTGTGCTAAAAGCGAAAAATATTTACATCTGTGTGTTTCTGTCTTCTCATTTTAAAGATGAGGAAACTGAGTTTCAGGGAACTTAACTAACCTATTCAAGGCCTAACCATAACATTACAACTATTTGCTTGAAGATATGTTAGTCCTATAAAATGGTGCAGACATCATTCGACTGGGAATAAGGAGACCTGGATTTTATTTCCTGCTCTTCTCACAAGATGGGACCCTAGGCAAAGCACTTAACTGTTCAGTTTCCTCATGTGGAAGCTGCACAGCTGAACTAGAACAACTCCAGAGAACTCTTCCAACTCTGACGAGTCAGGATTCAATCATAGAAATTGCTAGATTGTTTTTCTTTTAGTTTGTTTTTCTAGGAGCCTTTAATGGTGCCCTGACCACAAACTGTTCCTGTCAACATCTCACAGGACAGGTTAGGGAAAGTTTCACTTGCCTTTCTCTGAGTTCTTCATTATATATCTCTACCATGTTTTGTTTTCATTGTTACCATTCCCTAATGTCACCAAAATCTTGTTTTTACTTCAATTTATTTATTTCTTCTGTTCAGTTCCACAGCTCAGATCATTTTCCAATGACTCATTTTAGACTATAGCTAAAGGCTTTCTTTGATCCTCTCAGCTGAAATTTGACTATTCCTTGTCCACAGTTTCTTAATTTCACCACTCTCCGGTTATTTAGATATATGTAGAAATGCCCAAAAATCATGTGGAAAATGCCTTATTTTACTCTTAATCAGTGTAAATTGAAATTGGATGTTATATTTTACATATCAAACATGAACTATTATGCAATGATAATATCCAGTGTTCATTCTGTGTGTAGAAAAACAAAAGTTTCATATTCCAAGAGGATAATTTTAAACTGTCACAGTCTTTTTAGAAGGATAATTTGGTAATACAAAGCAGAAAGATTAAAAAACATATCTTATGGCCTAAAAATTCCAATTCAAAGAATCTAGCCAAAGAAAATAAACAAAGGTGTTCAAAAAGGGCAAATATAGGGATTATCATCACACTATTATGATATAACCACATTGAAAACAACCTAGCAAACAACAAAAATGCTGTTTAAAATTATGGTATACCAGTATAAGATACCATTCAGCCATTAAAAAACACTTTCATGAAGGATAATTAATTACTAGAGGACAGGATAAAATATATTAAATTGAGAAAGGCACAAAACTATATGCATAGAATGTATGGAAACATAAAATTCAAAATTTTAACAGCGATTGTTTTTGGATGACTATTATTTTTCTCTTTATTCTCTGATTTGTAAAACCTATTGTGTACTACTATTACATAAGAAGAAGCCCAATTATAAATTTTCCTGGTGGGTATCCTTCTCCAGTCAGTTTGAATTCTGAGCTGAATGCTAGGAGGGAAGTCAGAAGTCTGCGGTTTTACTCTTCTGTCTGATACATGTGAAGACAAATCAGGCAACTTTTTTTGACCTTCACTCTCCACCTTTCTAAAATGACATGATTGGGAAAAGATGATCTTTTTTATATCCCTAATATTTATTTATTCTATAAGTCCATTAAATAAGCAGTTTATAAAACAGAGAGAAAACGTTAGTGTTATACTCTTATATACAAAAGATAAAACAGAAATGAGTAGCCATGAAAGTATACGATAAGGAGTCGCTGATACTAGAGAACGTTTTATTGCTGAGCCTGACACTTCAGATTTTTAAGTACCCCCACATACAAATAAGTGAATAAATGTATGACAGGAAAATTTTTATTTCTCTTTAATTCACTTACTGGTTGAGAAGTTCTAAATGATCGAGTCAGCCTATATGGAAATGCTGTGATGTTAAATAGAAATTTCAGTGACCCTTGCATAATAAGAGCTGTGATTGCCAGTTTCGTTCTGGTTTGAACTGGAAGTTATAGCTTACACTATTTATGGTGCAATGATTCCATACAGATGGAGAAATCAGATCAAGTGGAATCAGAACTTTGGGTTCTAATTAGATCCAGCTGTTTCATGGAAGTCGAATCTTTATCTCTCAGCCTTAAAACTAGTAAGCACGAGTTTCACATTTTAAAGAGCATTTGGAACCTGTGAAGATATAAATGTAGAAAAAGCAAATTTTGAAATGTAGACCTATGTCTTTCTTATCATAAATGAATCCTGTGTCTTTATGTTGTTATTGAGAAAAGATCATACAAACTTTCTACCTGCAGCTTCCTTATGAGAATACTTATCTTTCTTTTCCTTTTGGCCTTGCATATTTCTCCAAAAAGAAAACATTCCTCTAATAAAGCTTTATTCTTTTAGTTATGTTTTTTAAAATTTTGATTAAGGTAAGTACAATGTCATCATCATATTAATTAAAAGTTGTGATTTTTAATGTGAAAAGAAAAAGTAAAAATAAATATCAGCTAATATCAAGTATATGGAGATGTTATTTTGTTTTCCAATGACTTTGAGGCATCATCTTTTTATTCCTTATTTAGGAAAATAGAATGATAACTTCTTACCTTAGTCTTAAAAATAATTTTCAAAAAGTAAAAAAATGAAATGAAAAAACAAAACCCCATTACTATGTGGCAAATACATTTATCTGTTTTCTTTACTGATGCATGTCATTCCCTAGAATAGTGCCTGGCACATGGGACGCATTCAAAAATATTTTCTGAATGAGTAAGAAAATGAAATTCAGGGATACAAATATTTTTGGTTAATGAATAAAATGTGCAATATAAAAATATTTACATCAAAGACTAAAAATTGACCTACACATGGGGGATTAAGCTTCCACTAAGCTCCACTTGCGTTAGAGAGTTTGTATAGCAGAGCGATAATAACACTGAGTTGGTGGGGGGGGGGGAATGATATGAGTTCAATTCTAGGATGAGCATGTATAACCTTAGGAAAGTCATTAAATCTTTTGAATCCAGATTGTTTTTCTATAAAGTATGTATAATAATGTCCAGCAATAGGGTTGCTTTGAGGTCTGAATAAGAAAATGTGTAGATTCTATAAATAGTATCCTATTAATTACTGTTCACTGAATATGTCTATCAAACCCCTGCTTCTCCTTTTCACTTTCATCCTTTGTTTTATCTTTAATAACTTTCAGCTCCACTAATTGAAATACAATTCATTCTATCCAGACAGTTCAAATGTAATTTCTCTGTGTATCCTTCTCTGAAACCTCAATCAGATTTAATTTTTATATCTTTGTCCTAGCATTTGTCACATTCTATAATGCATATTTTGAGCTCACTTTTGAAGGCATAGCTATGCATACCTAGTGTACATTACTGTACTTAGTAGTGATAATAACAACAGTAACAACGAATATCGATTGAACATTTACTAGGTGCCAACCACCATGCTGTTTAAGTATTTTTCACACATTATCTTATTTAATCCTCAAATCTTTACATAAGGTACCTTTATTACTTTTCTTCAGTGTTCTACATTGAAGTTACCTAACATGTAAATAATTACTTGAAACTTCCTTAAATGTACCTATTCCATTCTAGGAATTATAGTATGCGCTTTATAAAAGCTCTTCTGCTTATCATGTAAAACTATTATTTGATGTAGTAATATCTATATTTTACAAGTAAGGAAATTAAAGCATAAAAAAGTTAAATAACATAAGCAAAATTAAATAAACATGAATGACAGTTAAGATTAAAAATTATGTATGTCCAACTCCAAATCCAAAACCTTTATTCATCCACTGTCCAACAAACAAGAGTGTATAATCTCTACTAAGTGCTCAAGAAATACTTCTTTTAAAAAAACTATATCTCTTCTCATACATATAAATTATTCATTATTTTCACTTTGTCATCAGATGAATCTGTAAAATTCTTTATACAATTTGTCAGTCTTTAGTAAAAAATAGTTTGATTAGTCATTTTAGTTTGTAATCTGAATAAAATGTTTTCAGGTTGTTTCCACTCCTTTTCTCACTTTCTAACCCTCATGTGAGCAAATTGTGGTCAAATCCAGCCATCTGGCTATATTTATAAATAAAGTGTTTTTAGATCATAAGATAACCATTTGTTTACATATTGTCTGTGGATACTTACACATTACAATATCAGAGTTGAGTAGTTGCCACAGAGACCGTAAGGTCCACAAAGCCTAAAATATTTGCAGAAAAAATTTGCCAGACCCTGTTCTAAATCATCATATGTCCCATGTTAGAGTCTTATCTCATTTTCTTTAACTCAGTATTTTAAACCATCAGGGCAGATGTAGGAATTCATTGAGTCCTTGACTCTCACTCCCCCCAAGACAAAGTAACTTCACTGATGCCAGACCAAGGCTCTGTGTTAGGTACTTCAATACGAAGTATAGCCAATATCAATGCTAAAAACAGTCTGCTTTCTCCAATTTTTCCAATTAAAACCTCAGATATTTTCAAGCCCATAAATTCTTATCATCTCAATAATTGGCTGAAAGAATAAAAAGCAACAGTGGTGACGGCAAGCAATCTATGAATCTGTAACTCTTGACTCCCCTTTTAATCTACTACCCTTGATCTCACCAAAGCACTCTTTGGAGTATATTTGGTAAATGTGAAGTAACTTTAAATATTTCAAAAATGCTTAAATGCTTTTCATTTTCTATTTATTCTACTTTTGGTTGATAGATTGCACAGTATTATTTGATTGGCTATACATAGGATTCTCTTATGACCATTTCAAGGTGGATAATATTTTCATTTCAGAGATGACAAAACTGTTGCTCTATGATCTTTAGTAAATTGCCCAAACTCACAGTGAAAACATGGCAAAGCTACTTTTAAAACCCATGGTTGTAAGACTCCAAAGTCCTATTCTTTCCACCACATGACACTTCGGATACTCCCTTTGTTACTGAAAAACAATTATACAAATGCTTGTGTATTATTTAGCACGTAAAAGAGGTAAGCTGTCAAGAAATGACATGGAGGAAACTTATACATATATTGTTAAGTGAAAAAAGGGAGTTTGAAAAGGCTCTGTGGTGTATGATTTTTAATTACATTCTGCAAAAAGCAGAATTATGAAGACAGTAAAAAGACCAGTAGTTGCGAGGATTTCAGGAGAAAGGGGTCAGGGATGAACAGGTAGAACACGGGACATTTTTACAGCAGGAAAAACTATTCTGTGATGGTAGATAACTGACATTATACATTCGTCAAAACCCCAGATATGTACAATATCAAATAAACCCCAAAGTTAACGATAGACTTAGTCAATATTAATATATCAAGAATGGTTAATCAATTGTAACAAATATTTCACACAGATGCAAGATAATAGTAGAGAAAACTGGTGGTAGTGCTAAAATAGGCAGCTCATTAGGTACTAACAAAAGAGGAGGAAGAAAACTGGATAAGCTTAATCGAGTCAGGAAATGACAGCTTCCCAGGTACTCTAGCGGATAGCTGTGTTGCCCCACCCAGAGGATTAATGTCCCCCCATCTCTCTGAGCAAGAAGGAAGGAAGGACCGGCTTTTCAATTGCCCCAGGGAATAGCTGGTACATGCACCCAGATTATGAGCAGGGTCGTAAACAGTGAGGGGGATATTCCTCTCCAGAGGCATGCACAGTGGAAGGCAGATGACAAGCAGAACTATGAGGCATGCACAGTAGGAATCAAAATGGTGACCACAAAGCCAAGGAGACAAACCTGGGAAAGAGGGATTGGAAAAGGGGAGGGCCCAGCACAGCCCTGGGAAGACCCAGGAAAGAGATTCGGTAGCTTGGAAGAAAACCTGCTCTCTCCCAAGCCCAGGGAAATAAAATCAAAGCCAAAAAATAAAAAATAAAAAAAGGGCGGAGGTGTTCTCTCTCTTTAGCAACTGCAAAGGCCCAAGCGCAGCACTTATCGTGGGCCAAATGAGATCAGAGACTGTACTGGACTATCGAAGCCTTGGGTCCCAGGCTAAAGGCACAGCAACTCTGGATCCTGGCTTTCCTCCAGGGCTTGGGGGGAATCAATGTGGGCTTGTGGCTCCCAAGGTTGGACTTCTTCCGCAGTAAGACAGAGCTGAGCCACCTGGTCATGGGTGAAACATCGCCAAAGTCCTTGCATTGTTTTTACTCCAATAAATCTTGCCACTATACCGCAAATCATCCTATGTGTGTATCCCTGAAATGCATTTCCTAGATACCATAGAAGAATCCTATTTCCTCCAGCAAGAGTAGGAGAAGTAGAGGGGATATATGGGGACTACATTTCTGCATGATTTTTCTCTAACCCAACACTGGATCTAAAACTTAAAGGCTTGAGCTTTCAGTTTCTAGTTCAGCATGCAAAGAGCTTAGAAGTCACCACACAGTCCAAAAAATGAGTAAAAAAGCTGAATAGACTGAAGAATCAAAAAACTCTTCTTAGAGTTTGGGAGAAGGGAGGACACCAGGCAAACTGCACACCCAAGATTAAAGAGACACATAGGTAAATACATGAAATCACAGCTTACAGAGTCAGAGATTCACCAGAAGAAACCACTTAGGAAAGCTGTGCCAGCGTTGAAAACCTTAAGTGTAAGTGATGAATTTTTGGAGGCTCAGTGAGTAAACTTTTAGAGTTAAAAACTCCAGGGGGATCCATTTATTGGTTGGACATGGGGTACGGTATTATGAGATGTACCTTCAGGAGCTTGGCCTGATTCCCACAGTAAATATCTAAGAAAAATGTCCTCAGGTTTCTGACAGGGAAAGGGGAAAGGAACCATTTTGAAATGCACCAGAACATTCACTTCTTCTTAACATGGCCTGCCTCTCCTTAGGTGAAACTAGTTAAGCAAAATCTAACCTGCTGGTATTATTAGAGCTTAGCCAACTTGGAGAAAAAAAATATGCCACTTCAAGGCCGTGTCTAGTGTAGCTCAGTGGATTGAGTGTCGGCCTGCGAACCAAAGGGTTGCCGGTTCAATTCCCCAGTCAGGGCACATGCCTGGGTTGCAGGCAAGGTCCCCAGTAGGGGTCGTGCGAGAGGCAACCACACATTGATGTTTCTCTTCCTCTCTCTCTCACTCCCTTCCCCTCTCTCTAAAAATAAATAAATAAAATCTGAAAAACAAAACCCTCAACTTTAGACCACTCTAGCCATCCTGTCCCCACAAAGGGACAAATGCTTGTGAAGTTCATAGGGTAGAGGCATAGACACCCTAAAAGAGACCTAATCTTAGGACCATAGAGCATTCCCCTTCCTCCACACCTCACCACCATTTACTGAAGGTCTATTAAAAGCAGCTCCTTTTATCCAGTACATCAGTCAACTAGCAAGAAAAAATTACAAGTCATACCAAAAAAAAAAAAATATCGAAGAAACAGCAAGTATCAGAAACAGATGTGGCAAGGAGGTTGGGATTATCAGACCAGGGTAAAACTATGATTAATATGCTAAGAGCTCTAATGGATAAAGTATGCAAGAACAGATGGGCAATGTCATCAGAGAGATGAAAATCCTAACAAAGCACCAAAAAGAAATGCTAAAGGTAAAAAAATATATATTGCAATAGAAATAAAGAATGCTTTTGGTGGGCTTATTAGCAGACTGGACACAGCTAAGGAAAGCAGCTTTGAGCTAGAGGATATATCAATAGAATTCTTGAAAATTGAAAAGCAAAAAGAATAAGACTGAAAATGACAGAAAAGAATATCCAAAGGTATAAGACAACTACAAAAGGTATTATACATACATAAAGAAATATCAGAAGTAAAAGAGAAAAAGGAACAGAAAAAATATTTGAAACAATGATAACTAAGAATTTGCCAAATTAATGTCAGACACCAAACCACAGATCCAGAAAGTTCAGCTTAAAAAATATCAAACATGAGAAATGTAAAAAGAAAGAAAAAAGAAAAAATATACTTAGGCATGTCATTTTCAAATTACAAAAAATCAAACATTAAAAAAAATGTTGGAAGATGCAAGTAGGTACAGCCACTGTGGAAAGCAGTGTGGAGATACACCCCAAAATGAAAAATGAATCTGCCTTTTGACCCAGCTTTCTCATTTCTGGGAATATATCCAAAAGAACGCAAAACACTAATTTGAAAGAACATAAACACCTCCATGTTCATTGCAGCATTATTTATAATCACCAAGATATGAAAGCAGCCCAAGTGTCCATCAGAAGATGAGTTGATAAAACAATTATGGGACATTTACACAATGGAATACTATTTGGCTGTAAAAACGAAGAAAAATTTACCCTTTACGACAATATGGATGGACCTGGAGAACATTATGCCAAATGAAATAAGCCAGTCAGAGAAAGGCAAATACCACATGATTTCACTTACAGGTGAAATCTAAAGAACAAACTGAACTAACATGGGAAATAGAGACAGATGCATAGATAGGAAGCACAATGACAACTGCAGGGGGAGGTTTGCAGCTGGAGGGATTGAAAAATGGAAAAAGGACTCATGGACATGGACGATGACAGTGTGGTAATTGCTGTGGGAGGGGCAAACAGGGGACTACGGTAATAGAAAAAATACAACAAAGATTAAATTTTAAAAATACATAAGGGCGAAAACACATTAGTTACAGAGAAACAAAGATAAGAATTATTTTTGAATTCTTCTAATAAACCATGCAAGCAAGAAGAGAACAGAGTGAAATACTAAAGTGTTAAGAGGAAAAAGTAACCTAGAATTGTGTGCTCTCTGAAATTATCCTTAAAAACAATGAAAGAAATAAAGACTTTCTAAAACAAATAAAAGTTGAGAGAATTTTATGTCAGTAGATCTACTTTTCAAGAATGTTAAAATAAATCTTTAGAGAGAAAGAAAATAATACAGGTCAGAAACTTGGATCCATATATAAAAAAGAATAAGTGAAAGTATAATGGTGACTTTTATTTTTCTTATTTTTTAATTGATATAACAGTTTGTTCAAAAATAATATCAACAATGTATTTGATTAATTAAGCTATGTGTGATATATAAATGTTTATATATGTATTTATGCTTATGTATGCTTATATATAACTGAAACGAATAGCAACAATAACACAAGAAATGAAAAGGAATTACAATTATTTTGTTATTACACCACTACCCTTGAATTGAAGTGATAGTGTTATTTAAAAGTGGACTTGGATTAGATGAAAATGTATATTACAATTCTAGGGCAATCACATAAAGAAATTACAAAGTAAAAAAAAGTGTAACTGATATGAAAAAAATGCAATCACATGATATGCTCAACTGAAATCTAAAAGGCAGGAAAAAAGAGCAGAAGACAACGATAGGAGCAAAATAAGCAATAAATTGAGAAGTTATGAACATGATAGATGTTAATGTAACTATATCAAAAACAACTCTGAACATCAATGGTCTAAATGCAGCAATTAAAACACATAGATTGTCAGAGTGGATCACAAAACACAAATCTCTTTGTAATACAAGAAACCCATTTTAAATATAAACAACATAGAGATTAAAAGTAAACAGATGTAGAAAAATGTATCATGCTAACACTAATCAAAAGAAAGCAGAAGTATGTTTGTTAATTTCAGACAAAACAAACTTCAAAATAGGAAAAGTTATTAGGGATAAAGGAGGATATTGAATGATAATGGGATCAATTCTCCAAGAGTACATATAATCCTTAAATCATTTGCACCTAACAACAGATCATGAAACTACATGAGGCAAAAACTGAAAAATTGCAAGGAGAAAGACATGAATCCACTGTCACAGTGGAAGACTTTAACACCACTATCACAGAAGTGGACAGGTCTAGCAAGCAGACAACCAGTGAGAATATCATTGAACTCAACAGCACCATCAATCAACATCATATAATTGACACTTAAGACTACTTTATTTAACAACAGCAAAAATTACATTTT
Organism: Mormoops blainvillei; assembly: GCA_004026545.1. Classification (NCBI taxonomy): domain Eukaryota; kingdom Metazoa; phylum Chordata; class Mammalia; order Chiroptera; family Mormoopidae; genus Mormoops; species Mormoops blainvillei. Next base: position 269,479 of record PVJD01000527.1, on the reverse strand, counting down.
TCTCAAGATCACATTGAAATTTCATCAAGATATACCATATTTGGAGACATAAAATACACCTTAACAAACTTAAAAACATTGAAATCATCTAATGTTTGTTCTCATACAATGATGGAATTAAGCTAGAAATCAATAACAGAAAGATAAATGAAAAGTCCCTGAATATACAGAGATTAAACAATACACTTCTAAATGACACATTGGTCAAAAAAAATTCTTGAGAAATTTTAAAACATTTTGAATTGAATGAAAATAAAAAGAGAACTTATTGAAATCTGTGAGAGGCAGATTTTAGAGGGAAATTTATAGCATTGAATACATATATCAGAAAAGAAGAAAGATCTAATTTCAATAACCTAAGTTTCCACTTCAGGAAACTAGAAAAAGAAGAGTAAATTGAATGAAAAGTCAGTAAAAGGAAAAAAAAAGAAAAGAAAAGAGAAAAGGAACAAAAAAAATAAGAATTACAACATAAATCAATGAAATTGAAAACAGAGCATAAATAGAGAAAATCAATACAACCAAAAGCTGGTCCTTTAAAAAAATCCACAAAATCAATAAACCTCTAGCCAGAATAACAGAAAAAAGAGAGAAGACATGGATTAATAATATTAATGATATCAGAAATGAAAGAGGGGATATCACTACAGATCCCATGGAAATTAAAAGGATGATAAAGGAATACTATGAACAATTCAATGCCCACAAAGTTGATGATCTAGATAAAGCGGACCAATTTCTTAAAAAACAAAACCTGACAAAACACACACTCCAAGAGAAAGAAATCAATGTGAATAGACCTATATCTATTAAAGCAATTGAATCAATAATTAATCACTTTCTTTAAAAAATGCGTCAGGTCCAGGTGGGTTCACTGGTGAATCTATCAAATATTTAAGGAAACAATTATATCAGTTCTCTGCAATGTCTTTTAGAGGACAGAAGCAAGCATAAGTAATACTTCTTAACTCACTCTATGTGGCCCTACTACCCAAACCAGACAAAGACATTATAATAAAAAGCATCACACACTAATATCTCCCAAGAACACTGATGCAAAAAACCTTAACAAAATATTAGCAAATTGAGTCCAAAAATGTATATAAAAAGAAGTATACATCATGACCAAGTGGGATTTATCCCAGGTGTTCAAGACTGGTTCGACATTAGAAAATCAATCAATATAATGCATGACATCAATGGACTATAAAAGAAAAATCACATGATTACATCAGGAGATGGAGCAAAAAAACATTTTATGAAATGTAACACCAAGTCATATAAAAACCCTTAATAAACTAGAAATAGATGGCAAAAGCCTCAATTTGATGATGACTGTGCACAAATATTCTATAGCTAGCATCGTAATCAATGGCGAGAAACAACTTTCCCAGTAAGATCAGGCACGAGTCAAAGATGTTCTTTCACAGCACACCTTCAGGCACTACGCTGGAAGTCCTTGTTAATGCAAGGAGGCAAGTGCTCTGATTCAGAAGAATGATAAAACACTGCCTTTATCCACAAAAGACAATTATCCGTGTAGAAAAACCAAAAGAACTGATTTAAAAAACCACTGGAACTCATAAGAAATTATAGCAAGATTGTTGGAAAATCAATATAGAAAAGTCAGTTGCTTTTCTATATACTGACAATGAGCAGATGGAATGTGAAATTAAAAACACAATACTATTTACAAAAATTAAAGTTATGAATCTAATAAAATATATATAATATCTATATGAAGAAAACTACAAAAATCTGTGATGAATAAAATCAAAGAGCTAAATATACAGATAGACGTTTCATAGTTATGAATAGGAAGGCTCCATGTTTTCATGATGTCACTTCTTCCTGAATTGATCTATATATTTAATTCAATCCCAATCAAAATCCAAACTGGTTACTTTATTGATATCAATAAAAGACTCAGTATAGCCCACATGATATTGCAGAAGAAAAAAGTTGGAAGATTAACACTACCTAACTTCAAGACTTCCTATAAAATGACAGTAATCAATGCAACATTGGTGAAGGAATAAAGAATAGATTAATGGAATAGACAGAGAACCTGGAAACAGGTCCCACAAATACAGTCAACTGATCTTTGACAAAGAAGCAGAGGCAATGAAATGGAACAAATACAGTCTTTTCAACAAATGGTATAGGAACAACTGGACATTCTCATGTGAGAAAAACACAGACCTCGCACCCTTCACAAAAATGGCCTCAAAGCATATCACAGACCTACATGTAAGTTGTAACACTACAAAACTCTTAGAAGATAACACAGGAGTAAATCTAAGTGATCTTATCTATGGTGATGTCTTTTTAGACACAACACCAAAGACATAATCCATGCAAGAAAGAATTGGTAAACTGGACTTACTAAAATAATAAAAATAAAACAATTAAGCTCTGTGAAAGACAGTGTCAAGAGAAGAAGAGAACAAGCAACAGATTGGGAGGAAACATTTGCAAATGGTATATCTGATAAAGGACTGTTATCCAAATACAAAGAACTGTGAAAATTAAACAATAAGAAAACAAACAACCTAATTAAAAATGGGCAAAAAAACCTTAGAAGAGACCTCACTAAAGAAAACATACAGATAGCAAATAAGCATATGAACAAGATTTTCCACATCATATGTGTCAGAGAAATGCAAATTGAAACAGGAAATATCATTACACATCTATTAGAACGGCCCACATCCAGCACACTGACAACTTCAAATGCTGGCGAGGATGAAGAGCAACAGAAACTCTCCTTCGTCATCGATGGGAATGCATAATCATACAGCCACTTTGAAAGGCAGTCTGATAGTTTCTTACAAAACTAAACTTGCTCCTACCATAAGACCCAGCACTTATGTTCCTTGGTACTTACCTAAAGTAACTGAAAACTAACGCCCATGCGAAAACCAGTGCGCAGGCATTTACAGCAGCTTTATTCATAATTGCTGACAATTGGAAGCAACCGAGCTCTTTAGCAGGTAAACGGGTAAAAACTGGGGTACACCCAGATGCCAAAATGTTATTCAGTGCTAAAAAGAAATCAGCTATCAAGCCATGAAAGATGTAAAGAGACCTTAAATATTTATTTCACTAAGTGAAAGAAGCCAATCTAAAAAGGCTGTATGATTTCAGCTACAGTCGACTTTTGAACACCCTGGGGGATATGGTTAGGGGCACCAAACCCGCCAACGCCCTTGGTTGGTTGAGTCTGAAGTTGCAAAACCAGGGCTAAAGAAGACTGACTATATATTTATTGGCAGGGGGGTGGGGGGTTCTGACCCAGTCCAAATTGTGTTGTTCAAGAGTCAACTGTATATGTCATTTAGGAAGAGGCAAAACCAAGCTGTTAGGTGGCAGCTAGAAATGAGCAGCCAGAGGGGAAATAGACTGGGGCTCCCACCATTACAATCTAATGAAGAACTTAAAACAGGAGGCTAGAAACAAAAGGAAGCCACGTCTCATCTGTTGACCCAGCAGTCCTGAGCCTGGTCCAGTAAGAGAGCCAGGCATTCTGAACATCATGAGTAAAACTACGACAGCAGGAGGAGGGGGCCCTGGAAAGCCTGCATGCATCATCTCCACTAGCTGGGACAGAAAACTTGTGGGGCTGAGCATTAATCCCAAGGTCTAGAGGAGGTGGGGAGGAGGGGGAAACTAGAAGCTGGCTAAAATATATAACCTCTGCACCCTATTAGCCGGGACACTCAGATTAGTTGGGTGCCCACTTGAAGCCTCAGCTCAAGTGTACAGGCTAAACTTACTAACAAACTTACTACCTTATTTCCTCTCTATATTTTATAAATAAACTTCCTATCTCATTCCACTCTATGTGTTTGTCACCTAAATTCTTCTCTTGTGAGCAAGACAAGAACCGAGGAGAGGCAGCCCCCCGACTCAGGTCTCCTCAGGGACAAAACCATGGAGTCAGTAAAAAGATCAGCGGCTTCCCGGGGTAGGGGTGGGAGAGGGTAAAGCTGAGTAGGCAGAGCACAGAGGATTTTTAGGGCGGTGAAAGTACTTTGTATGATTTTATAACGATGGGTATATGTCATTATACTTTGGTCCGGACCCATAAAATACACAACACCAAAAGTAAACCTGAAGGTGAACCATGGGGCTTTGGTGATTGTGATGTGTCATTGTAAGGTTCATCCCTGGTAAAAAACAAAACAAAACAAAACTCTGCCATTCTGGTGAGTGATGTTGGTCATCAAGAGTGAGAGACACGTACTGAGACAGTAGGTACATGAGATATCTCTGTACTTTCCTCTCAGGTACGTTGTAAGCCTAAAACTTTTCTCAAAAGCCTTTGACAGTAAATTCCACTAAGAAATAAAAGAAATAAATTACGAATACAGTTGTGACTTCTCTCATAATTAACTCCTTTCCTTTGTCCATGGTCTGTTTTCTGGAAGTGCGAGCTCTGTACTCAGACCGTATTCGGTAGGGTATGGCAATGCAGTGCCGCCTGTGAGATAGGGTTCAAGATTTATTGTTGGTTAATATCAAACAGGTCAAGTGATAGATAATTTCTGAACTCATTCTGAAAGAAATGACAAGTGGTACTATTAATGTAAGTGAATACATTCTAAACATAAATAAAATGTTGACATTACTGGGTTCTGGCTTTCAATGAATACATAAATTTGGGAGAAGTTTTTTAACACATGAGCTCAGTAATGGAATACTAAGTATTTCCTCAGTGACAAAAAAATTCCCTAGATAAATGGTGATGATACAAATATAACATACTTTGTATTGTGAGCTTTAGTATTTAAGTTGTAGCTATAATCTGTATACATTTAAATTTGGATGTTTGTCAACGGAATTTTCAGTTTTGCATTTGGCTTAATCCAACTGAACCACCTCTGGTGGAGTCAAAACTACACAGTTTTAATTCCATTCAGAAGAGAATTTATCATGTGTGCTTGTATTCATTTATTCACAATTTTTTTAAATTGAGTATCTCCATTTGGGCTGAAGAGTCTGGAATTAATTACTGAGGTGAGAGGTTTAAAAAATTAGTTATGTTCTGAACATTTAAGGATCTTACAAAATGTTGAAGAATAGCTTAAGCAAAGGAATTAATAGCATGTACTATGACTGAACATAGGTCCAGCTGCCTGCTCCTACAAAAGCCCATACTCAAGAGGCAGGTGCTGATGTAAAGGAAAGTGGTTTTATTCAGATGCCTGCCATCTGGAAGTTGGAGGAGTTGTGTCATAAAACCCATCTCCTGGGATGATGGGGATTCATGTCTCAAAGCCCATCTCCACCTCTCAGTGGAGGTAAAGGTTTTTATAAGGAGGGAGAGGGGAACAGAACAAATTGATCAATGGAGGAGGTTGCAAAGTTCTCCACGTGCAGAACAGCACAGTCCATTCCAATAAAGCAAATGGTGCTCTGGTGTAGTCATCCGGGCTTCACATCATCCTGGCTCCATGGACAAAGGCCAGTAAACCTCTGGGAGCTGGGATGCTTAAAAGTCAGAGTCTATATCTTTCGAAGTTAGTTCCTAGGATTCTTAGACAAACATGCTGTTCATCTACAAGCTACATATTAGTCAGAGCCAGCACTTACAGAAACAGTGTCAAAAGAATGGTGGGGTGGGTTACAATTTCCTACCATTACAATTTTCCAGTTACAATCCTGGCAAGATGAATTTTAAGCCCTTGTGTATTGACATGTCTGAAGAAGAGAGTGATTAAAACATATGTATTAAACAGGCAGGAATAAATATGAAAATGACACCATTTGTAGCCTAAAGCCTTATGATAGTCTTAAAAACAATAGGTTTCTTCAATAGAAATTGCATTGAAACATTCACATAAATACATTTGCATGCAAATTCAGAAAATTTGCAAACTCCCATTCTTTCTGCAGTGAATGATTCTTCAGTATTAGGACTCTCCTAGCATTAATGTATACAAATACAGAATATACATTTTGCAGAATTAGCAAGCAGAATATCTGTATCACAAAGCAGTCTTGCAGCCGTAAAAGATAGGGGTACCTGGTGAAGTACCAATTATTGCTTTTTAAGGTGCTTGGGAAGGTCTCACCAAATCTGATTCAAATTCCTCTCCTCCACTTGCCTTGGGAATAATCCACAGCATTGCAGTGATCCAGAGCACGGATTTCTGAATGCCCACTTCTCTCCACTATCCTTTCCCACTCTACATGTCCTCTGTTATTTCAAAGTCAGAAAGCAGGATAGTAATACTAGATGTATTGCCTGTTTGCCAGGCACTGTACTACTTTGAGGAGTTACTTGAGGAGTGGACTAGCAAGCAGAACGGACAAGTCCTTGTCCAACTATAGGTGTAGAAGACACTGAGGAAATTATTACACAAATGATAATTTAATTAGAGTTGTAAAGGCACCACTAAAGAAAAGGAAAAAATGCCATAATAGTCTGCTACAAAGCATTGTCACAATTCTTATCCCAAGATTTCCTGAGCAGTTACCCTAGCAAGATTCAGTTTAGCAACATTAAGCATCATTATTATTACACATATTGGTATTACTATCTTTTTGGAGTGCATGTTTTATTCAGAATTCTATGCTGGAAGCACACAGTCCCATTTAATTTTTCCCATTTTAAAAGTGAACAAAGTAAATAAAGCTCGTGTAACTTCAGAGTATTTAAGAACCACAGTTGAGCTCTCGCTGAGCCTGACTGACCCAAAAGTCAATCCCAGTTCTCCATCCATAACCCCAATCAAGTGCATTGCCTGCTTCAAAAATCCAGTGTGTTGACATAAAAATTAAGTAATTATCGTTAAGCCTTCATGGTGTTAGTGAAAAGGCAGGATTTCCCATTAGAAGGCAAATCGGCTCTCCTAGTCCCTCTGCCCCTTCTGCCATAGGGGAGAACCTCTTAACATCTCTGAACCTTTGTGTACCTATAAAATGAGAGGTTGAACTAGGTATCTCGTATGCTCTTTCTGTCATTGACATTATGAAAGCTTTTGTTAATTCTTGACATTATGAAAGCTTCTACCGTCTTGGGAGAGAATTTAATAGTTCATCTCTATCAATAATTTAGGTAAAACCTTCTGATTCTCAATTATCTAGATATATCTAGTTAGATTGTTGGAGAAGGCTTTGACCAGGATTTTCCAAATAGTTGCAGCATGTCTCTAATTCATTTAGTAACACATGAAATTGGTGTCCCCAAAATTGGCTCCGAGGCCATAATATTGAAAGATAAATATCTAATAATACTGTTCACTTCAAAAATAACAACTAGGAATTGTCACGCAAAACATAGAGTGATGCAAGAGCATTGAGCAAAGAGCCCCATGGGCCGCTGTGGTTTGATAAGGAGATGTGAAACAGCAGTACACAAAGACATGTCTTGAAATAGCTTTACACTCAGACAGTGAAGCACAATAGTATAAAGAACTAGTGAATTCTTTAAAAGGCAAACAAAACCTCATGCTTCTTCACAGGAGCCATCCCTGGGAAGAGGCTCTAACAATGGTTCAAAGGGGTTCCATCTCGACCTTTACAAAAACTGCAGTCCAGTATTGGGAAATGTCTGAAGAGCAAGAACAAACTGGAATTCTCTGCCAAACATCTGTTCTTAGTGAATTAAATACTCATATTAGCTCTGAACATTACACTAGTAAACATCATCTATACGACGATTTATTTATTGCTTCATATTGCTATAAAACCAAATCGTGAGTTACAAAAGATATCCAAACATTTTGTTACTGTATTTAGAGAGCGATGTTCAGTTTTATTCAGCTTCTTTCTAAACGTCCAACATGAAGAAGCTAATTTAGAAACGAGATCATTCTAGAAAGAGGATTTTAATAAAGGCAAGGATAAAAAAGAAAGGTAAACTTGAGGTCCGGCAGGATTGGGGAGCAGATGCCAACAACTGAGAAAACAAGCTTACAAGAGCATTCTGGGGAGCAGGGCGTGACCTTTACAGATGCCAGCTTCGAGGGTTTCATTGTCTCTGGTGGCTTGCCTCCTTTGGTAATAGATAATAAAGAGGAAGTTTGTTACAACAAACTATTGGAAATGCTTAATAAGCGTTTTCACAATAGACTAAAGAAGTGTTTTCAAAATCTGCAGTTAGATTTACAACTAAATTAATAACTACAACAACGTGACTGAAAACCAATATTCTTGTGTTCTTGCCTAGTAACGTTAACCCAAAACCGGTTCAGTGACTTGTCCAAAGTCCCTTGACTAGATATTCTTTCCTTCCCTACCAAATGACTAATCTTTTCAGTCACATTTCAAATTTCATTTCCCTCTGTGGTCACTGCACAGCCCCATCTAAAGCATAATTAATTTCTCTATGTATCCATAATATTAATGCCTTCTCCTATGTGTGTTTTACGTTACAGAGCGAGCTCCTGAGCAGTAGGGATGGTTCATTTATTGCTAGATAGATCCACAATATTTAGCATAGTGCTTGATGCATAGAGATTGCCATGCTAAGTTTTTTTGTTTGTTTGTTTTTATTAGTTTTTAGAGATAAACAGTTATATAATTAAATCCTTAATTAAATGAACTTATTTTTGTTGCCTACATGCTTTATGATTTATTCATTAATTTGGCAATAATTATAATTTTATGGCAGGAATAGCTACATTTATTTTTCTTTGCACTAAGGATTCAGAAGCCTGATTTTCAAGTCTGTGCCAAATGCCTTGTAAATGTGCCAAACTTCTCAATCACTTACTATGAGCCACGTGTTAAAGAGCTGCAGAGCTGTTTATTATGGCAAATGGTAGCTATTACATCTCTGTCTCATGCATCTAATCTTTTGTTCTGGGTAAAGCATTTTTAAGATGAGGACTCTGATTATATCTGGTCTATATAACAAACAAAATAATAATAAACGGATTAGAGTAAAACAAAATTAACCAGGGTTTCTAAAATATATACATTTACACCATTTTAAAAGAACTCTGGAAGACCAAAAACTTTAGAGAATTACAGCCTTCTGGATATATTCTACTTTGGTAAGTTTTATAATGAACAGTTAACATGAAAATATTATTGCAGACCACAAAATTATTATGCAAAATAATTCATCAGCAAAAGCAAATGTAAAGTAGGAAGTCTCATTTAATACGGAGACATTTAAAAATTTAGATGATTATTTTTGTATCACAACTGTGCAGGCTATTAAATCTTCAATTTTCTGTAACAGGCTTGACCCAGTCTCATGAATTGGAGGTAGTGGCTTCATGGAAAGATCATTGAACTTAGTGTTGAAGGGCCTGTACTAACATTCAACTTTCTTACTAACTTGTTATTTGATCCTATTCAAATACTTCTCTGAGTTCAGTTTATAAACAGCCAAGGAAGGTTTCTCATCCTCAGTTGTTTGAGCAGGGCAACCAGAAACAGTTGTGTAGTTCGCACATTGCACGAAGGCACCGTCAAGGGAGAACAAGTGGGCTTAAAATCCAGTCTGTTCTCAGAAACGAAATTGTGAGTTTGGAGTTGGGCTCTATCAAGAGGAGAGTGGGTATTATCCTTCCCAAAATTTCTTCTGCTTATGGAAGCCTATACCCTCAGGGCTGCACCTGCCCAGGGAAAGTGCTTTTTTCTCATTCACTCACTGATTCTGTATAGGCTCCCGAGGTCCTGATTGTGAAGAAATAAACCAGAAACAGTATCTATAGAATTCTATACATATTGAAAATATTATTAATTTTAAACATCTTTGGTTTGTTGATGTGGTCTTTTATAATGCATGTTATGGGACCTGAATTATCAAACTATGGACCAATTAATTATGCTTTAAATTTTCATCATTTAATGTAAATGATGAGTATCCAATGATTAGTAAAAACTATCTTTCATTCAGTAAATCAGTGAATAGATTCTAGTGGAGATATTTATCCAAAGGATGGATTAGTGAAAATATAATAGAAATTGTTACCATTTATTGTCCATCTATGACATGCCACATATATTACATATAGAGTCTCTAATCCTCATGCCAGTTCTGCAAATAACTATTATTATGCCCATTTCAGAAGAGAACTGAACTGTGAGGAAATAAGTAAATGTGCAAAGTCAGACAGTCTATTTGTGAAAAAATAAGAATTAGAACACAAATCTACCTGATAAGTTCTATGTCCTTTCTTTCTACCCTACCATTTTACCTATATTAATAACGTTAAAATATTTACTTATCTATGTTATTTAATATATCTTATTAGTTCTCTGGTTTCAGATTAAGGGCTTAAAAGAAATGTTATATGGAAAATAAGATTTTAGGCTCAGGAATCAAAGACCTGGATTTAAAATCCAACTCTGTCACTAACCAACTGTGTGACATTCGGGAAAACTATTTAATCTTTCTTTGTAGAATAAGGATAATGATAGTACTTCTTGGAGTTGTAAGGATTAAATGAAGAAATATAAGTAGAGTTGTTAGTACCATGTCTGACATATAATAAGTTGTCAGTAAGTTTTTTTTATAGGTAACAGTATAGTCTAGTGGTTAAGTAAGCAGATTTTGGATTCTGAAAGACTTTATGGTTTAAATCTTAGTTCTACCATTGACTGGGTACAAGGCACTGAACAAGTTATTAACCACTCTCAGTCTCAGTTTTCTTCATCGATAAAGTAAAACCAATTGCCAGGACTTATCTCATAGCAATTGGGAAAGAATTAAATAATCAAATATAATTAACACAGTATCAGTATCATTCTAGTCCATTGGTAAAGCCTAGATGTTTTTGCTATTATCATTCTCAAATCCAATGGTATTTAAAAGATTTGGAGGTGATTATGTGTAGATCATGGAACTGAAAAGCAGCTGTTGAATACTGATAGCTTCCTTCTTTTATTGCAAAGTAGTATATAATGGGAGATATTAGTTACTTCCATGCCCTAGACTTATAGACTAAATCTTGGTTATATCACTCACTGACAAAGCATTTAAGTTTTTGTCTTAGTTTTTTCAACTGCAAAATTAGGATATTGGTAATGGATATATCACATAGTTACTATGTGCATCAATATTTTACATACAGTAAATTACAACATAAATGTGATTAACTTCATAACCTCAAAAATAGGAATTCATAATATATAGCTATTAAAAAGTGGTAATGAAAATACAAGGTCTGTGTGGAAAAGGTCCAACCATTGTTAATGTAACAAGAACTCTTTACGTGACATTGATGTAACCTGGCAGCCAAGGAGAGTGGACTGGAATGCACATGCATGGACAATGACACCTTTGCTGTACTAATCAGTGGGGGTGGTAGACTCTGTTGAGTGAACCTGTATACTGTGTGGCCAGTGCATTCAAAATGACTGAGCAAGTAGAGCAATGAATCTGCATCAAAATTTGCATGAAGTTTAAACATCCCTCCCCAGGAGCTATTAAGATGATTCAGAAAGCCACAGCTATGGGTAACTGGTGACTGGTAGCTTCAACACAACAATGGACCTACTAATGCATCATATCTCCTGCAGAGTTTTTTGGAGAAATGTCAAATCACCCAGGTGACTCAGGATCCTTATAGCCCAGTGACTTCTGGCTTTTCCCAAAACTAAAATCGTTTTTGAAAAGGAAGAGATTTCAGACCGTTAATGAGATTCAGGAAAATATGGCAGCAGATGGTGATTGAGAGAACTGTGTGAGGTCCCAAGGTGCCTACTTTGAAGGGGACCGAGATGTCATCGTCCTGTGTACAGTGCTTCTTGTATCTTGTATCTTCTTCAATAAATGTCCCTATTTTTCATATTACATGGCTGGATACATTCTGGACAGACTTTTTATACATGTAATTTCTATAAAAATTGTATTCATTTGAAATTCCTCAGTATCTATAGATTAATTTAAAAATATAATTAAAATGAATTCAGATTTATTAGTTCAGGTATCTGTACCTGAAAACATATAGAAACATATCCAGTATATCAGTTTTGTTATCTACTTTCTGAAACTAATTACTTTTAGTAGTTTTGAGTTTTAGTATTTATAGTTGTTACTTGTATTACTTAAAATGGTACATTATTTCTACTGATCATGTTTAAATTATATATATTCACTCTTGGAGGTGAAAGATAAATAGATTAGGAATTAATCCTTCTTTCTTCTTACTTTCATGTGTCTTAATTCGTGTCATGTTATTTTATATCATCAGCGTTTGCAACATACTTATTCTATTATTATCTATAATTATCTTCTTTGCCTATATCTTGAACCTGGTAATTTAAACTCAACAAAATCCATCTTTGCAATTTATGAATAAATACTCTTAATTACAAAAAGTATCCATATTTTGCCCTGTATAACACACTTTTTTGCCCAAATTTTTGAGGGAAATATAAGGGTGCATGTTATACATGGGTGGTACTAATGATGCATAAATATCATAAATCTATTACCAGTACCTAAAATTCCTTCTACCTTGTATCTGTTCTTGTGTGTTATAATGATCTGTTACATAAAATTTCTTGTATCATATGTGCAAAAATAAATAATAAAATTCCTTCATAATACAAAAACAAGTATCTAAATATAAATAAATATAAATTGAATAAAAAAAATTAAAGTGAAGGACTTTTTTCTGGAAGTTCTGGCCAAAAATGTGGGTGAGCATTATACATGGCAAAATATGGTAACTGCGTGCTATGTCATTAAACTCTTACTCCTAAAAGAAGAAATTCCAAAATGCCAAAGTCTACTGGAATCCCCCCTTTAATTACGCTTGCATTTTCTTTGCTTCTGCCAGTTCAATCAGCTGTCACTTTTTAATTTGTCTTATGCCATCTTGTTTCTTGTAGCCTTTTAAAATTGTACTGGCGTTCCTCATTGAGAAATTGAACTACACTCTGTCTTTGCCTATTTGAAAATGTCTTTATTTTGCCTTTCCACATGATTGATAGGGTGGCTTGTGTGGAATTCTAGGGCCAAAGTATTGCATTCAGTTTTACATACATATTATTAAAGTACTAGGTTTATTTACCTGGATAGCAGTCCCAGGTTTTCTCTGAAGGTGCATCAACTGTTTCCCTATCAGACTTCTATGTTAAAAAGGTAAATAACTCTCTGGAGAGATAATTACATTGTCTATAAAGTGGACATACTGACTATATACTGACTGACCACTTCCATCTTAGGATGCATGAGGGTGAAGCCGTTATGCATGCTGACACCTTTACTTGTTAAAATGAAAGTCCATTTTAGTTCATAGATGAAGAACTCTAGTTCATTTCCCTCTGAAGTACAATTGACTTCTCTTTTTCTTTTTTAACTTGGGCTCTTCATGTCTTTGGTTAGTATCTAGTATTTTCAAAAATTATTCCTGTTTTCTCAGATCCCCACATCCACATCATAAGTTCACGATATACAGAAAATTCTCTTCTTAGAATACAACACTTGGATTTTGTTTATAAGACAAATGAAAGCAAGAGAGGTGAAAGAAGAGTCCCACTATCCTAGCTGTTCTACAAGTAGTTCTTTCATTAATTTCCTTAATGAAATTGATACAGGTATTTCTGAATTTGGGAAAGATGGCTTCTATCCTTGTATTTGCTGTTTCATTGTTTTCTACTTCAATTTTATTTTATTTAATATTTTGTATTCTAACATTTCCTCAGAATTTCCAATTTGTGACTTTCTCAACTTCTTACAGACACACACACACACACACACACACACACACACACACACATTTTTTTGTGTGTAATTTTAGTGGAAATCTGGAAGATAAAGGATGTAGATGTATGTGTCAAGTCTGTTATTTTATACTGAAAGAAGTAATATTAAATCTATTAATTTTATTTTTGAACATAATTTAGAATGAAACCTTGTGGGATTTCAACAACTTTCTTTTTCTCACTATCAATCAAAACCTTGCCTTGTGTTATTTGGCCTCTTAGAGGAAAAAAAGATCACATCGCTCTGGCAAGGTTAGGGTATATTGCACAAAATATCTCTTTGTGTTTCTGACACTCCTTTTCCCTTGATCTGTTTAAGTCGATCCTATTATTGCAGCAGAATAGCGGCCTGCCATTTGGACTTACTTTATCTAGAAAAATGGAAGTTTCTAGGATAGATAACCTTTAATAAGAAGGTATAAGCATACATTTTCTATCAAATCTTTCTTTGGAATGACTATCCAAATGTGGAAATGACTTAAATCCGACAAGATCAGGCCAAAGTAAAGTAACTGTCAAAAGGTTAGGTCAGCAAAAGAAAATTTAATAACAGCATATCAAATATTTACCAAAGCTATTTGCAAAGTTAAATCATTCATGAAAATATATTAAACACTTTAAAATAAGCTAACTTTCATGTGACAAATGAGAAATACTTAGGAAGCAAAAGTACAATATTCTATAATAATAAAACTAATTTTTCTAAAACTATAGTTTCCTTTACACACAATTTTCATTCATCTTGGTTATTTGGGGACAAAATGCATATTATTTTAGTTCAATTTTTAAGTTCAATGTACTTCCAACTGGCTTTAAGCTGTAGGGAGTTAGAAGGGCTTCTACAAACAAAATGGATGTATCGGTTAAACAGGGGAAAATGAGCAGGACTGTGTTAACCCTGAGAGGTTTCTACTGAGCCTGGGCTATATTAATTCTATAAGCACATATGGAACCTTACGACATGATGGTTGTGATTACAGAGGCTAGGGACAAACAGGGTTCCTGCCTTTCAGGGACTCACATTCAACTTTGCTTGAATATTTGCAGTGATGTAGCGCACACGGATGGTGTGCAGTTTGTGCCCATGTCAAATATTTGTTCCCCTTAACACGAGCCCCCATTGGCCTTCATTACATTCTCATCCACGTGTTCTGATTCTCTTCTTTGGAACTACACAGATATTTATTCCACTTTCCATTGAAAAGAACTTCATATATTTTGAGACTAATTGTATCTTCCTAAGTCTTTGTTTTTCTGGGTAACATAGTGCCAGTTGTTTCAGTTGTCGATAAAGCACGTGTTCCAGAGCTTTAAACATCCTAGCTACTCTCCTTTCAGGTATGTATTTTATTTTTATTATTTGAAACACTATGGGCTCTCTAGTGCCTACATGATAAAGTCAAATTCTAATACAGGGTTCATGTCCATAAAATATTAAATATGTTTATTTGACAGATTCTTTGCCAGGCATTTGGGACACAGTGGTAAACTAGAGATAGCCCCTGCCTTCAAGAAGATAACAGTTTAGTCATCATTCTCATTTCACCTTATTCTCCACTCACTTAAATGCTGACATTGCTCTGCAGTGTGAATGCACTAATGAACCTAAATGCTTCGGGGAACCTGATTATCTACACCTCTTAGTCACTCAAGTACATTATTTACGATCTACTTGCAAATAATGGTCTTATCTGTTATACCATTTCCCTGTTCTGAAAATTGTTCAAAAACTTTAGGATATTCAAGACCACTCCTGACAATACTCATTTGCATTAAAAAGCATGGGTCTCAAAGCAGGAATAATTCCTTTATGGAAGCCACATGCTAAGAAAGCCCTTGAGGGGGTTTCATTTGTCTACCTTTGATCGCAAAGTGTGGAAAAAAGACCCACCATGGAATAGAACACTCAATTCTTTTAGAAACCAAAGCGTGGGCACTCAGTCAGCATTAAAAATGAAACATACTAACATCCATTCTGGATCTGTTACTGCAGAATTTTTATTTCACTTGGGGCATAGAATAGGCAGTGTTTATCTTTGGAAATGCCATTCAAGCCTTTCACAGGAAAAAGAACCACATTCATGGTGAAATATTTCAAGCCCAAACTGCAATTATGTTGGGATTTACTACAAATTCTCCATCTAGCAGTATACCTACTCAGTAGCAAAAGCGTGCTCTCCTTTTGTTCAGTAAATTTATGCCAAAGTATGGCTCTTGTTATTATTTCAAAGGTTTTACATACCAGAGAAAGTCCTGCAGACAGGATTGAATAACTTCTGCATTTCATCATCCTTGAAAACGTAATTTTTGAACAATGATTTTTAAGTTGCATTGTAAACCTCATTCCAAGCCAAGATTTATTTTGCTACCAGAGCCATTCTGTTATTTCCCAACTACAAGAGTCTATAGAAAAAAATGACTCATGACCTCATATTTAACAAACCAATTACCAGTATTCTGAAAGCATCTGTCTGTAGGTGTTAACAAATATCTGGTTAGGTATTAACATATCTAATATTATTATAGTGTACCTTCCTATAGAAACATATTCATTATGATGTCTGGTCATAAATTGAAGTCCGTAAAGCGAAAGAAAACACAGTAGGCTATACTGAGAAGGCAGTGCATTTGACCAATGTTGGGCTCCCTAAGTAGGTGGAAACCACATGTCGAATAAATAGAATCTTACCTAACGCCAAAATAGAATAATTTATTCCTTGGCAAGTTTAAGGTTAAAATTACAAAGGTTTAGTTTTCAGTGTGAGTGCTGTAAGTCAGTTAAAAAGTGAATTCAGAATGTTCCGAGCAATCAGTGTAAACTGCCACAGCGACAGTAAAAGCTGGTCTCTAAGACATTGAAATGAATTAAGCCTTTTCTGTGTTAACTATGTAATAAAACCAAAGTCTGTGAAATACACACATGTGAGAATGTTAATAATAATTCCAGAAATATGGTGCCAGATGGGAAAATTAGTATTGCAATATGGTGACATGGTAGACAAAGGTCCAGATGGGGTCAGGAGATGTGGGTTCTAGCTGCAATTTTATGCCTGGGTGTCTGATGAAGAGAGTCATCTACATGTGAAGAAATACAGTACAGGAGAATTATGGGATGGTTTTAAAGAAAGTCTTCTTTGCTTCATAATTTTGTTGAGAGAAGCCAGGTAAGATGGTTCAACAGTGCATTGTTTGATGGAGGTTGTACCAAAACTCAGCTTTATCTTTGAATTTAGTATTGCAAAATGATTAAGGGCACAGCCTCCTAAAGCAGACTGAGTTCAAATTCTTCTTTATACTCTAATATATACTACCAGACATCTACTTCAGATCCAATCAAGTAATTTCTGTGACCAGTTGGTAACCAAACATGCATGTGGCACATAGTACAAGGAACACAGATTTCTGTACAAAACAGCATTTCAATCTTGATACTGCTAATAAAGAGTGGTTTGACTTCCAGCACATTGTTAAACATTTATAAAAGTCAGCTATTCTGTCTGTAAAATATGAAAATTCTATTTGCAATGTAGGATAGTTGTGAGAGTTAAAATGAGAAAACTTATTCAAAAGTGTTTTCTGAGGCCTAAATTGTATGCCCTGGCTGGTGTGGCTCAGTGGATTGAGCTCCAGCCTGTAAACCAAAGGGTCATTGGTTCGATTCCCAGTCAGGGCATATGCCTGGGTTGTGGACCAGGTCCCCAGTAGGGGGTGCACTAGAGGCAACTACATATTGATGTTTCCCTCTCTTTCTCGCTCCCTTCCCCTCCTCTCTAAAAAGAAACAAATAAAATCTTAAAAAAAATAAATTTTAATTAATTTTATTTTTTATTTGGGAAAAGTGTTGCAAGCCACTAAAGACATTTTGGGGGAGAACACATTGTAAATTCTAGACCATCATTATTCTGTAAGTTACTGTTGAGGATAATTTTCTTTCCCTATGCCTTAAAGGTATTATGGCTTAATAATGAAAATCAGGGAGGCCAATGTCTCCTAAA
The DNA here is from genome assembly GCA_004026545.1 of Mormoops blainvillei. Classification (NCBI taxonomy): domain Eukaryota; kingdom Metazoa; phylum Chordata; class Mammalia; order Chiroptera; family Mormoopidae; genus Mormoops; species Mormoops blainvillei. The sequence continues at coordinate 251,807 of PVJD01000527.1, read as the reverse complement.
CTTTATCTCTCAACTAAAAGATTATTAGTAGCTAGTAAGGAAAAAATGATCTTTTAGCCCTGTCATATTTTCTCTGAGTCCCAAGTTCCAATGAGCTACAATCAATGCAAATAAAAGTGACCTTACAAGAAAAAGATTGCTGTAAGACAAGGAAATTAAGACAAGGAAAATCAGTGACAACAAACTATGAGTGACCTCACATGAAGTAGGATATTTCTCGTACATCAGCACTTTCTTCAATCCTTGTTGGGTGCCTCACTTGCTACAAATATCTCAGCCAGAGGTCTCCAGTGCCTTGCTAACTACTACGTCTTTTAAGTGTAATTCAAAGGTGCATCACGGGACATTTCTTCCTTTTTTTTTTTTTCTTGTAAGATAGAGCCATCTGACAAAATGGGTGAAAAATAAAATAAATTTACTCACAAAGTGCCGCCCTACAAATCATGAAATGAGGAAAGGGGGAAGAGAGATTTGAAAGAATGTGGAAGGAAGAAGAACATGCCTAGCAAACAGCCATTAGAATGTAAATTGTAAATATCATGACTGGCAGACACCAAGCACATTAAGATGGTAGGTAGCTCTCTTTTCAGATTTTCACTGGAGAGACTGTAAATAGCAGTTCAAAGCTTGTGCTTTCTAATCAGCGAGATCACATTCCTCATTATGCAGTGTATGACTGGTATGGGTTACTTTGACTCACAGAATTTCATTTCCTTTATTTGTAAAATGGAGATAACATTATCTGTCCCCTTGGATTATTGTAAAGATTAAATGAGATAATATGTGTAGAGTGTTTAGCTACTGGCTGCACAATGTTAGCCCTCTAATGATGGTGGTCATTATTCTGCCCTACATGCTCACAGACAACCCTCTCTTTCAATTCCCATCCTCCATGATTCATTGATGGTGACAGGAACCATTTGTTCCCACAATCTGGTCCCTGAATAGGATAAACTCTTAACTCACCACCACCCAGGCAGCATTATCATCACTGCATGCTTTTTTAATGATTAACAATCAATTATAGTATCATCATTTAAATCCAATCCGTAGCACTGTCAAATAATCATGTACTATAATTAAATTAATGATATTGAACTTTAATTTTAGTTGCATGGTTGCTTTTATTTGAAGTCTGCTGTAATCTCATTGAATGAGCACTGGGTTCTGGTGTGAAGTTATCACATTTATTTTACTGCCACAAAAAAGCAAGCCCTTAATATACTTTAAAAAGATAGCCACAAATAGAAATATTTCCAAATGAGCCCATTTGCAGGTTCATAGTGACTACTCATTAATTTAGGATTTGGAAACTTAACATAAATTAAAATAAAAGCCTGTTTCATGGAGCATGTGTCTCATTCTTCACTGTCTCTGCATGACACACTGCTGCTGGTGTTTAGTAATGTCCTTAAACATCATTTACAAATGAGAAAAGTTAGTGGGGCTGGAGCAATGCACAGATAACTTGCAGTCTAGTTTCCTAATACATTAAAATCCTGTTAATCTGAGACTCAAGTTGGAAAGAAAGAATCAAGATTATCAAGCATAAATCAGAATTTTCCTTATAAAATGTAATGGAAAATTCTAATAAGATTTACTGGTAACAGGAAATTGGATTATAACTTATCTGTTTTAAGTCAATTTGAACATTGACCTCAAAACTTATGTCCTGATATGGAATGAGACTCAGATTCTATTCACTTTCTTTTTCTTTGCAGAGCATGTGCAGATACATAGTGATAAATTTGTAAAGTACAGTAATAAAAGGAAAAGAATGTACACACCTCTAAAACAAGTTATGTAAACAAGAAATGAAAAGTGTATGCATTGTTATGTTTATGCTATGAGGAAAGATAGGGGCCTGGCTGTTTATGCCTAGTTGGAAATAATCAAAAGGTGATAAAGGTAATTTAAGCTACATAGTTTTCTTATGTGTATTTGAAACACTGAGCAGCTATGATATATGGTAAAATGAATATTCATATTAAAAGCTTTTCTCTTTATTTGATTAAAGCTTAGCATCTATTTCATTAGTCAATTACATGGCATAGTTAGAATGTGATTTATTTTATAACAAAATTGATATAATGCAGGAACTAATGAAGTGTTTGTTCAAAGTTTATCTTAAATGGACATATTTTGAGTGATTGACTATCAACAAATTTAATAATATCTCCTTACTAACTGCTTGTCAGATTGCTCAGAGCAAGTCTAATGTAATAGTCACATAAAAGAATTCAGCTGTATATGCATATAACACCTGTGTGTGGAAATTTCCTTCCACAGAGAACAGACTGCCAGGAATGTGCCATTTTTCTTTTAAATTTTTCAAATGTTTCATTCAATAGCTATTTCTTGGGTGTCAGGCACAGAATTAGGGCAGTGTAAAATTAATCCATCATTAGGATGACAGGAAAAGAAGTCTTCAGGATGGTGTGTTCAAACACTCAGAGTTAAGAAACCATGATGAACTCAAGAAACTGTGAGTTCCCCTGAATGGGTGGGACACGATAACAGGAATAAGAAAAGGGGAGTATGGAAGAATACTGAGCAAAGAGGCAGAGGCCAGAAGAAGAGGCTAGCATGTCATGTCAAAAGATTGATACAATCCTGAAGGAAAAGAAAGCCACAGATTTTTAAGCAGGGTCGTGACAGTATCAGGTTTGTATTTTGTAAAGATTACTCTGGAAGATACATGGAGAAGCTTGGAAATCAAATAAACCTGGATTTGAATTTCAGCTGTAGTTTTTTCCTGTTACATTGCTTCCGATCTCTCTAATAGGGTTCTATCTGTCATTCCTTACATCAACACCACACAAACAAAATTATGATGCTTGTATCCTCCCAATGTTTTTCTTCTTTAGGACTGTCTTGAGTTGTCTTAGCTTCTTTCTTCATGTCAATTTTAGAATTAGTTTATCAAGTTTAACAAACTATCAGTTGGAATCTCAATTGAAATCACATTTAATTTATAGATCAATTTGGGGACAATTAACATGTTCACTATATTTACAATACTGAGTTTTCTGATAAAAAAATACAGCAGACCACTCTATTCATTTAAAGTCTCCTAAAATCCTTTCAATAAAATTTGTAACATTTCCATGAAAAGTTTACAAATTTTCTCTAAGATATATTTTTGTTAAATTTGCAATTTTAAATAAATTTTAAAAATAATTACAGTTTCTGATTGTTGATGAGTTATTCAACATCACTGCTAAATTCTATTAATGATTTTAATAATTTTGATACATATTCTTTTGGCTTTACATAGTTATCATCCACAAATAAAAATAATATAGTAGTTGTTTTTAAAGTTCTTTTATCTTTTATTTCTTTGTCTTTTTGTACTGCAATCATTAGAACCTCTACTGAAATGTTAAGTAAGGGTGTTAATGGTCCAATCGTTTTTCTGATCTGAAAAGGAAAACATATAATTTTTTAGTGTTAAGTAAGATGTTTGATGCAGAAATTTTGTACATGCCTCTTATGAGATTAACTAAGTCTCCTTCTTTTCATAATTTACTGAGTTTACTTAACAAATATTTTGAATTTTACTGAATTTTTAATTGACTATTAAAATGACTACAGTTTTTAAAATATTTTTCAATAATTATGAAAAATTCTGAGATATGTTTCTTGAATATTACTTATTACCCATTTATGCATTCACTGTAACATGTTTCTGTGGAATTATATTTTATATGTTTTAGATGTTTGCAATCTATTATTTATATCTCTTTCTTAAATTTGATCTCTCAGTATCTATGAATAGTATTCTAATAATTTCTCCAGATCTTTCTTCCAGTGCACTGATTCTCTCTTTAGCTATTTCTATTCCAGTTTTTTGGTTGTAGTGTTTTAAATTTAGTTATTCTGACTTTCATTTCTGGAAGTCTATGAGATTTTTATATAAAACTTCTTATTGCTACCTCATGTTTAAGCTTCACACTTCCTTATTTAAACTTATATTTTTGAAATTCAATATCTGAAGCTTTGGTAAGTTTACTTTTCTTGTCTGTTGTTTTTGATAATTGTCCTTCATGCCTCTTTGTTTCATTGTACATTATTATTTTTGTCTCTGAGTTTTTAATTTTACTTGACATTTTACCTATAGAAATATTTTCAGGTCTAGAATGAAGTTATAATTCTTCAGAAAAGATTATTGTTTGTAGGGTTTTGTTTTTGTTTTCTCTTATTGCTTCCCCCCCACCCCCCCACCTCCCTGTTTCTGTGCATTTCACCTGTTTTGGACAACAGTAAACTCAACTACTTTTAGTATTTAAGTAAAACTAACTGTGGCTGTAAACTTATTTGTGGATTAGTTAAGTTTATAAATTCTCAGGAAAATTTCCTTCCATATTAGAACCATGTTAGAGACAAGAAAAATTATTTAAGCTTCCTTTTGAGACATGTGGTTTTTTTTGTTAATTCTTATATTCTAGATCTGGACGTTTGCAAGCCTTAGCTTTATTCAGGAGGTCTCTCCTATTGTTTTAATGGACCCTGAACTTAATCCACTGTTCTGTAAATCTGGCAAAGTCATCAAAATGGGCACTCAAAATCTAAACAGTTCAGCAGATACTGTGAGGAAAAATGAATAATTTAAAGGTACATATCTCCTACTTGTTCTAGAAGATTAATTTTAGGGCAGAGCATTTATTTTTGTGTGTACTCAGTTATAGTCATGCATTTTATGTATGTATGTATTTATTGATTTATAGTTATAGAATTTATTAAGGTGACATTGGTTAATAAAATTATATAGTTTTTACATCTACAGTGTGAAAATACATCATCTGTGTACTGTACTGTGTGTGCACCTTCCCGTCATTTACCTACCTTTAATTCCTCGTCTAACTCACCCAATCCTCTTTCCCTCTGGCAACAACCATATTGTCTGTGTCTAGGAGATTTTTTTCTTAATCCCCTCACCTTTTTCACTCAGTCCCCAATGCCTTTTCCATCTGAGAACTGTTGTCTGAAGGTAGATCTCCACCAAGGAGGGAATTTATTTATAAAAATTTGTGTATTTATTCTTATATGTTTAAAGCGCACTCACCTTCAAAAAATTCTCCATTTGTTACAATACAACTGTCAAGACATTTTTTCCCACTGCTCAAAACAGATTTTTGAACTCATTGATTTTGATAACTTTTGGTGCTTCTGATGTTTTTTGTTTTACTTCTTCCACATGGGCAAAACGATTCCCTTTGAGGACTCTTTTTCATCTGGGGAAACAAAAAAGTCTTTTGGGAAAAGATTGGGTGAATAAGGAGGGTGGGACATAGGCATCAGGTCATTTTTTGCTCAAAAACTGCTGAACACTCAGCACGATGTGGTCAGGTATACTCATAAATCACACAGTATGAAAAATTCCTTAAAAAATTCACTAAGGCCAAACTCAGCCCCTCACAACAATACCATATGGTATGCGGATACAGGTGGGTTCCTAAAACATTCATCTGGTGAGGGAATCCTGTACTGCACGGTGCCCACTCTCCAGGAGATAATTATGTTTTGAAGGAGTCTCCCCTCAGATGTTCTCTATATCTATGAATATCTTTCTGTTGTGTTTGTTAGTTTATTTTGTCCATTAGATTCCACATAAAAGTGAAATCATATGATACTTGTCTTTCCCTGACAGGTTTATTTCATTTAGTGTAATACTCTCCAGGTCCATCCATTCTGTTGCAAAAAGGAGCATTTTCTTCTTTTTTACGCCTGAGTACTATTCCATTGTGTAAATATACCCCAGTTTTTTCATTCGCTCATCTGCTAATGAGCATTTGGGCTGCTTCTAAATCTTTGCTATTATAAATAATGCTCCAATAAACATAGAGGTGCACATATTCTTTTGAATTGGTGTTTCAGATTTCACTGAATAAATTCCCAGAAATGAAATCACTGAGTTATAAGGCAGCTCCATTTTTGATTTTTTGAGGTAGCTCCATACTGCTTTCCACAGTAGCTACACCAATCTGCATTCCCACCCACAGTGTGTGAGAGTACCCTTTCTCCATGTCCTTACCAACACTTGTTTGTTCGTTTATTGATGGTAGCCATCCTGACAGGTGTGAGGTGATATCTCACTGTGGTTTTAATTTGCACTTTGATGATTAATGACATTGAGCATCTTTTCATATTTATAGGTCATCCCTCTTTGGAGAAGTACCTATTCAGGTCCTTTATTCATTTTTAATTGAATTTTTTGTTTTCTTGGTGTGACTTTTATAAGTTCTTTATAAATTTTGGTTAATAACCCTTAATCAAATGTATAATTTGCAAATATGTTCTCTTATTTAATGGGTTGTTTTTTACATTTTATTGATGGTTCCCTTTTCTGTGCAAAATCATTTCAGTTTGATACAGTTCCATTTGTTTCTTTTTTTTTCTTGTTTCCTTTGTCTGAGGAGATATATCAGAAAAAAATATTGTTATGGGAAATGTCCAAGATTTTAATTCTTATATTTTCTTTTAGGATATTTATGATCTTGAGTTTAACATTTAAGTCTTTAATCCATTTTGAATTTATCTTGTGTATGGTGTGATAAGGTGGTCTAGTTCATTTGCTTTGCATGTATCTGTCCAATTTTTCCAACATCATTTATTGAATATACTATCTTTACCCCAGTGAATTTTTTGCCTTCTTTGTAAAATGTTAATTGATTATAAATGTGTGGGTTTATTTCTGGGTTCTCTATCCTGTTTTATTAATCTATTTATGTCTGTGTTTATGCCAATGACATTCTGTTTTGACTACTATAGCCTTGTAATATAGTTTAATATCAGGTCGCATGATTCCTCCAATTTTGTTCTTCTTTCTCAGGATTGCTGTTGATATTCTTTTTGGGTTTCAAATATATTTTTGGAATATTTGTTCTAGCTCTGTGAAACATGCCATTGGAATATTGATAGGAATTGCATTGAATCTATAGATGGCTTTAGGTAGTATGAATATTGTAATGATGTTAATTCTTCATTTCCATATACAGAGTATATGGCTGCACTTATTTGTATCTTCATCAGTTTCTTCAGTGTCTTATAATTTTTTGAGTACAGGTCTTTTATATCCTTGGTTAAATTTATTCCTAGGTATTTAAATTTTTAATGCAATTATAAATGGGATTGTTGTCTGTTTCCCTCTTTGATAGTTCATGATTAGTGTATTAAATGCAACTTATTTCTGGATATTTATTTTGTATCCTGTTAATTTAATGAATTCACTCATCAGTTTTAATACATTTTTGGTGGAATTTTAGAGTTCTTTATATATAGCATCATGTCATCTACAAATAATGACAGTTTTACTTCATTCTTTTCAATTTGGATGTCTTTTGTTTCTTCTTTTTGTCTGATAGCTGTGGTTAGGATTTCAGTACTATGTTGAATAAGAGTGATGAAAGTGGACATCCTGTCTTGTTCCTAATCTTAAGAGAAATGCTTTTAGTTTTTGCTCATTGAGTATGATGTTGGTTGTGGTTTTGTAATATATGGCCTTTATTATGTTGACATATGTCCCCTTGATTCCCACTTTGCTGAGAGTTTTTTATTATAAATGAGCACAGGATTTTATCATATGCTTTTTCTGCATCTATTGATATAATCATGTGATTTTTATCTTTCACTTTGTTTATGTGGTATATCACATTATCAATTTATGAATATTGTACCAACCTTGCATCCCCAGAATCCCACTTCATCATGGTGCATGATCCTTTCTGTCTGGATCCAGCTTGCTAATATTTTGTTGAGAATTTTAGCAGCTGTGTTCTTCAGGAATATTGGCCTATAATTATCTTTCTTTCTAGTGTCTTTATCTTGTTTTGGAGTTAGGATGATGCTGACCTTGTAAAATGATCTTGGGAGTCTTCTCTTGAATTTTTTGGAATAGTTTGAGAGGGATAGACGTTAGTTTCTTTGTGAATGTTTGCTAAAATTCATCTGTGAAGACACCTGGTCCAGGACTTTTGTTTATTGGGAGTTTTTTGGTTACTGCTTCAATTTCACTAATTGTAATTTGTCTATTCAGATCCTCTGACTTTTCCTGATTCAGTTTTGGCAAATTGTATGTTTCTACAAATTTACCCATTTCATCTTGATTGCCCAATTTGTTGGCATATAGTTGTTTGTAATATATTCCTACAATTCTTGGTAATTTTTGGTGTCAGTTATGACTTCTCCTTTTTCACTTCTGATTTTATTTATTTGGATCTTCTTTCTTTCTCCCTTTTTCTAGATGTGCCTGGTTAAAGGCTTGCCACCTTGTTTATCTTTTCAAAGAACCAGCTATTTTTTTCAAAGGCCTTTAGTGTTTTTCTAAGACTATTTTGTTTATTTCTGCTCTGATTTTATTATTTTCTTTCTTCTATTCACATTGGGCTTTGATTTTTCTTGATTTTCTAGATACTTTCAGGGTTAAAAGTTAGTTTATTTGAGATTTATTTTTTGTTTGAGGTAGGCTATAGTGCTATGAATTTCTTTCTTCTGACCGTTTTTACTGTGTACCACAGATTTTGGGTTGTTGTATTTATGTTTTCATTTGTTTCAAGATATCTTTCAATTTTCCCCCTGATCTAACCCATTCATCGTTTAGCAACATGTTATTTAACTTCCATGTCTTGATGTGTTTTTCAGGTGTTTTTTGTTTTTGTGTGTGTGACTGATTTCTAGGTTCCTACCATTATTGTCAGAGCAGATGGTTGATATGAGTTTAATTTTCTTAAATTTATTGAGACTGTCTTTTTTTATCTAACAAATGGTCTATTCTAGAAACTGTTTTATTTGCAATTGAAAAGAATGTATATTCTACTGCTTTGGGTGAAATGCTCTGAAGATATCAATTAACTCTATCTAATATAATGTGTCATTTAAGGCGACCATTTCTTTTTTGATTTTTTATCTGGAAGATCTATCCATTGATTTCAATGGGGTGTTAAAATTCCTATAGTCTGTCTGTATTACTGTTTGATCTCTTTCTTTATGTCCATGAAGATTTTCTTTATATATTTAGGTACTCTTATGTTAGATGTATAAAGGTTTACAAAGTTCAAAACCTCTTACTGGACTGATCTTTTTATCATTATGTAGTGCCCTTTTTTTTGTCTCTTACTATAGTCTTTCTTTTAAAATCCATTTTTTAAGATACATGTGTTACTACCCCACATATTTTTTCTTTCTGTTTGTCTAAAATATCTTTTTTCTACTCCTTTACTTTTATACTCTGTGCATCTTTTATTCTGAGGTAGGTCTCTTGTGGACAGCATGAATATGGGTCTTGTTATCTTATCCATCCAGCTACCTATGTCTTTTGATTCAAGTATTTAAGCCATTGACACTTAAAGTGATTATTGATAGGTACGTATTTATTTCCATTGTATTCTTTTGACTATGTTTCTCTGTTTTCTTCTTTTAAAAAAAGACCCTTTAACATTTCTTGTAGTACTAGTTTGGTGGTAAGAAACCTCTTTATTATTATTTCTTAATCTGGGAAATTTTTTTTTTTTTTACAATTTTATGTAATTGCCCTTTCAGGTAAAGTAATCTTGGTTGTAAGCCCTTGCCCTTCATCACTTTGAATATTTCATGCCAATTACTTCTGGCCTGAAATGTTTCTGTTGAGAAATCAGGTGATAGTCTTACAGGAGCCCCCTTGTAGGTAGTCAACTGTTTTTCTCCTGCTGATTTTAAGGTTCTCTCCTTGTTTTTAACCTTTGCTGTTTTAATTATGATGTGTCTTTATGTGAGCCTCTTGGGATTCATCTTGTTTGGGACTGTCTATGCTTCCTGGACTTGCATGTTTTTTTCTTTCACCCATTTATGGAAGTTTTCAGTCATTATTTCTTCAAATAGATTCTCACTCCCTTGCTCTTTCTCCTCTCTCTCTCATACTTTTATGATGTAGATGTTTTTATCCTACATGTTGTCCCAAAGATCTCTTAAACTATCCTTAATTTTTAATTTTCTTCTTTCTTTCTTTCTTGCTTTTTTTTTTTTTTGGCTGCTCTCATTTGGTGTTTTCTGCTATCTTGTCTTCCAAATTGCTGATTCGAGTTCTCTGTATTATCCAACCTACTGTTTGTTACTTCTAGTGTATTCTTCATTTCAGATACTGTGTTCTTCATTTATGACTGGTTCTTTTTTATGGTTTCTCTGTCCTTTTTCATGCTGTTGTGGTTCTAAGTTTCTTAAACATCCTTATAACAACCTTTTTGAATTCTATATGTGATAAATTGCTTGCCTTCATTTCATTTAGTTCTTTTTATGGATATTTTTCCTGTTACTTCATTTGGGGCATCTTTCTTTGTCTTCCTATTTTTCCTGCCTCTTTGGGTTTATTTTTATGTATTGGATAGATCTGCTATGACTTCAAGTCTTGGTAAGGTGGCCTTTTCTAGTAGGTGTCCTGTGGATATCCTTGATCACCTGAGCAGGGTGCTTCAGTCATGTCCCTTGTATGGGTTGTGTCAGCCCTCCTGCTGTATTGCATCTTGATTGCTATTGATCTGTTCATGCACGAGGTCGATTCGCAGGCTGACTGACTATGAGGATCAACCCTGATCATAATATACAAGCTGCTATGCAGGTGCTGCACACAAAGCAGAATTTGCCTCAGCAGGGTAGGTGCCTGCTTATATCTCCCTTTGGATATGCCACTTGTGAAGCTCATTGAATCCTGTTATGACATTTTTTGAAGCTGGTCACTTGGTGTGCTAGTTCTGTGGCCTCTTGTGAGGTGCTCTGGGGCAGGTCAATGTCAGACCCTGCCTGTGCCTAGTCTTGGGCCACCTGATTGGATCTACAAGTCAATCCACAGTTTGTGGCTGCCTCTGGCTAAGCCTGGGTTTGCTCAGAAATGACCTAGGGAAGGTTAACTTTTATCAACACTGAGTTCAGGGACAGGTTAGCTAATGTCCTAAGGCACCCTGCAGTCTGCTTTCACCTATTGGCAACCTGTTGGTCAGTGACTGAAGGAGCCTTTGTGGTACTTAGGTTGCATGAAGTAGGTTCTCAGTGAATCACCAGGTAGGGGTGAGTGGTGTTTACTAGACTGATACAAGTTCAAACTCCTTACCCATGCTGGGACTTAAGCCACTCAACAAATGCTCCTGGGTATATATACCCTGTATAGCTGCCACCTGCTGAATGTTTGTACACATTATGGTGGGGCAGTCTCAGGGAGTCATCAGGTGAAGGAGCAGATTTTAATCAGGCCAAAACAGACCAAGATTTCACCATGTGAATGAAGTACTCTGCATTGGTAGGGTGTGTGAGGGAAAATTGGTCCCCATCCTAGAGCTACACAATTCAGTCTGTCCCAGATTCTATTAGGAGTTGTATCTCAGAAGGGCAAGGCCACTGGGAGTTCAGAGAGTGGGGCTAGTGGATCTCTCATGACAGGGAAGTGCTGGTCAGGCTTGGGTAAAGGTGAGAGGAATGCCCCTCCCCAGGGCCACACAATTCAGTCTGTCTTGGATTTTTCCCAGACCTGGCAGGACAGAGCCTCCAGCAGTTGGGAGGGTGGGGCTGCTGGGAGCCCTGAGAGTGGGGTTAGCAGATCTCCCATGATAGGGAGGCACCAGTCATGTTCTCAGAAAAGTGGGAGGAATGACCACCTCCCTGAAACCATACAAGTCAGTCACAGACATGCTCTGAGTCTTCCAGACTTCTACACACCCAGGGGAGGCAGCTGATTCTTCAACAAAGTGCAGACTCTACAGTGTGGGGTTACAGGAAACGCAGGGGGTGGGACTATTGCTTTCCCCCCTTTTGGTGCCATATGGAGGGGAGTGCTCCACCCAAGAAAGATGGTGTTTGTGGTGTAAGAGAGTGACTCAGAACCAGGATTCTGGCAGCCATTCTTTCAGCTCTCTCCCCAGAGTCACAAAGCCCAGTCTACCTTCACACGACTCTAGTCTACTCTGCCCTCTCTTTGCCATCCCATAGTGAGTAGCTGCAAACAAGATTTTGTTTTCTGGCCCTTTAAGAGGACACCTGGTCACTAGAAGACTCTTGTCTCTCCCTGATAGACAGAAACCCTGCTGGTTTTCACAGTCATATGTTATATGAGTGCTTCTTCCTGGCTTTGTTCCTCTGGGCTGGAGAATCTTGGTTTAGGGTTGAGACCCCACTCTTTTCAGGGGGAAACTTTGCAACTGATATAGTCTTCCAGGATCTTACCTGCTGTCCATGGGTGCAGAACCAACCCTTTTCACATCTCTGCCCTTCCTACCAGTCTCAATGTGGCTTCTTCTGTAAATCCTCTGCAGCTAGTCTTCAGTTGGTTATTCAGGATGATTGTTCCATGACTTAGTTATAATTTCAGTTTGGCCCTGGGAGGAGCTTGACATAGCTTCCACCTACCCCATTGCCATCTTGGATCCCCTACAGTGATGTGTTTTAAAGCACACATTTGAAATGTTATCCAGCACTCTAAGTTGTTGGCCTCTAGAGAGATGTTTCTGGCTATTTAACCCAATATGCTTCTAACAGGAAAACTCTCCCTCAGGTTTTGTTTTTTCACTTCTCATGGTGGTTACTTACTTAATTTCTAGTATTTTTTCCTTCTCCTAATAAAACACAATTAACCTTATGAAGTTACTCTTGAGCATAATTTTCCCTGAATCTGGTCTGTTTTGTTATATAGCATACTCTCTCATGCTATTTCTTAGAAGGCACCAAATAAGTTACATAAGATTTTTATTTTTTCAGAGGTTGGTAATCTTGTCATTATGTTTTGGGGAATTAAACATCTGTTATTAAAGTTGGATCAGAAAACATGACTGATACAATTTCTGCCTTGAGGAATGTTTTGGGATATTTTTGTGGTCTTGTAGATAAATACCATTTATAAAAATTCTGTGGCTGCCCTGAAACAGTTTGTTCCTTAAGGGTGCAAAATCATACATATGTATGATTTGTATATGTATAGTGTAATGCATATGATACTATATATGTATGAATATACATCCATATCTAAACATATATGAATATATATAATCCACATCATTAATATTATACTTTTTTTTCTTATTTACTTCTACTTGATATGGCCAAGGATGAGGGCTTTCAATAAAACTTTCTCCAAGTATTTGTAAATTTGTAAATAATTCCTATGTCTTCTTTCTAAGAGGACTTTTTTCAAATGATTTCCAATTTAATGATAGTTTGACTTATAACTTTTCAACTTTATGATGGTGCAAAGCAATATTCAGTCACACTTTGAATTTTAAATTCTGATATTTTCCTGGACTAGAGATATGTGGTACAATACTCTCTCAAATTCTGGGCAGCAGAAGCAAGATGATTCTGCCCAACTGTAGGGTAATTGCAAGTGTTTCAAACTCATTTAAGGTAGCACATTTAAAGTTCTTGTTTCTTCCTAGAAACACATATATATTAGAAAAGAGTTCAGTGTCCTTCAAATAATACATCATCTCTGTCATAGTTTTCATTTTTTTGACATTTTCATCTATATTCTGAAGCTTTCCTTCTTTGTTTTACCACCTATGCAGTCATCCATAAAGAGTATATTGCTTTGTGTCTTTTTGAACTTTATATAAACAATGTCATATTATATGTTTTTGTTATTTTCTCTTTAGTTAATATATTTTTGAGATTCATCTGACTGATTCATGTAAGACATTGTATATATGCTTTCACTGCTGTGTAGACGTCTACTATACTCAGTTTAGTGTTGAACAATTGGGTTGTTTTTAGTTTTGTTGGTACTTAAAAAATGTCTCTACAAACATTCTTGTATATGCCCTTTGCTTCATACGTATAAATATTCCTTGGAAAGAAATTGCCAGGTTGCAGGGTACACACATGTTCAATTTTACTAGGTGAAATAAAATTGCTCCCTTAAGTTATTGTTTCAATTTACTTTCTCCTCAATAGTATGTGAGAGTTCTTTTTGTACTATATTCTCACCAAAATGTAATATTTTATGATTTACAGTGTTTTTAAGCTATTCATGTGAAATGATATGTGTTACAGTTTTAATTTGTATTTACATAACAAAAATGAGATTGGCCATGTTTATAAATGATCCACTAGATGTTCCTCTGTGATACATTATGGGTTTCCATGGCTCTTTTTTAAAAAAATAGATGTTATTTATAGTTTCTGTATATTTAACCTTTGTTGGCTTTAGGTACTTCAAATATCTTTCCCAATTTGTGTTTCTTCTTTTTGCTCTCTTTCACAGAAGTAGTTGTGAATATTATTGTGGTGTAATATATGTCATTATTTTAATAGTTTTCATTTTCCCATTTAGTTTAAGGAAATTTCGCTACCAAGTATTGGAAAGATAGTCTCTTATATTGTATTTTAAAGGTTTTTAATAATTTGCCTTCCACAATTACATCCTCAATTTATTTGGAATTGATTTTGTTTCTGTTGTGAGGTAGAGTTTTATTTCCTTTTCTTTTTTATTTATGAAAACTAATTGCTCCCAAACCATTTATTTAGTGGTTTATTTTTCCCTGCTGATCTACGATATCTTCTCTTTCATATATCAGAGTTCAATATATGCATGGATTTGCTTAGGTGCTTTCTATTCTTCTGCCCTGATTGTAATTTATCTATTGTACTGATATCACACTTTTAAATCAGCATAGAGTTATCATGAATTTTGATTTTTGGTTGGGTAATTTGCTCACCTGACCTTTTTTCTTTAGAAACTTCTTGCACATTAATAAAATATTTGAAGTAGTGTCAAATATCATGAAAAACCAAGTTTGATTTTTTAATTTGAATTCTAATGAGTCTGTATTTTGTTTTGAGGTTAAAGACATCTCCAAAGTATCATTGAGTATGTTATACTTCTCCATTTAATTAGGTATTGCATAAGGTATTTAAATATCTATATATCTATACACACATATATATACACACAAATACATACATATATATGAGTATATATATATGGTTAGATTTACCTTCAATACATTTATATTTTGTTTATAGTCTAAGTATTATTATTTTTCTCAATTAGGCTTGCTCTCTTTCTTGGCTTATAGCAATACAATTTAATTTAGTATATTGTTTTTATATCTGTTAATCATAATAATAAACTAATTTACTTGTTAATTTATCAATACATCCTTCTGGGTTTTGTATAAAGGTAAATCCCATTACCTTGGAATAATGTCAGTTTTAATTTTATTTTCAAATATTTTTATCTCTAACTTTTTCTTATTGTCATAGCCTGGCTAGAAAAAATATCAAAAGGGGTTACTCTTGTCTTAGGTGATTTTAAAGGAAATGTATTTATATTTCATCCATGTGTATAATAGTTGTTATATACTTGCTACAGCTTTATACTTTGCACAGAGATTTTGTAAAATATTGATCAGTTTTGGATAGCATCATATTCTTGCATCATACTTTAATTCCCTTTTTATTTCCCTAAGCACATTAATATATTTTTAATATTCTATTTGAAATATTTCCAATAATTATCTTATTTTGATGTTTGTTTATATTTCTGTTGCTGGATTTTTTTTTTCCTTTTGTGGACTGGATCATTGTTTGATTGAGAATTCATGTTCCTTGAACATCACTTATGGAAAATTAAGGCTTGTGTTTAAAATGTTTTCCACGGAAAGTACTGTTTTTTCCTCTGTAGGTGTCTAAAGGGCCAGTAACCCAAGCACCACTTAAATTAAATTTTCTGCTTGGCATTTATCAGACCCTAGAGTGTGAATCCAGACCAAAATTTACATCAGTGAACCTTGTGACTTGAAATTCTCAGAGCATAATTTTCTTCCCTATAATCCTCTTGCCCCATAATCCTGTATCAAGATGAGGATAAGAAAGTTGAACATTTTGCTTTTGTTTATCCTTTCTCCCTCTTTATGGATTTGAGATACCATTTTTTTTGTGTGTGTATGGTAGAAATGTCTTCCAGTTTCATATTAAGTATATTGAAAATATTTTCTCTCTTTTGCTATAGCCAATCATTTAAATACTGCATTTATTTTCAAGTTTTAAAAATGCGTTGTTTTTCCCTGTTCCAGTGAATATTTGCAAACTTTCTTAGGGTCCCTCCACCCCCATCTCTTACTGTGCAGAGTTCTAATTTGAACTGATGCTTCACAGCACACAAGTATTTATTTATAAATACCCTACTCACTGTCTTCCTAATTTCTGGTTGGATGCTCTTCCCAGGCAAAAGTGCAAAGCATGTTTATGATCATAACTACCCTCTCCTTTTTGGTGCCTACCAGGATGATTCAAATACAATTTTCAGGATCAACCTGAGTTCCTTTTCTATCTGCAGTCCTGGTATCATTATACTTGAAACCAATGGAAAGTTATAATCACCAATGTGGTCTAGTTTTAGTACTCTTCTCACCTTTTTCTCTCCACATATAAAATTTTAAATTGTGAAAACATATGCACTGAAATGCAATGGACTAATGAATAAAGAAGGGTAGGGTGAAAGCAAGGGAATAATACTCTGAATGTCTTCAAAGACTTCAACCACATACAGACAGGAGATTGTCCAGTGTTGTCTGTGATACAGTGTGGAAGTCTCTAAGTTAAGCAGGAATACAGAGCTGTTTCTTCCATGAGGCTAAGCAGGGTATATCATTGTGTGTGTGTGTGATAACTTTGAGAACCTTTTATTTTTGTTGAAATTCTTTCTGAATACTACTGGTTTTGGATTAGTTTCAGGTTTTGAAGGTTTTGCAACCATTGTTCCTTCTTTGTCTTCAAGTTGTATTTTGTCAGGAAAGTTTATGTCGGAGGTTGATGGCCAGGTGCTATTTTGAATGCAATTGTATTTGTGAGTCAAATCATATGAAGCTTCAAAGGCATGATATTCATAGATTACCCCTTCACCATGAATGAAAAAATTTGCTAATAAATTCAGTTGGCTGTGTTTTCACCTTGGAGGAAAAACAGATCCACTATATCCTTGCTCTTCTCAGGAACCTTTTAATCACTGCTTCTGGGCTATATTTTTTAAAGAATGACATGAAGCAAAAATTTTTACTTTATACTGAGTATTTGAGCCTATATAATTGATTGTACTAATCAGGAGAGACTAACCTATGGCAACAAATAGACCCAAACATGCAATGAGTAAACGAAGAAGAAGGTTAACTTTCACTAACCTAATAGACCATAATATTTCATATCAGTGAATGGTTAAGAGTGAAATGAGGTAAGGGTGTAGAGGCATTCCCCTGCATACAATCATTCAGGGGCTCAAGATAATGGTAACTGTATTCCTTTCAATATGTCATTTTCAAGGTCACACTGCCACTTACTATCCATCACTAGGAAGGGAAGCAAGCATGAAAGTGTGCATGAGACATTTTTATAGGCCAAGCCCGGAAGAGGTCCAGTCATTTCTGCTCACATTTTGTTCGTTGGAATTCAGTCATAGTTCTGAAACTAACTCTTTCATTGATTTATTTGATTTGATTTTAATTTCTAATTACAGTTTACATTCAATATTATTTTGTATTAGTTTCAGATGTACAGCATTGTGGTTAGGTAATCATATATTTTACAAAGTGGTCTCCCTCTGATATTTCAAGTACCCACCTGGCACTGTACATAGTTTTACAGTATTATTCACCGTATTTCTTATGCTGTACTTTATACCTCTATGACTATTTTGTGACTATGAACTTGAACTTCTTAATCCCTTCACCTTTTTTAATCCAGCCCCCAACCTCCCTTCTCTCTGGCAACCAACAGTCTGATCCCTGTATCTATAAGTATGTTTCTGTTTTGTTGTTTGTTCATGTATTTTGCCCTTCAGATTGAAAGTATAAGTAAAATCATATGGTATTTATCTTTTTGTGGTTGACTTATTTCATTTAGTGTATCTTCTAGATCCATCCATGCTGTTTCAAATTGTAACATTTCATTCTTTTTTATGGCTAGGTAGTATTCCATTGTGTAAATGTACCAAAACTTCTTTATCCACTCGTCCACTGATAGGTACCTGGGCTGCTTCCATATCTTGGCAACTGTAAATAATGCTGCAATGAACATAAAGCTGCATATATTCTTTTGAATTAGTGTATTTGAATTCTTTGGATATATACCCAGAAGAGGGATTGCTGGGTCATAAGGCAGTTCCATTTTTAATTTTTTGAGGAACCATCCTACCGTTTTCCATAGTGGCTACACCAATGTGCATTCCCACTAACAGTGCGTGAGGGTCCCCTTTCTCCACATCCCTGCTAGCACTTGGTTGTTGATTTATTGATGATAGCCATTCTGACAGTTGTGAGGTGATATCTCATTGTGAATTTTTGTTTGTTTGTTTGTATGTTTGTTTCTCTGTCATAGCAGATGGGGTTTATTATCACTGAAGTGTGCTCCTCATGGCTGATATCTGATCTAGGCCTTGGCTTTTCAAATCATTGTTGATCAACTTGTGGTATGCTTCTGTTGAATTTGTTCTTTGGTGTTTTCTTCTTTTTTAATTGAATTTATTGGAGTGAAATTGGTTAATAAAATTATATAGGTTTCAGGTATACAATTCTATCATACGTCCTCTGTACATTGTATTGTGTTTACCACCCCAGAGTGAGTTTTCTTCCATCACAGTTTATCCCTGCTCTTTGGGTTTTAATTTACATTTCTCTGATGATAAGTGACATTGAGCCTCTTTTCATATGCCTATTGGCCATCTGTATGTACTCTTTGGAAAAGTGTTTACTCAGGTCCTCTGCTCATTTTTTAATTGGGTTGTTAGATTTTTTTAGCATTGAGCCAAAACTAACTTGTAAGCAGGCAAAAAGGAGATAAAAATGGATTTTGATAAACAACTTAAAATTTCTACCACACAGGGTAACCTAGAAAATTCTGTCAGGACACTTAAGTCTTAGTCAAAATTATGCAACTTGACTCTTAAAGAATTCACGATTCATCAGATTCATCTATTTTCTGTTGGGCTGTGCAGAACAGCTCACGAGAGGCTTTACCAAAGGCTGCATGTGCATGCAAATTGCACTGAGTTCAAAGCCCTTGTAACATCCACGGAGGAGAATAGAAGGTTTTCAAAACCAATATGCTCACAAATATGAAACAGCATTAACAAATGTAGCATTTGTGAACTTCACCTCATTACTGATATACCTCATCCATCCAATAATGTAAATGTACACCAGCTAGTGGCACTAAATGTAGAAATATCCTCAACATCTGCTCTAGGCTACAAAATGCTGATTTATTTAGACTAGAAAAAAAGTATAATTTACTGCAGAAAAAAATTATGTACATTAAGCTAATACGTCCCATTATTTTATTTAAACATTAGAAATTTTATCAAATTCCTATAACTCTGAAACAACCGTTGATGGGTATAAGATATAAATTGCTACTAAAATGCTTTTCAGTTTTTGATAAACTGAATGGACCATGAACTCATGTCAATATGAGCAGAATAGTGAATCGTTTTGTTTTGTTTTGTTTGTTTTCTTCTGGTTAAAGCAAGTTTTATTACATATTGTTTTTAGGGTACATTTTTATTTGTATGTGGTAGTCTTATCAATACTATCAACATTAATATTAGTATGTGGTATTATTGTCAACATTTCAGAGAGAATTTTACACTTATTTTTCCTCAATTGAATTTTTAAGCTTACACACATGCACAGGGTTTTCAATTTAGGGTTGTTGACAAAAGGCTTCATCAGAGGCAAAATTATATCACAAAAATAAGTTAAATCTAAAGAAACTTTCCAAGAAATTCTTCTCATATATTAATTACCATTAATTAGATAGAACTAAGGATGTCATTTCGAGATGCCAGTTATTTATTGATTTTTCCATTACAACTATTATTGGGCACATATAAAAACAAGAGAAAGTATGTGAAAAAAAACCCTTGAGATTCCACAGTAGCAATATCTTTTCTAATGTAATTGTCATTATTATCTCTAGATAAATACCACTTGAATGAATGTTATTTGGTATAATATTTATGTCCATGGAAGGTGGATTCTGACTGCAGATTAATCTGGCTCTGAACCCCTTTTTTTCTTATAACTAAACTTCCTTTACACAAATGGCTTTTAACTCATTAAAGCTCCATGGTTTATATGTTATATGAAAATAACTTTTTAAATCTAATAAGTACAACATGAGCAGATTATAGCATTTCCTGGCATATAGCAGGCTTTCAATAAATATCATTCACTTAGTGAATACTCTAGCAGTTCTCAAAGTGTCATATGAGGATGTCCCATGGTTCTTGACATCCTTTAAGAAAGCTATTATTTATTTAGAAAACCATTTTCATTCTACATCACCATTTGAATTTTCATTCTCTCTCACACTTGTACAGAGGAGTTTCTCAGACACTACATAATGTGTGAAGACCTCATTGCCTTGACTGCTACACGTAATCTGCTTCTGTATTTATTTTCTACTTTTTAGTTTTAATTTCAGATATGGGAAATATGATATAATCCATTTCATGTTTTTTATATTTTAATTTTTAATTTTAAATATAAGAAATATGAAGAGATATAGTCTATACAATCCAAAGGTCTTCAGGCCTCTCAATCAGTTTTAGGTACACAAAGGGTAGTGAGATTAACAGTGTGAGAAAGCCATACTGTAGCCTGAAGCACTGGATCCTGCACCTGTGGTGATGTAGCTCCCAGCAGTGAACGCTGGGCATCGGTGTGTGTTTCATGAGAGTAGGCTATGGCCTCCTAGCAATGGGAGCAGAGTAGTGAGTCCTAAACCTGAAGCAAACACAGCATTCTAAATAAAACTTTATCATCTTTCATTTTACCTATAAAAAGTTAACTGTTTAACATCCCCAGGAGAATGGACTATTTGTTTGTTTCTATTTGCTTGGGTTTTTTGTTTTTGTTTTCACTGCTGTAAACTTCACTGTGGAGCAGTGAGCAGCTAGGCTGCCTGACACTGACACCATTATGTTTACTGTTAAACGAAGGCTCTTCTTTCAGGCAATTTGTGAACAAACAGCATTATTCCCAAGGAATATTTATTCTGGTTATTTTATCTACTCACTCAGAATCCTCATTTCCTTGGTTCTTCCCTTTACTTCAGGGTCAGCTATTCTGACAACCAGCACCTGTGTATATTCTGGTTATTCAATTTTTTCTTCATCCCACAAAATGATCCTGTCTTGTTACCCTTCAGACTATATATTCTCTTTCATAAAGTCTCTGGAATTTACAGAGTTTACTGAAAATAATTACATTCCATTTTTGGTTCACATGGAGGTCAGCTAGTATAAGGAAATAGACTTCACCCAAGAATCGGGATTTCAGGATTCCCTTCTTAGTACGCCTGTGAACTCAGCCATCTAATTTCCAAAATTATCTGAAGAACCCGAATGCCTATGTCCATAAGATGAAGAAATCTGGGTTATTTTACAATCGTTAAGTATATAACTCCATGTGTTCTTATATTCGTTCATTCAACCAATAGATATTCATTACCAGGCACAGTGCTGGGTATTGGGAATAACAATAATCTGGACTAAGCCTTTTCATGTAATAATTTAGTGAATCCTCATATTCTCCACCTAATCGCTGAAGAAGCTGACACACGAAAAGCTTGGTAATTTGATCAAGCTCTCATAGTAGCAAGTGGCGCGCTAGGATTCAAGGCCAGAAGGACCGGCCCCAGAGACTGCCCTTTGTGACCACTGTGCACACTGCCTGAACCAAAAAGGCGAGTAAGGGAGTCACCGTGGAAAACCTCATATGCCCCAGAGGAAGGCAGACATGTAAACACACTGGGTGATGTGACAAATGCTACATACCAATACTTACATTATCCAAATTCATTGCCTTGCTTGTGCTGATCGCTCAGTTGTTTTACATATATTATAACACTTAATCCTCGGGACAAATTTTCAAGGTGAGTAAATTACCTCCATTTTCTTCAAAGTAAGGAAACTGAGCCCTTCAGAAGTTAACCAATTTTCCCAATGCCCTATAGTTAATAAATGACTGAGCTGGGGTTAGGAATCATGCTCGTCTGATTCCACATCCTGTTTCGTTATCCTCTGTCACACTCCGTTGCATACACAGCATTCCTACTTTGAAATTCTCTGAAATTTATTTCTCCATTGTTGTACTTACTCTTTCCATGATATTAAAATTTTAAAGTAAAAAAAAATAGCCAAAATTTATCAACAATGCATGAAAGAACAAAATTACCATCCTTAAGAATGTTTGAAAGAGTTCACAAAGCAAAAAATTAGATTACCTAGAATCATTAGACCCTGAAGCCAAACAGTTGCTTTGAACTTTCGGTTCTTGTCTTCTGGGAGTTGAATTCATGCAATCCCTAAAAATACTTGAAACTTTGGATCAGAGAAACACATCAGAATCTCAAAATGAGGATAATATAGAGATGCTTTTCTCATTTTACAAATGAAGGAATTAATACCTAGAAGTTTAAGTTCTTTGCCCAAAATTTTATGATTAAGTTGAAAATAGAATTCAGCCCTTCTCTCTCATACTCATTTTTCAGTAATCTCAAAAGATAAATGTTTATTATTACCAGCTAGAACATATTCAAACAAGTATTATCCATTTGTTTATAAGTAAATGTAATACCGACTAATTCAGTAGAAGGAGTGGTTATTCAGAAATCTGTATATTTAAAATGTTCCCAAGATGACAATAAAATTCATTGTTAACTCTCATTATATACACACCTTTCAAATATTGGATTAGTATTAATATATGTGTACATAGAAATAAGGGGAAAAGAAAGGAGGAAAAATATAATGAGGAAGAGTACTAATGGGCAAGAAAGAGAGAATGAACACACATATGAAAGAAGGAGTAAACAGGGAGAGTAAATACAAGCTCAGACGTGCAAAGGGAGTTACTTTAAATTTAGTCCCTTTTGTTCTAAATTTATCTACCACAACTCCTTTACATACTGCCTTTATTTATACCATTTCCACCATACTTTCCCCCTAATCACTTCACCTTCATTCATTCTCTTCACACGCATACATGCCTGTACACAAAACATACAAATATGCACAGAAGCAGGCCTAAGAATACTTGACAGTTCCTGTGAAGTCTAATCTTAACTATATGGAAAAGGCCCAAGATTAATTCAGTGTTGCTCCCGTTCTGTGAATAGCTTTTAAGTGTTCAGTTAAAATGAATTCAGTTCCATAAATTATCTTGTTTAATATATATGCTTGCTGAGAAAATATGCTGATTAAGTTGGACTTAAGTAAATACAGGTTTATGAACTGTATGTTTGTGCAAGGTTTGAACTTTCAATCAGCCTGAAGAACATATTCATAAGAAACCACCCTGACGTTTTCAGTCTGACACTTTGACATCTTACTAGAGTTTGAATCTAGATGAGTACACCATCAGAGAAGCACACATAAATGGGTGACTGTATACTTGTTCTTTGTTTCCTAACTTTACCCTTTTTCTTTAGTTTGGTGTGAAGTAATTTTTAGCCAGAGCATTTCACCCTGTTAAGAATTGCTTTTTTAGGGCCAGCTAATGGTCGGATTCTATTATACTATTAATTTATATATTTACATTACATATAATTTATATGAATATATATATATATATATCTTCTAAGTGATAAATGCTGACCTAGAAAGAATTATAAACAACACAAAATAAACAGACTCATTTAGCAAACACTTTTTAATCCTCACCCAAGGATGGTTTTTCATTGCTTGGAGAGAGAGAGTGAGAGAGAGACATGGCTCTGTTGCCTTCTCATATGTGCCCCGACCAGGGATCGAACCCACAGCCTTTTTGGTGTACAGGATGGTGCATCAACCAACTGAGCCACACCAGTCAAGGTCCTAGCAAACAATTTTGATCACATATATAAAGCAAGAAAATTGTTCCATGTTCCAATTTAAAAAAAAGAAAAATAATAAAAATATGCACATACGGTAACTACAGATGCATTTTGATTTTCCATGAACAAAAGGAAAATTATTCATAGACCTTTAACTCTGAAACTACTCTCAAAACCTAGATCAAAGTATGGGAGAATACATTTAACTTAAATTGGGTAGCAGACTCATTAAGTAAAAATAACCATAGCATATTTGTCACTAATTGAAGTATGTGTTCAGGATTTAAAACAAAGGACCAATTATGTCTCCCTCAATAGAAGAATGTTTAGTAACACAGTTCTACTTCAACCAAGGGATTATATAAAGCATAGAATTAAATCTGAACTTTCTATACTATGAAGTATCAAGGTGAAAAAGGGTTTAACGCTTAGATTTTTATGTTGTTCTATTGAAAGAAAATGTTTTATTAAAAACTATATCTTCTGGTTAATTATCCATATGTTTAAAATATTTAATGTTCAATACCTATAGGGATTTTCCTTCAAATTTCTTAGCTCCTCATATTTCTTTCAGCTGGATTAGTTATTAACATTTTCATTTTAGTCCTTTCCCATGTCCTTGTCATGACAAAACCGAAATCTTCCAGGGCACTCCATGAACAGAGAAAATAAAAGTATTTAAATACATTCTTTATTATTCAGATGAATCTCTACAAAGTTCTATCATCTGAATCTTACTCTTAGATTGAGAAGTCCTAGGCCTATGTCTGCCTATGAAAACACACGAACTCCCCTCTAATCTGGCCGCACCTTCCCCGACAGCACCCACCTTTCTTTCTGTTTCCCTCTTTGGTCTCATCCAGCTCAGTGCAGCCTGACGGACCAAGCAACGCCTTGTTCCCTGATTTCTATGGTGCTAAGTAAATTCTGCTGCTTCTTTCTGGGGAATGGCTCTTCCCTTCCCCCCCTCCAACCCTTTTAAAAATAAAAATACATGTCAAATTAAATTTTGCCCTTCAGACACCATCAGGTTCAAGGACCCTTAGAAGCTTTCCATGATATCCCCAGGCTGTCTGTGGTTCCTTTCTGTTGGCCTGAGCAGCACCTCATGATTGGTTTATCAAAGCATGTGTACTCCACATTATAACTCTGTGTTTCTTTTAAAAGTCTTTTCCTTTCTTTGATGGCGTACTTGAAGACCAGGATCTAAGGAGCTAAGACCTTGATATTATCATGATAAACAATAAGTAAATAGGTAAATAAATACATATATAAAATATAGATTTACTGAAGTGCTTCATTATTACTCTAGAGATGGCATATGGACTAATATTTTATTGAGAAGACAGCAGTGTGCATTATTTGTGTCCTGAATTGTTCCAAAGAAGTGTCAATTAGTTGTAAAGAAATATAAAACACAGGAGAAAAAGCTAAATTTTAAGCAGATAGGAAAGATGAGATAAATGGAAAGTGATGTTAGGGGCATAAAATGAAGTCAGAAATAAAAACTAAGGTGATAATTTTAAGTTCACATAAAACCATTTTCCTCTGGTCCCTTGATAGTATCTTTGCTCCATTGCACCTTTGAATGCAGAGATTTTCTCTTTATTTCAAGGATAACTATTTGTCATCTGCAATTTCTTCCAGCCTTAAATCTGACATGCCTCCCTAACTTGCCCAGGATTTTGGAGAAAGCTTTATGAAAAGCCTACGATAACTGGTCATTTCCCTAGATGCCTCGTTCTCTTCCTTCTTCTCCCTGGTGGCACCTATTTTCAGGCTTTGGTATAATTGTACTAAGTTATACTAATTTATACATTCTATTCCACATGTTTGGACCTAGTTATGTTGAAAGATGAAGTGCATATTTGCATAAATAAATACATATCAGATGCAAAATAATGAACAAATATATGCCTGTGATTTATTGTATAAAATCTTAGTTCACATTGCACCCAAACATATCTTCACTTTTTGATGATAGGAAGAATTACTCAATCCTATTTTACTGGGAATTGTGTGCACAAACATTTTCTCATACTAAATAAAATTATCAATATACAAATCTGACTGTCATGAGGAAAACTGAAATAATGTCTAGACCTATTTTCCTCAATCTGTTTGGCTGTATATCTTTTCTGCTTAATTAGTACTTTCCATTATTCATGCATGTTCTGTTCTTGAAATTCAGGGAGGTTATTAAATGTTTTAATCTCCTTCAACTTCAATTTTCATATCTATAAAAAACACAGAATTAGGGCTTCCTCTCTTTGGGTAAAAGCTCTATCTAAATGTGATGTTATTGTTATTGAATCCACCTGAACAATTTGGTTAAAAAGTAATATCAGAAGTACATTAGTCAATGTATCATTTACATATTATCTTGGGAGAGAAACAAGAAATTTTGAAGCAAACCTAATATCTTCTTCCTGTTCTGTCTAATAGAATCATTTACTTAAAGAATGCTAATCTTTTTAATAATTAATTCATTCAATGATTGTTTTGACAGTACGTCCTATGGAGCTGGTGGTGTTCCTTGTGACAAGAACACATCATTGTACAAAGGAAAGGAAAACCCCTTACTTCATAGAGCTCATATTCCAGAGTAAATATATACAGGGAGACAGAGAGAGAGAGAGACTGATTTTATTCAGTCGCTTACAGGAAACCAGGTACTACAGGTGTTGCATGTACATCATCTCATTTATTCCTCACCTGACCCTTGGAATTTGTGTATTATTGCCCTCACTGTACAGAATTGGAAATCAAGCCTCAGAAAGGTAAAGTGGTGTGCCAAGTTCTCAAAGTCCAATAAATTCCAGAACAGAGGTTCAAATAAGTTATTTCTAACTATAAGGTCCACAGTTCTAAAGCAGTTACCCTTCACTGGAAGGATACACATAAACAGGGTGGG
Source organism: Mormoops blainvillei (assembly GCA_004026545.1). Classification (NCBI taxonomy): domain Eukaryota; kingdom Metazoa; phylum Chordata; class Mammalia; order Chiroptera; family Mormoopidae; genus Mormoops; species Mormoops blainvillei. Next base: position 225,073 of record PVJD01000527.1, on the reverse strand, counting down.
AAATAGCTCCTGTCCCAAGATCAGAGCACCCTGCCCCTTCTAGTAGTAGCAGTCATTTTGAAGGGTTAGGTCTTTCAGGCTTTTCTCATGTCTACTGTTTGGGATTCTGCTCCCCTGTAGAGATCTACATTACTTGATTAGTTTACTTTACTTTCTAAAATTTCCAGATTCTAGATTTAGTTTCAAATAAGTTGCCTCTGCTGATTTCATGGACTCTGGTCTCTCCTTCCCTAGCCAGGGAGTTTCATGGTTCCTGTTTTTCTGATTTCAACTGAATCTACTGGTTTTCTGGAAATCATTCACTCCTCTGTTTTCTTTTTTAATTAACAATACAAATTATGAAACTAGTATTCGCTAGGCTGCTTCTAAGGATGAAATATAAATGTAAATAAAACAAAGAATCTGTCCAACTCTAATCCACTAGCTTCTCTGGCTTAGCAATCAATTGGTCCAGTTTCTTTCCTTCTCTCGTTATGTGCATGTGTATTACTCTCCTAAGGTCTGATTATAATGACTGTCAAAATTCCTTTTTACTTTTTAATTTTTTTCAATTTGACATGAAATATATATACATATATTTACATATTTAGTTTGTATATATACATATATGAAGAAATTTATATATGTATAATTCTATGTATAAATTAATGAAAGAAAATACAGATAAAGACAAAGTGAATAGTCACTTAGAAAATCTGTAAACATCTCAAAATAAACTGATTTATTAAATCAACCAACTAGTCCAATCTATATAAAATAAGCTAATAATACCAATAATTTCACTACACTGCTGTTTGATTAAATTGAATAGAAATTCACATAATAATGCTATAAGTATAAAGTATGTGGCAAATATATTATTTTTATTGTATGTGTTTTATGTCTATATATCTATATACATGTGTGTGTGTGTATATATGTATATGAAAATGTGACAGGTGTATTAGATATAGTAAACATTTAACATTTCTAACTTGCAGGAAACCCAAATCTCTTTCTCAAATCGACTTACTACATGACTAAATCTATTAGAGTTTATAAAAATTTATTACATTTTTTCCTTGAACCCCATTTGGGAAAAAGGATGGAATTTCTCTTTAAATTATAAGTCACAAAGCTACTGCAGTTCTATAAGCACAATTGATACTGATTAATAGCACTGAAATAGAGGGCTGCCTTGATCTAGACATGATTCTGTCATCAGAGAATCTTCAGGTTGTCAGGGGATGTGCAGTTCTGTATGGGCAACCTAGACCACTGTGCTCAATTTTGAGCTTTGACCAAATAAATTTCTCTCAGTAGGGTTTCGTTAATTTCCTTTGGGAAATCAGCTCACTAAAATCCATAGTAATGCTCATTTTTTTTTTTTACTTAAAAGTCATAAAATTAATACTTTTCAAACCTGCTCATAACTAGGTACATGTATACACATATACTCGCATGCCTACATGACTTAGATATCTTTGGTGTATGTGTGAGATAAGTATTTCGAACAAAGGCAAACATTAGGTCTTGATAAGAAGCCTAAACAGAACTCATCTCTTAATGAAATACTAATTCAAGAGATGTGAATACAGTGGATTAATTAGTATTAAGTGCAATTCTTCACGGCACATTTAGGGAAAACGAAGTTATTTTAGTATAATTTAGGAAGGAGGAGAAGACAAAGCTGATTGTTCTAAATCATTAAGAATTCTATTAGGTCCATATTTTAGCGAGGACTATGTTAATATTATGTGTGTGTCACAACTTGCATTTAGGACTGTAGTTTAACTGATATTAGTTGTTAAAAAAAAAAGGTTTTCTGTGTTCTGATTAAAGAATAGCGTCCCCCTTAACATCAAAAAAAGTTTCCCTTTAGTTCTTGTTTGTTTCCCTTTTTAAGTTAAAGTTGCTTAACAAAGTCTTCTGTCTTACCCTACGAAAGCCACTGAAGCACACTTTTCAGCTGATGAAATGTTTCTAGGCTGTTTCAAACTTTTCTGCTCCCATCCTGTGTTGGAGAACAATTCCCCATGAATCTCTTGTGTTTCTACATGCCTGTGAGCAGAGACACTGACAGCTTTTGTTCCTGACTATCTTTTCAAGAATGTGTGTATGGTGAACAGTCCAGGAAGACAGAAATAGTTCTCCCTATGGAGGAAAAGACAGGTTTATTTACAGTCCAGTTTAATAAAGATAGTTTCTCCTTCTGTGGTAAAGGGAAGATTTGCTTGTTGTCATTAATTTAAAAAAATCTAATTTTCTAAGCTTGGAAAGCCTCAGCTAGACATAAACCCACTGGGCATGTAGGTGTCACCTAGCCCCCACCGTATCACCCTGGTAATTGGGGCTTGGGGCACTGATGCAAGAAAATGATAGCACTCTGGCTACTTCTATTGTTGTGAGTAATAAATGGCCCTTTGTCTCTGCCTCCTTCCAGCACACATGAAACTGGCAGATCTTTCACAGTCCCTGGTATTATGTTTCTCCAGTTTCTGTCCTGTTTTATTTGTCTAAGGATTCTCTTCTCCACCCACATCCAGTAGATGGTGACTCATTGGCTGGTCATCTAAATCTTTCAATTCAGTTTCTCTCCAAATTTCAGCGTCTTTAGTATAAGGTCCCCACTTGCCCAGGGGGAAAAAAAAATCAGGTTAAATAAGTGACAATCAACTAAAGTCAGAGGGATAAAATGCGTAAGAAAGAAAGTGTGACTACAAAGGGATGTCTGAATTATACACGCAGTGTGGGCCCATGAGAATCTTTACAACAGCTGGATTTTCAATTTCATCCCCATTGGAGACATCAGTCCTGGGTCGCGGGGTTTTGGAGTGGGCTGCTTGGCTGGGCTGGGTGCCTTGCTAATTTGACAGTTAGACTCTACCTTTCCCCTTCTGTGTGCTCGCTGCTAAAAATATGACTTCCTTAGTCATTCTATTTCTTACCTTCCTTCCCACAACTTCAACAATAACATCTGTGAACTCATACATGGTTAGTGATAAAATAATCATATATTTTATACTTGCTTTCTTACCTCTAATTTTGGACAGTTCTAGAGGGATAAGTAATAGCCCTCTGCAACAGGAGTCCTGAGACTCAATGGCTACTTATTATAAATGCAGATTTCCAGGCCTTGCATTCCAAGGGCTTTGATTCAGTAGGGTTGATGTGGGACACGTCCATTTTTTATTTTTAATGAGTTTCTTGGGTGAACCTAAAGTTTGTCTGCAGGTTTTATGAGATGTTCTGCCTCTTGATCTTGTATTATACACATTTGCTCACAGAGATAGTTCAACCTCAAACGTGTAGATTAGTCACAGACAAATCGTAGTTGATAGCTGTTGATTTGCCCTGGCAGACACTCAACTGCCAAAGATATTTAGATAGTTATTTTTGGCCCATGAAACTGGAAGGTTCATATTCATATGAAAAAACTGCTTTATTTTAGAATTTTGGCATATATTTGGAACAATTTCTTCTTTTTCTACAGTGTGATACTGTGTATGAATTATTATAAGTGGAATGAAAAATTCAAAAGCTATAGCTTATAAACACTTGGTAAAATACTGTCACCCCAAAAGCACTTTGTTTGAATAAATTAAAGAAAGTAAATATTTTTGAGAGAAAGACCACGGGGGTAATTTTGTAAAATAAATATTACAGTCATGGCTATTGAAATCATAAGGTACAAAAGAGGATGTTAATGAAAAAATGTCTTGCATCAGTGTTCTGGATGCATTTAAAGAAAGGGTATAACATAATGGTATTAATAGTTCTGTAGATATCTCTTACTATTCTGACTTAATAATTATGTTTATGAGAAAATTTATTTTTCTCAATATTTTTCAAACTAAATATATTTCAATAACCTAAGTAATAGGAACAGTATGGTAATGGCTTTTTATTTATTTATTTATTTGTTTGTTTATTTATTTATTACAAACCGGTACAGCTCATTTCCACCAGGCTTGATTAAGAATTTCATGCTTCTATTGAGTCAAAATGCACTGTGAGTGAAACCTTTGAGAATGAAGAAGACACCATGTGTCTCCGGTGCTTTAGAGATAAGGATAGCACCGTTTAGAATGCCAGAGACTAGGATGATATTGGAAACATTTCCATTTGCACATTAAACTGAATTACGATGGGATATTTGGAATAATTCATGTTACATAAAACAATTTGACCAATATTTTTATATATACAAGTTTTCACAGTTAATAGGAGATCTTTACCAATAGACCACCTCTTAAAAATAGCAACATAAATTTCAGACAGCATTTTTTAGGTGGTTTATTTTTCTGAGCTTTTTCTGATAAAAGGTGATGATGGGACTTACAGTTTACGACAACCTTTACTTTCTTCACATCTGGGAATGACACATCATTTTCTGCACTGCATTCATATTCTCCAGCCTGGTCTCTGGTAATTCCATAAATGTCCAAATACTGTCCATTTTCAAAAGGTTTTGCTACAAGAAAAAAAAAATACAGCATGTTTAATTGTAGTTGCCTGAAGCTTCATTCAAGTAAAACAACAATCTCGTGTCTTCCTATTAGATATTGCTGGCAAAACAATTCCAAATGAAACTGGGGAATTATTAGAACCTTTGTTCTCCTATGTTCAGAGGAAAAGTCAGAGAAAAAAGCAGAAACTGAACAAGGGATACTATAACAACTGTTTCCCCAGAATAGGATATACATGTGTTCTTTTTAATTGATTGTGGTCTCCTAACCTTGTCACACATCAAACAGAGCTCTGCACATTTCTGTAATTGAGTTCAACAACCTCCTAGCAGTGTAGATGAAATTCACTAATATCACCTGGTACATATTGACTTTTACACACTGTATGCTAGCAACCTGACACTTAACCTAACTAAATGTTACTTTTCTTTTGGGAAAATCTCATACTCATTCTGAAGATTTCAAGCCAGATGGCTTGGTAAGAGGATAGAGATATAATAAACTATTGTCATATTTTAGTTTCCAAAATGATTAACTTTTCCAAGAGAGATACACTTTCTATATTATATATAATTCATACAATAAACCTAAAAAGGTCTGTATGGTTCTCAAACTAAAACTTAAGTGGTCATAAAAACACACTAAATTACCTTTATTTTTAATATTTCAGAGAAAACATACTATTTGACTAAAAATGACAGCAGGTTTAAAATATAAAGACATAGTCACAAATAAAATAACATCCCCAAATGAGTTAGATTTGGGAAAAAAAACTGTCCTTTTGAAATAATGGAATTTTTCTTTATTTGAAAGCAGAGAATCATAGCAAAAGAAGAATTGGCCTATGTAAATTTCAAGAGATGGCACTCTTCTCCGCCCTTGCACAAGTCTTTAAAACTCACATTTCAAGGCATACCAAAGAGAACTGAAAAATGAAACAATGATTCCATTAAATGGTCTGTTTTCCAAATCAATCGCATTTTTGTTTTCATCGTACTCTGTCACCAAAAGTGCTATAATAACGCCTAACTTATAAAAGTAGTAAGAAGAATTAATTTTATATGAATAAAAACATTTAGTTATGGTAATCCAAATCTAAAACCCATGTCAATTTAAAATGTTTTTTTACAAAAACGTGCCCTGTGGGCTCTGTTACCTGGGTCGAAATAAATTGCTGCTCTGTCTGCCTTCCAGGGAGCTATGGCTGTTCTCGTTGCGCCCTGGAGTGTTTAGAAGATATATAATTATATCATTTCCCTTTTTTGTTTCTGGCTAACCACAAGTTGTAGATAGGGGAGAGTTATACTTCTCAAATGGTGGTTGGCTGATAAGCTATTTCAGGTATAACAAGTAAGCCTTAAAAAGCAGCAGTTGTCTTCAAAGTCCATATTCTTAAAATCTGATTTTATAAACATTTTCTTAGTTCAATCCGGTGTCCTTATCTGACTCCAATATACAAAGAAAATATTGATTTTCTATTGTTCCCTTTTATTTCTCTTATTTTCACCCTTATAAAAAGATAATCTAGTCTTAAATGTGCGTATAAAATCAACTAAAATATAGGGAGGAGAGAATCCGTATTCACATCCTAGAATTTTTATAGTATAACTTGACTTCTAAAGTAAGGGCAATACTAAGTAGAAATTAAAGTATGGAATAATTGAGGTACAGATTAGTATATCAATTAAATAACCTTGCTGAGCAGTTCAAAATGAAGCCAATCACAAATTAAAATGTATACTATTGTGGAACTCTGTAAAATCAAAGTTATTAGGGCTTAACTTACTTTTATTTTTTTTATTTTTTTAAGGTAAAGAGATTTTTTTTATTGTTCAAGTACGGTTGTCTCCATTTTCCCACCTCCCCCCACCTCCACCCTCAGCCCTACCCCACTTATGCTCAGCATCACTAGCCATCGAAGAGATGCAAATTAAAACCACAGTGAGATACCACTTCACACCAGTCAGAATGGCATCATAAACAAATCAACAAACAACAAGTGCTATTGAGGTTGTGTAGAAAAGAGAACCCTAGTACACTGTTGGTGGGAACGCAGACTGGTGCCGGCTCTGTGAAAAACAGTTTGGAATTTCCTCAGAAAACTAAAAATGGAACTGCCTTTTGACCCAGCGATTCCACTGCTGGGATTATACCCTAAGAATCCTGAAACACCAATTCAAAAGAGCCTATGGATCCCAATGTTCACAGCAGCACAATTTATAATAGCCAAGTGCTGGAAGCTTAATTTATTTTTAATATAAAAATGTTGCTTGAATTTTCCTATTTTTGCATACTAAAATAAATTTAAAAATTGTGTTCCCAAAATGCATTTTTAAATAAAAAGTATGCATTATACCTGTTTGAATAATCAACTCTTATGTAATTCTTTTTTAAAAAGATTTTACTTATTTAGTTTTAGAGAGAGGACAGGGGAGGAAGAAAGAGAAGGAGAGAAACATCACTGTGTGGTTGCTTCTCACGCCCGCCCCCCCCCTTGGGACCTGGCCCACAACCCGGGCACGTGCCCTGACTGGGAATCGAACTGGTGAACGACACTGGCCAGGGCTATTATCTAATTTTTAATGAATCATTAAATATGGTGTGTGTGGGTTTATGTGTTACTCTGTTTGTTGTTTACACATCATAGATATATGAACAATTGTTCTTAAAGTATTGAAGAATATGAAGAAGCATATTAAACATGTCTTTCTACCAGGAACCAAAGTATAATGACAAGAGAGGAAGTGCTTCCTTTCACCTAAAAAGCTAAATGTCAGGGTCTGAAAGATTGAGAGCATCTACAATAAGCTGTATGACAAAAATATCACCAATATCTGAACCACTGTATCAGTTAACTCCACAGAGCACCATTTGTATCTATCGAATACGTTCATTCCTGGAGTTCACTACACAATCTACCTAACAATATTTCAGGATCCTTCTCAACTCCACCATAGAGCAATGTTCCTGTTTCCAACTACCAGAATTAGCAGTGAATGTTTATGCATTTCATAACTCTGTAGCTCTAGAACCAGTGAATGAATGCTCTTGCTGACACTATCAGTGATATAACACTAACATAAAAACACTTAGGAAAAGAAAGCATACATTACAGTTAACTTCATTTTCCCCGCTGGATCTCTGGTACTTAAAGCCACCCTGTCACTTACATTCACCATGCATCAGCTCTCCCAAAACATGTCTCCTAAGTAGTCTCTTGTTTTCACATGTATAGCACTGTATCCACCCTGAACTCATCCTTGCTCTCTTCTCAGTCTGATCTCATGAGGCTTTTAAATCCCGATGTTTTCTAGCTGTCCACAATTGGCTTGGCTGCCTCTGTTTTTTGCTGTCCTCTGTTTTCCCTAATAGTAATTCTTCACTTTAGTTTTGGAACCAAGGAAACCAATCCCCTTTAATACTTGGCTGGGTTGCCCTCTTTTCCTATCACTCCCTTCCAAGGGGAGAGTATCTGGGCATAGTACATTAAAATGCAAAGGACATTTCAGCTTATGCAATATAACCCAACAACCTCCCCAGCTGGAGAGGAAGGACCAAGGCTGAAGGGATATCAGGATCTAAAGACATGAGGACCATCTTCAAAGCCGAGCCTTTACAATGTTTATGAGGATATATACCAACTTAGGGTGATCTTTATCAATCTAGATGAAAAATAAAAACATTGTGAGCATGTGTATCTTTTAGGGTAATGATATAAATAAATGTCGATGAGAGGTAAATATGTTGTGAAATGGCAGTCCTCTTCTGGTCACGGGTTTCACCCTTCTCTGTGAGCGTAGCGACAGCTCCTGTTTTGTTCATCTCTGCGTCTTAGCTCTAGCATAATGTCTGAAATATCATACTCTTAGCAAATCTTTATTGAATAAATAAATAAGTGCATTTATAAATAAATTAATAAAGTCCTTTAAAGACAGAGCACAGAGAATCAAAACTAAAACTAAACACTTACATTCAAAGAAGTTGCCACTTCTTTTCAGAGTGGTGAAGAGGGAAAAAAATTATAAAAGAATTGTCATCTTTGCTGACATCCTGAAATAATAGGTGATGGCAATGGTGAGAACAGACTACAGTTTTCATAGATCCTTTTTAAAATTATAAAGACTAAGAAACTTTCAATAAGTTTCTTATGATTTGAAGAAAAAAAGATAAGTGCTCTCTATAATCTAAACAATGGCTTCCTTTTGTGTTTAGTCTCTTCCAGACACAGGTAGACTTTCCTTAAAAAAACAAAGAACTGAAGAGATCCCGCATGCTTTCAATAATTCCACTATTATCACCATCTTCAAAGAGAAAGCTGGAAAAAAAAAAAAGGATGTAGCTATGCTTTACAAACTTTGATAAGATTTATAAGACTCTGGCCAGAAAGATTTATGTAGTAGCCACTAAAATGATATCTAGATTTGGCTTCATGGTTGATAAAGCATATGAACCATACTTTATATTGCATATAAAATTGTTAGAAACAATATCAAATTTCTACAAAGTATTAATAAGTTTCAGGAAAAAAATTGACAAAATAAATCTTGTTTTTCTTAATTTCCTTCACTAGCTTTTCTTTCACCTCTCTGGCCATTTCCTTTCATATTTTCCTATCCTTCAAATATTGTTTCTGTCTTACCACCTCTTTTTTTCTCACTGAGGACACTGTTTCAGGGCATCCTGTAAATTAATTTGCATTTTATTACTATTTATACATTGATCCCTCCCTGATTGATCTACTTAGTCCATATCTATATCTTGAAACTTAAACACATATTTAAACAGACATCTCCATGTGGGAGACTAACAGGCATCTCAAAGCCAAGACACCAAAAACAAAAGTACCTTCCCTGCCTTATCTGCAGCTGCTCCTGTGTTCCAAGGCTGAGTGCTTTGATCATCACCCAGTTGCTCAAGCCAGAAACCTTATTATTAACATTGACAATACATTGTACCTCAGTGCATAAAACCATCAGTCACTGTGTCCTGTCAGTTTTGTCTCCTAAGTGATTCTCGAACCTGTTCTAGGAGACCCTGTATCTCAGTTACTGATCTCTAAATGCACATATTCAGATGACATGCCAGTGATTGCATACTGATTTGCAGAGTCATTTCAATCATTTTCCAAAACCCTTGCTCAGAAAGAGTCATCCACTTTTCAAGGTCTCACTGCAGGGTATTTTGTTAGGGTCTCATAGCCATTTATTACTAGATGGTGCTCTGCAAGTGACTTTTCACCTTGGAATGGTGTATTTACATTCATGATGTTATTATTTCCTGTCAGCTAGTTGTCCACCAGCACATTTGGTATACTGCAAATATCTCTTCTATGGACTGTGCCATAATGAGTAGTTAGGGATGTGGGTTCTAGAGCTAGTCTATCTGGCTTCAAATCCCATCTCTGCCATTTATAACTATATGACTGTAAACCAGGGATTTAACATTTAGTTTACTCATCTATGATGCATGAGGATAATAGAACCTGCCTCATATAGATGTTATGAGGATTAAGCCAGTTAATGCAAGTAAAGTACTTAGAACATATAGAAATTAAAAAATACATTAGCTATTATAACAATGCACAGGTTTAGTCATACCAAAAAGGCCAATTTAGATACATATTGTTTCCATGTTGAGGTTAATATGTTTGAGAATTAGTGCTTCTGACTTAAAATGATATTCAAATGGAACCAGAAGTGAAAATAGGGAAGTTGCTCAGGAAGTGTTAAACGGAAATTACCAATTCAGTTGTCATAGCAATGTAGATCAGTACACACATCTGCCCTGTAGATCTGTAGACGGAATTGAGACTTGAGCTCCTGTTGGGTCACCTTCTCTCCATCTGAATTCCCAAGGACAATTTAACCTTCTTGATTTAATTCTCTCCTTTCTTAAAATGTTTATATATACATATGTAAAACCATTCTTGAATAGTCTCTGATCTAAAAACAGCATTCAAAGATGGCTGTTAAATCTGAGTTTCTCATAAGAATTGTTGACTGAGTGAAATGGCATTCTTCAGGCTTTCTTTGTCTTTGTGCAGTTGACTCCTGCTTCAGAGAACACCTTATCTTTCAGTTCACCCTAATATCTACTTCTCCTCCTTCAGATCTCTGTTTAAAGCAATACCTCCTCAAAGAAAACTTTCCTGACTTACTCACTATTCAGTCTAGTAGCACCATGTTGCATATTTAAAAAAAAAGATATTGCACTAAGATATCCTGTTTCTTATTAAGTATTTAATTATTAACAACTTTTAAAATATTTATCTTTCCTGTTACACTGTAAGTTCTGTGATATAAAAAGTTATCTCATTTCATGTTTAGTGTGGAGTCTATACATATTTGTTGACTGTATGATTAAAGAAAAATGACATAGTAGAAAGTTCAGAAAATTTGACATTTTATTAGAGAAGGTAATCTTATTAAAATAATTATTAACTATATCACCATAAATAAAAATATTTACCTTTCATTAATTCCTTATTGTGTGTAAGGTACCATGCTAAACTCTTTTATTATGAATATCGCAGTTGACCTTAGGTAAACAAATGAGATAGATTTCACTATATATGATAAGACTTCTAGCAGTTAAAGAGGTTACATTTCTTGTCAATGAACCCATTGACAGGAATGATACTCAGCACAAATTCCAAAACATATATGCCTAATCTATATACCATTGAAATGCTGCATTAACACTTTTTGTAAATGGTGGTAATAAACATGTTTACTCTCTGTAAGAACTAAAGTAGGTTCTGTGTAATCCTTGCTCTCAGAACTATAAAGCACTATGTAGATATTAATTTAATCTCTGAAAGATGTTACTGGTTTTATATTATAGTTTTCTATGGCTGTTGTAACAAATTGCCACACATTTACTGGTTTAAAAACATACAAATTTGTTATCTAGGTTGGAAGTCCAGCACAAGTCTATAGTAACTAGAATATTGGTCTCCCATAGATACCCATACTCTAGTCACTGGGGTCTGCAATTCTATTAGCTTACATGGCAAAGAAGACTGCAGATGTGATTAATGGTAAGTGCTTTAAGATAGTTAATTGAATATATTGAAGGTCCCAATCTATCATGTGGGTCCTTAAGAGCTGGATGGGAAGGAAAAAGAGTGGGTCAGAGAGATGTGACATGATAAGTCACTATGGCTGGCTTTGAAGATGGAGAAAGTAAGGCACACGCCAAGGAAATCCGTGGCTTCCAGAAACTGGCAATGACCCTCAGCTGACAGCAGGAAATTGACTCTCCTCTAGAGCTTACAAAGCAACACAGCCTGTCACACTTGGCTTTTAATCTGGCGAGACCAGTGCCAGACTTCTGACCTACAGAAATGTAAAATAATACATTTGTGTTGTTTTAATCACTGACTTGGTGGTAACTGTTACTGCAACAACATGAAACTAATACAGGGTCTCATTGAACTAAAATAAGAGTGTTAGTGGTACCAGAATCCATCCTGGAGGTTTGTATTGCTCCTTTAGGTTGTTGGGAGAATACATTTTCTTGCTTTTGCAGTACTGAGATCCTCATCTCCTTGGTAGAGGGTTGTTCCCAGCTTCTAGAGGCCACCTTCATTCCTTGGGTCATAGCCCTCATCCTCCATCTTCCAAGCCAGCAGATGGTGGGTCAGATCTCTTTCCTACTTTGAATCTCTGTGGTCTTTTCTCCAGTCTCATCTCTCTGAATCACTCTTCTGCCTTCCTCTTCTACTTTCAAGCACTCATGTGTTGAATTGAGTCCACTTGCCTGATCCAAGATAGCTCCGTAATTACACCTGCAAATTCTCCTTACTATGTCAAGTAACATAGGCACTGGTTCAGTGGATTGGGGTCTGGGCACCTTTGGGGGTGATTATTCTGCCTATGACAGTTCTTCACTAGACTTGGTAGTTCTACTTGCATATACAAACTGTAACTTGTCTATAATTTTCAGAGAGTAGAAAAAATAAGTGGTCTAAGTTATAAAGTTGCTGATTTCATCAATACCTCTGAAAATATGAGTGAAGTTTGGAAATATAAATCTCATGAGACCGTCCTTTGGAACTAAATTATTTTCATGAGAATGTACCACAAATCTAGCAGGTAATATGATTTTGGGAAGTTTTGTTAGCACACAAACTGTTGTTGTTGAAGGAACAATAAGAGGAGGGCATATGGCCAGATGAAATTATGAAAATTATCTACTAAATGATGGAAACAGAGGCTTCAAAAGCAAACAAAAGCAACCAGTCATTAAAAATCTCAAGGTTTTTATTTATTTTGTTATAGTTTTTCAAAGTACACAAGATAGCAGTGAAGGAAAGTTCTCAAATCAGCTCACAAAGATGCCTGCATTCTTTCTTTCTATTCAACAGATAGTAATTATGCAGGATCTCTGGCCAGTGAACAAGCTTGTTTCCATTTCAAAGCTTACAGTTTACTGGGGAAACAAAAGTATAACAAGTCAATGTTCAATAAAGTATAATGATTTTTATATTTGTGGTAAATACAGGATGCTATGCTATCACGATTTCAAGAAAAAAATTCTAAAAGTTTGGTGTGGTCAGAGCATGAATTTAGCAAGAATGGGTAGCAGTGAGGCTGAAGTTTTAAGCAGAGATCAAAACCTAGAAGAAGTAGAAGAAGACTTTGCATGCTGTCTGTGAGTTTTGTTTCAATTTTAACTTGAGGAATAACTACAGTACCATAAGTAAAAGAGTATGACAAATTTTAATACTTTAAAATATTTTGTTTTTAAAAGGTAATTCTGGGATTCTGCTTCTAGTTATATTTAGAAGCAAACACCAGACTTGCCTCTTTTGCCATAAACCATTAGATAAGTAGATAAATGATATGAAAGAAGTCTTTACAGACATTGGATGAGAGGTGGCACATGACCGTGATTCAAACAAGATGAGCTCCACAATGGAAAAAAGGTTTGTAAATCACATTAGCCAAAGGATTTTTATCCAGAATATATAAGGAACTCTCAAAACTCTGTAAAAATATACAACCTAACAAAAGAATGAGCAAAATATTTAAACAAAAACTTTCTAAAGAAAGTACTCAGATAGTAGATAGACACATCAAAAAATGATTAACCTGCTTAGTCGTTATTAAAGTTAGGAAAAGCAAACCCCAAACAAGATTCCACTGCATATGTATTAGGATGGCAATAAATGCATATATACATGCATACATACATACATAAGTAAATAAATAAATAAAAGGAAATGAAAATAAAGAAAAGAAGAGAAAAGAAAAAAAACTCCACTGACACTGCACTGTAAGAAGCATAACACCTGGAGTGCTCCGATATTGTTGGCAGGCATGTAAAATGGTACGGTCCCTTTGGAAAACAGTTTCTCAATTTCTCATAAAATTAAACATGCATTTACCATATTACTTAGCAATCTCACTCCTAGAGAAATAGAAACTTACATTTATATAAAAATTTGTATATAAATATTTATATTCACTTTATTGACAAGAACTAAAACTGAAAACAACCCAAATGTTGTCCTTTAATCAGTGAATGAGAAAACAAATTGTGGTGCATCCATATAATGAAATAACATTGGCCAATAAAATTATTCACATAGGCATAGTGCGAATGAATCTCAAATATATTTTACTAAATGACAGAAAGTGGACCCAAAAGACTACTTATAAGACATTCTGGAAAGAGCAAAACTACAGAGGCAAAGAATAGGTCAGTTTTTACCAGGGTTGGGGAGGAGAGGCTGGCTGACTACAAAAGGGCAGCATGAAGAAATTTCTCAGGGTGATGAAGCTGTTCTGTATGTTGACTGTTCTGGTGACACGGGGATATGTGTGTCAAAATCCACAGAACTTTACACTACAAATAAGAATTATTTGCTTGATGTAAATTTAAAGACAAAACATATTTGTATACTACTACACAGCCACTAAAATGGCCAAAATTTAAAAGATTTACAATAGCAAATGTAAACAAGAAGATGGGGGACTCAGTGCAGTTCTCTCCTAAGAACTCACAATCCTTTCCTGATCTTCCTGTTCTATAGGGAAGAAGTTTAGGAGTATTCTAACTGGTTCTTGGTCAATCATATTTTAGCAGTTCCAGAGAGGTGATGTGAACTATAATGCGCTTTACTGCATGTTGCCTCAGGATTTCAGCTGAAGGTTCCACTTTAGCATCCTGTTTATATATATACATATATATATATTCATTTTTCATTTATTTCTTCGCTATTTAATTTTTTTATTTCAGAATAATCCAGAAAACTGTACCTTTTCACCATCATATTTTGGTTTGCATTAAAATTTCCTTTATTGAACTTTCATTGAGGGACATAATAAGAAAGGGCATATGGAAATTTTAATTACATTTTTACCTGATCTCGCCCCCAGTTATTGAGTCCTATTGTTATAATCAATGTGTCTACTTCCTGTGGACCCAAGGGAGAAATTCTTTGTGCATCTTCGGACCAGGCAAGGCTCTACTTCTGACATGTTAATTTGTTTTGCTAGCATGACCCATAATCTTATAAATTGATTGTTTCTCTTTTTTTCTAGGTCAGTAGAAAATTTAAAGCCAACATAAAGAAAAATATACTTTTGATGTTTCTATACCTAGTGGTGTTTTGAGGGTCATTAAGTAATATGTGGCTAGATCAGGACATCATAAATAAGAATATAAAGCAAAGATATTTGGAAAATAGCTATATTACAAGTAATGGTAATGAAACAGAAATGTGTTAAAATCAAATAGATTAGATGATCCTATCGGTTATTACAATAGAGACTTTGGATCATACTTTGTTTACAAGCAGAAATATTTGCTGAGCAGGCAGAAAAGAAGCATGATATCTAATATGAGGGGGAACCCCCAAATGGAATTTATTTATTAAAAAAGTGTATTTAATTTTACATATTTAAATTTCAGTCACCTGCAAAACACCGTCCATTGGATGCACTACAGCTATCAAGACTTTTCTCCACTGCTCAAAACAGTTTTTGAACTCATCGATTTTGATGCTTTTTATTGTTTCTGCCATTGTTTGTTTCACCTCTTGCACCTGGACAAAGTGTTTCCCTTTGAGGGCTTTTTTTCATGCGGGAAACAACAAAAAGTCGCTGGGGGCGAGATCAGGTGAATAGGGAGGGTGGGGCACGGGATTCATGCCGTTTGGGGTCAAAAACTGCTGCACACTCAGCACAGTGTGGGCCAGGTGCACTGGTAAATCACCCAGCATGAAATGGGCAAACGCATTGAAAGAGTCTTCAAAAAAATTCACTGGAGCTGAACACGGCCTCTCACAACAATGCCAGCTGCCACAGTGATACAGATGGGTTCCTAGAGCACTCACCAAGGTGGGGGAAGCCTGCGCCTACAAGAAGCCTGTGTCCAGGAGATAATTCCAGGTTTTTTGGGGTCTCTGTAGAAAAACCATATAATGCTGACACCACCTTGATATTATCAAATAATATTCAAGCAAGTAATCATGGCAGGTCTTCTAAAAGTAATCTAGCATGCTGGGGGAGTAGAAAAATACCAACAGTTAACTCAAAATGTGTTCATTTGAAGCCTTTATAAAAAAAGAAAAAGAGATTATTTTATAACAATAATAGAGAAAGTAAAGTTAGAAATGTGGGCTTCAGCCTAGGTTCATTAGGTTTCATGTGATTTGGGGTAACATTTAAAATCTCTCTTGGGATAAATTTTCTCATATGAATAAAGAAAACAATATCAATGTCATGGGACTGTTACCAGAATTAAATGTGAGAATATATATAGAGCCATGTATAAAATCCCAATAAAATTAAAATAAAAATTTGTATTGATAAAAATTCATTAATAAAAATAAAATTGAAATTATGACATGCAGTTTGTTGCTTATAGTATTTGTACTTAAGAGGTAAAAATTGTGTTGTTAGATCTCATAACATAATTTGATTTTGTTAACCAAAGCCTACAGAGCTAGGAGAGCAGATTGATAGTTTAATGTGAAAGAAACAGCACAGGTGCCTGTCCCTATAAAGTAGGGGTCGTACTCACTCAATATTGCGCTAACAGATCCTTTTTACTTGCCATCACCCTTTTTGGATTTTATGGCTGTTTTTCTGGCCTCTCTACATTTTATGGTCTGAGACTCATTTTCTCTGGAAAATTAGTGACTAAACCTGTAATGGCAAATTTAGTTATTTAGCTAACGCATTGTACATCATACTGCGAAAGAATTTCCCCCTCCTCCTCCCTTCCTGCTCTGCCCCTAACACACACACCTTGCTCAAGAGGGATAAATTATGCAAAGAAAGTGCCTGCAGAAAGAGAAACCGGCTGTTACTGTTTATGTGCTTGTTTGCAGCTAAGTTCTGTTCAGACCAGGTTGAATCCATTATTAGCCATGTAATATTTACTGTCTCTCTGAATGAAGCCATATGTTATTGGTTTGCACTATGTGAAACCTCTATTATGTTCTATTTGAAAGTATTGTAACTTATCTGAATGTACTACTCTGCATTTGCCCCAGTCTAATACAGCCATCTTCTCCAAATAACAACAGTTTCAGTTACAGAAGGTTCAACTGAGTATCAGATAATATTATTTATACTTCTACTCCGCCTGTAGCTCACTGTATGGCTTTATATGTCTCTTGACATAGTTGTTTCCTGTTTTTGCATATGCAAAGTAGAAATTGTTTTGTTCCCAGTATTACTTTTGTTGATTGAACCCCAGTTATGAGATGTCCCTCTTGATGGTCATGAGAAATGACCCAGTGCCTACATGATCTGTAAATATCATCTTAATTATGTGCCATATCTCTCCTATGTGTCTATATATTTTTCATAAGTTTCATTAAGGTCAAAACTTCATATACAAATATTTTTAAGCAACACTTAATATCTAATAGTGCTTTCGTTCAAGAAAAATATGTGATTCTTCAATAAGTGTTTTGATTAACCTTGATGACTATGTGCTGAATTGGGTAATTCTTAAAATTCATATGCAGAAGTCATAACCTCTGTTATTACAGAATGCAATCATATTGTCAGATAGGGTCTTTAAAGTGGGTCTTTAATTAAGTTAAAATGAAGTCATCAGTGTGGGCCTTAACTAGTATGACTGGTATCCTTACAAAAAGGATGTTTGGACACAAACGGCACAGAGGGAAAGGCTATGTGAAGACACAGGGAAAAGATGGCAGTCCATAAGTCAAAGACAGAGACTTGGAACAGATCCACGTCTCATGGCCCTCAGAGGGAGCCAACTTGTCAACGTCTTGATCTTGGACTTTTAGCCTCTGGAGCTGTGAGAATATACATTTCTGTTGTTGAAGTCACCCAGTTGGAGGTATATTTTTATGGTAGTTCTAGTAAACTAATACAGATGTCATATGAAGACAGTAAAGACAAATCCTGCCTGTTAGGATGCATTCCTTCTATTTAAAATGACTGAAATTTAATATATTGCCTCATTTTCTGTTGACTTTGTATTCTATGTCATTGAAGGAACAATAGAATAAGGCAAGAATGAATTTACAAAGTAATGAGTTTCCTGGTCTTTCCAAAGTTTCACTATCATCGCACCTGATCCACACCCCCCATATATTAAATATATTATGACCTCTTCTTGTTGGAGCTGGAATTGATATCTAAAATTGAGTCAATACAACTGTTATAATTATCTTCTGGTGACCTCATGCTAACAGTTATAGAAAAATCTTCTACCCTGGCTGGTGTAGCTCAGTGGATTGAGTGCTGGCCTGCAAACTGAAAGGTCGCTGGTTCGATTCCCAGTCATGGGAATACCCATGCCTGGGTTGTGGGACAGGTCCCTGGGGGGTGGGGGCATGTGAGAGGCAACTGACCAATGTATCTCTTGCACATCCATGTTTCTCTCCTTCCTTTTCTTTCTCCCTTCCCTTCTCTCTAAAAATAAATATATAAAATCTGTAAAGGAAAAAAGAAAAGAAAAATCTTCTGTTATCATTACATTCTCAAAACTTTCAAATGTTTCTGGACAGACTAAATAGAACCCACTATTTTGAAATGTCAAGAGCAAAGTGAGAAAGAGAGAAACTTTAGAGTACTTTGAATTAAAAACAATCAAGTTACAAAATGTAATTTCATGAACTTATAAAGAAGCATGTATTCAAAATGATAGTTATTTCTCATATAGTGCCCATTCACTAAGAAAAAGAAAGCTAACATGAAAAGGCAGTTGTGATAAAAGTATATAATTGAATACAATCATTCTTTTTTATGATTGTTAGATATTACTTTATTGTTATAAGAGGAAATAAGAAAATGACAACAATATTGAAGAAACAGATGGATAGAGAGATGGTAGATATCCAACAGCAATTAAAATTTTAAACAAATAAAGCAAGTATTTCCATTCTACAGTATTGCGACTATAAATGAAGAAATATATTCTGATATAAAATAGATGATAAGAATATGCTGGTTCAACGAAAGTGATACTATCTATTGACTCTATCAATGCCACCTCTGTGCAACAGGAGAGAAAAATAAAATTGTTTGAAGCCATAATTGCCTTTCTCTATACAGTTGAATCAGAAGCAGGGTACAAATAATCCACACATATGCATAGCTGTTGTGACATAACACACATCAGAAGCTTTGCCAGCTATCAAATATCTCCAATGGTGGCTTTTCTTGTGCCTAAAATTCCTGTCTTCCTTAGTTATTCTTTTAGGAAAAGGCATTTTTCCCTAGAAACTCTGGCTAAACATGTAAATGCATTATCTAAAAAGTAAAATATATAAATTACTGGTACCCTGGTGATGCCCTAGTTCCACCACTCTGTAGGTCTACATGAATTACTTGATCTTATTTCAACAACCATGACTTCTCACTTTGATAAATTTGTTATACCAAAGTGGCTACCAAGGAGAAAAAAGATATTGGGCAAAAGAATAAAACCAAGTTTTTTATGTAGGCTTTTAGAGAAATACTTTGATGACCTCTGAACTTTCAGTTTCATCATAGTCTGCCCAAATGTGAGCACCATTATTGACATTTATTCATATTCACTATTATTCCTATTATCTTGGGGTATATTTCTTAACCACTGTGAATCCTGGATTATCCTTTTTAAACCAGGCTATGTCTACCTCCCTCGCAGGGGTTGTTATGCACATTAAGAAGGATAATATATGCAAAGTGCCTTGAAATAATAGGTTCTCAGTAAATATTAACTACTGTTCCCTCTGTATTATTTCCCTGCAGGAAATCAACAGTTAAAACTATTACCTTTACTTGAAACAAGGAGGGCAATGGTTATTTCTCCAGAGAAAACATCAGCTGGTCCTGCAATACCCTTTCAAATATAACAGGTGGAAGCAAGTCAGATTAGATAAGTGTTATTTATAGCACAGCTGAGAGAAAAATCAGAGATGCACATTTAAACACAAATCATTGACCCTGCGAGAGATTGAGGAAAGTCAATTTATTTCACATGCTATGAAAAGAATTTTACTCAAAAAATGGTGTGAGCTTGGCAACCTTTCTTCCCAGAAGATTTCTGTATTCACACCACTTTTCTTTCTTCAAATTTGTTGAAAGTCAATTCCCCTGGCCATTAGTCTCAAATCACACTCTGGGAAAACAGTTATTTAGCTAATGGTGGTGGTCAGTTGCAGGAATATTCAACAAATATTTATATAACAGATGTATATTGTTTTTACAGGAAAATGTGCATAGCATTGAGTCATTCAGTAAATACCATTCTGCGCCAGTCATTAATTTCGGGGCTGGGAGTGTAAGGGCGTACAGCACACGGAAGGCCCTTGCTCCCATTGGACTTTCAGCCCGTCAAAGAATAACAAAGAAATGAAAAAAAAAAGTAAACACAAAAGAGAATATCAGGTAATTTTACGTGATGGGCAGGCACTTAAAATAGAGCAAGTTTTCTGAAATTTGGCAGCACTGATATTTTAGCCCTACGATTTTTGTGTGGGTGCTGCTCTGTACACCAGACAATGTTTAGCATCTCCCTGACCTTTATCCACTAGGTGCTAGCACAGTTATCCCACCTCAAAGCTTCCCATACTTTTCCAAATGTCCCTTGGGGAACCATATTGGTGTCTCCAGTTGAGAACCACTGAAGTAATGCGATATGAAGAAGAGTGACGGCCTAGTCACTGGATGAGCAGGATGTGATGATCACAAAAGGCCATTTTAGCTGAGCCCCTAGTATCATGGAAAAGCCACCATGTAAAGGCTTGGGAGAGAACGATCCAGTTGAAGGAAACAGTGCAAGGGCTCCAAGGCAGGAAGGAGAGTGGCAGGTTTGAGGGACAGAAAGAAGACCAATAAGAGGAAGAGAAGTGTTGCAGGACAGTAAAGAATAGAAATCAGTTCCTATATGGTTTTCCACCAAGTAAGGGATTTTTGTGCTATCCTAAGTGTAATGAGATCCTATGGAGAGTTTTTATCAATGAAGTAATATGACCTGGCTTATGTTTTGAAACAATCCCTCTCAGTTTTGTCTGGGGAATGAAGTGATGAGGCATAAATAGAAGATGGAAGACTAATTTGGGGGCAATAACTGTAGAAACAGTAAGATAGTGATGGTCTCAATGATCCGCAAATATGTGTTTACTCTCAGGAAGCACAACTGGCGCTTACGCATTGTGCGTTTTCTTTCCTTCCCAAACCCTGCTCTGTGCATAGGCTGCTTCCTCTCGTCCCTATCCTCAGAAATACCGTACGCATTCCTGTTTCACCAATACAACAGGCCATTGGTTGTTTCATTGACTCATTTATTTTTACATTTATTTAATAAACTGATTTATTTACCAAATGAAATTAAGCCATGTTGAGGGATGTAAGAGATAAATAAAATAGGATCCCTGTCCTGAAAAGCAAACTTTTCAGTGATATTTCATTTTGTTTCATACGCTGATACATTGTGGTCACAATTTTTGTTTTTTACAAACAGAATGATGTTTTAGATTTTTCTCCTTTTTTGTCTGTATGACAGCAAGGCATAATGGGAATAAATAAATGGCCATTAAAGTTAGATATGTTTTGTTTTGTTTTGTTTTGTTTTGTTTTACCCCAGGGGCAAACCCTTTTAACATTGCTCGAATTATTTAATTATCTACAAAACACAAAACCTATACATTCTGCAATGTTTTGTATGGATTAAAAGAAAATATTTTTGGCCATTTAATGCATATTTTGATTTTCTTTTTAACAGTTTCATTTGGATAATACTGTCATACAATAACATGCACATATTTAAATACAACTTTATGTTTTACCATATGACTCCAACCAGTAAACTGTCACCGCAATCAACATGACGAGCACGTCCATGGTCCTCAAGAGTCTCCTCGGGCATCTTTGCAATCCTTCCTTCCTGTTCTGCCCTGTACTGTCATATCCAGGCAATACTGCCACTCCTCTCATCATACATCAGTTCATATTTCCTGCTGTTTTTATATAATTAGAACAATACTCTAGCTTACATAGTCTCTGACATAAAATCTATTGTCATTCTTACATTTGTTCCCCTCTACTGTGTCCACTTTCTCTGGTTGCTACTAAAATTGTTCCCAGTTTTCACTGTTTTTTTGGTGATTACTTTGCAATGTGCCTTGTAGTTTTGTTTTGTTTTTCCTTTCATCTTTCTTGGCTTTGGATTTCATTGAACATCTTTGGTGTCAGTATGGTATATAGACAGAGATTTGGTCTTTGTCCTGAGTTCCTGATCCAGAACTTCTAAAACACTTGGTATTTCCTGGGTGATAAGAAAGGTTGAAATAGCTTTTGTTCTAATGAAGCAACTTCGGTGGGCCCTTGAATCTCTTCCGGATAGAAGTTGGTCATCAGAAAGTCTGAACACTGGTAAGAGTTTGGAATTTTTAAGCTGCCCCCACCCAACCTCAAGGGAAGAAATAGAGGTTAAAGATTGAGCTAATCACTAGTGGCTAATGATTCAATCACCCATACCTATATAATAAAACTTTCATTAAAAAAAACCTAAATGATGGGGCTTGGAGAACTGAACTCCTGGGCCAGTGAATGCATCCACATGCTGGAGGGGCGTGCTTTGCAACTCTTTGGGGGGAGAAGCTCTTGTGCTTAGGACCCTTCTGCACTTTGCCACATATACCCCTCCATCCGGCTATTTAGTTTTACCTTGTATAATAAGCCAGTAAACACAAGTAAAGCTCCTTCCAGAGTTTTATAAGCTGTTCAAGCAAATTACTGAATCTCAGGGAGTCGCTGGTATCCTTACTTTACAGCATGTCATTCAGAAGTACTGGTGGCCTCAGACTTGTTGTTGGCATCTGAAGTGAGGGTTAGTCTTGGGAGACTGAGCCCTTAACTTGTGGGTTATGATGCTAATTTCAGGTAGATAAAACTTCAGGTAGATAATGTCAGAATTGGTTTGAATTGTTGGGCATTCAGTAATATAGTATTAGAGAAGTTGTGTTGGGAAAGACACCGCTTATTTGGTGTCAGGAGGAAAAACATTTTTCATTAGGTTTGCAGTTTTCACCAAATTTGGAAAATATTCCATCATAAGGTCCTCAGTCTCTTAAAATGCATCCTTCTCTCCTATTATTTGGAGACTCCAGTTGCATAAAGTTTAGGCTGCTTGAAGTTGTTCCACTGCTTACTGATTTTATGTTCACTTAAAAAATTATTTTCTTTGTTTGATCTTGGAAAGTTTCTATGGCTATATATTAAGTTCATTAATATTGCCTTGTGAAATCTAACCTACCTTTAATTGCATACAGTGATTTTTTTCACATCATTCATTGTAGTTTCCATCTTTAAAATTTTATTTAGCTCTTTCAGATAGTTAGGTAGATAGACAAATATTTCCTGTCTCTTTCTTTCTCTCTTTGTCTCTCTCTTTCTCTCTCTACACACACACACACACACACACGTATGTATATGGAATACAGGTATGAAAACTGTTTTAATGCCTTATCTACTAACATCTATGTCAGTTTTGGATCAGTTTTTATAAGTTGATAAAATTAATAATTTTATTGTGGGTTATATTTTTCTGCTTATTTGCATGCCTGATAATTTTTCATTGGGTAGTATACATTATCAATTGTATTTGATTGATCATTGGGTGCTTTTGTATTCGTACAGATGTTCTTGAGCCTTGCTCTTGGGTGCATTTAAGTTACTTGAAAACAGTTGATTCTTTCCCGGTCTTACTTTTAATATTTTCAATGTGGACCGGCACAGTACCCAATCTAGGACTAATTATTTCCCCCTTCTCTAGACACTATTACCTTCCATTGTTTCCCTGTTCTGCAGTTTCTTCACATGTATGTACTTAATATGCTAATATGCAAGCCAAGACACTCTGCAGATCTCCAGAGGTCTTGTTCTCTTTCTTCTCCCTCACCCCTCCCTCTTTTATTCTCCCTCCCTCTCTTTATTCCACCTTTTTACTTGGTGGGAGTGTGTCCTGTGGGGCCTAACCGCATGTTATTTTCCCTGGACTCAAGCTTCATCCTCTTATGTCAGGGAGTGGGCTAGGCTCTGCTTGGGCGTCGCCTCCCCGGATGAGAGCGTGGCTGCTCTGGGAAGCAGCAAGCTGGGGCACCTGCACAGCTGTCCTTTTTATTTAGTCTCTGATAATTCGTTGTTCACCATTACTCAATGCCCATTATCTTCCGAGCCATTGTTCCATGTATTTTGTCAATTTTTTAGTGTGTCATCAGGGAGACTAAATCTGGTCTCTGTTACTTCTTGGCTGAAAAATGAAAGTCAGGATGTTTTCAAAACATCTGGCCCACAAAAAGATCTCAGCAATAATAATAGCCAAAAAGTAATATACTTGGTATTATATGTACCTAAGAACTTATACTAGGGTCTTTACGTACATGGCATTTTCTCTCCATGACCGTCTCCCCACCACTTATTCATTGGGAAGTTTTATGGTTATATTCCACTGACTTTGAAACTTCTCTAAGTATAGCCTTGGGATTTAAACCTCATGCATGCTGATGAAGGTTAAGGAAATGGGTTAACTACATTATCATTGGTTAATTATGTGGTCCTTTTTAGTTTTTTATGTAATCTTTTGTTAGGAGACTGTAGTCACATTGCAAGTGAAGGGAACTTTAAGATGAATCATTTTCTATTTTAAATAGCTGTATCTTTAAATAAAAAAAAAAACTGTTCAAGATACAATGTTAGCTTTTTGCTCTAGAGAATTTATTTCCAGGGTCCACTCTCAGAAAATCTCTGCAGGCAGGGCTTTTGTTGTTATTGTTATTATTCCCTTTGATAACACTCTGAGAGATCTAAATCTGCCTTCCTTTTCTCCCTTTTTTCTTCCTCAATATGCTTGGATTATGGCACAATTTCTAGTCTTTATTCTGAACCTCGATTAGGATAATATCCTATGTCAAATGAGGTCAGTATCACTGCTGCTCCTCCGTGATGGAAGAATTGACTATCTGCTCCACATCCCTTTACTTCTATATCTGTCTTTGTGTCTGTCACAAATTGGTTGAAAAACCATTAAAGAATATGCTATAGTCAGGAAATGGGCACGTGCTGAAGAGCTGATCAAAGGCAGCTTCTTACTGGTGGTGCCTGGGAAATGTGTGGAGGGACAAATAGCTGCTCTTGTGAAATGTTGGAGTCAGTGTTCAGGAAACTTTAAAAGTACTGGCATGATCCTTATTTGAAGTACAGCTGTTACTGTCAAATATTAGCTGGAATTTTTTTTTTGTTTGTTTATGAAATCCAAACTTAATGTTTCCTCTATACTTTTGCAAGTATAATCAAGTTTGAATTTTTACCCCCATTAGTTGTGGAATGAGTAGAAGAAAAAGAGAAATTGTGAGAGATTTTTCTAATTTTGATCTTCAGAGTATCACATGGCTGCTGCGTTGGTCATGATGTTTTTCTTTTGAAATGACAGAAATTCAGTTAAACTAGTTAAACAGAGCACAGGATTTACTCTCTCTCAGGTAATTGAAGAGTCAAAGTTAAAGCTAGTTGATTGCACTCGAACATTTCTCATCAGAATTCACAAGATCTACATTTTTGGGCAATGCTTCCTTTCCTGTTGTTTTTATTCTCAGATAGGTTTCCCTATATGATAACCCATATATCACACTACCTAGAACAGTTTCCCCCCAAAAGTATTATCTTCCATTACCAGAGGAGATACAAGAAATGCTGGGCACACAGGTGTCATGAACACCTACTATTAACACCTCAGGTATGCTTCTGTGACATGCCTCCCTGTTTACCACCCGTGGTTCCCATGTATAGCCTGAATTTTCTGAGCTTCAGAGAATCTGACTCCTTTACTATGGTCAGCACATGACTGAGGGCTTTGACATTAGCAAGAGGCTGGCTTTCTCCCATCTTATTTGTTTCTGTCCCTTATTAATCATCAGTGATCTAACTAAGCACCATTTCTTAGCCTTACCTAAACTTTAGTTTCTATATTACTATGGTGAAACTTTGTCATTTGTTCCTATGTACTTCCACCGACTTCCTGTCAGTTTTTTATCTAAATGCTCTTCTATTTCTTACAACTTATTTTTTGTTTTGCTGGTAAAACGTTAAGGTAATTTCTAAGTGTATGTGTGTGTGTGTATATGTATATATTTTTAATATGCCATTAGAAAGATAAATAAATAATAACAATTTTGCTTTAAAATCAATAAAATAAACTCAGGGTATGCCAAAAGATCAAGGAATGTGATGAGGTGAATGACTAATACTTTGACATGGGATTTTACTACGAGTCACACTTCAGACATTAAAAATTTACTAGGGCCCAATATATTGTTAGGCAATGAAGAAAAAAAAAACAAGAGAAGTAGATATCACTAACCTAGTTCTCAAAGAGGTTATAATCTGTTATGGAAGATGCACAAGCATCAAAATAAGCACAAATATAAGAACAGATTTTTTTTTGCACTGTGATTGAAGCATCGCACATTAAAGAAATTCATAAAATGGCAAAAACTCTCAGAGTGGAGCACTCAGTGAAGACTTTGAGGGAAAGGAAAGACCTGTACAGTTTCAAATAAATGAATTGCATTCACAAAGGGCACTTTTAGTTAGTGGCAAAGAAAAAAGATTCATAAGTATGAATGATCTTATGTTACATGTGGTAGCAACAGTACTAAGTCTGCTTGAGCAGAATGTTGGGTTTATGATGAAGAACAGTGAGAAACCCTGAGAACTGCTAGTAGGGTATGAGTTCTTATCAGTATGAAGAGTTGGGAAGCAGTAACACAGGCCAGGATTAGATGTTAGAAAGAGGCAAATGGAGTTTGGCACAGTGTAGTGAAGGAGGGCCTCATAACGCTGAACCATTCAATAAGAAGGTAGGTGTATGAAAATCATGCAGTCTTGTCAACATACGGGTTCATAGTTCAAGTCCCAAAGAGCACAGAGAACGTTCCTGGCATGAGCAGGAAGACCATGACTACAATGTCCATTCAGAAAGGAGGGCACTGACTGAAGTCGGTTGCTTGTATGGTGTGGGGGGGTCCTGTAAAAACTGGAATTTATTTATAAAAATTGTGTATTTATTTTTACATGTTTAAACTTCAGTCACCTTCAAAGTACTCTCCGTCTGATGCAATTCACCTATCGAGACATTCTTTCTACTGCTCAAAACAATTATGATCTCATCAATTTTGATGCCTTTTAGTGCTTCTGCTGTTTTTTGTTTTACCTCTTCCACATGGGCAAAGTATTTCTGTTTGAGGACTTTTTCATCCAGGGAAACAAAAAGCAGTTGCTCAGGGCAAGATCAGATAAATAGTGAGGTCAGGGCATGGGGGTCATGAAATTTTTTGGTCAAAAACTGCTGTGCACTCATCGCAGTGTGTTCAGGTGAGCTTGTAAATCATCCATTGTGAAATGGGCAAATGTGTCCAAAGAGTCTTCAAAACATGTTTCCCTGAAGCTGAACACAGCTTCTCACAACAACACCAGCTGCTACACTGATATAGATGGGTTCCTAGAACATTCAGCTAGTGGTGGAAGGTTGTGCAACAAGGGGCCCATCCTCCAGAAGATAATTCTGGGTTTTTTGGGTCACCCCTCATTTAAGCAAGGATCCAAGGAGCCAGTGAGGGTTTGATGTTGGTCATTTCAATTCAATTAAACAAACATACAACCAGATTCTGGAAGTAAGAGACTTGTGCAAAAGTATGGAGACAAGGAAGGATAAATCAACAGATTGGGGTCCCAGCTAAATGACTTATAAAGTGAAGGAAGCAGGAAGCAGGACTGAACTTGCTACTGAGAAAACTAATGGTGAGAATCATTTTTCTTAATCACTGTTCATTATTGTACATTTTCTTTAGTTCTTTACTCCTTTCTTTCTCCCTGCTTTTTTTTCTGTTTCACACTTTCATGTGTTGAAAGATGTGGGAGTTTAGAAAAGCAATGAGGACCAAAATGAATTTATTCTTTCCATAGTGATGCTCTACCCTGAGAGAAATTGATAGGAGAAGAAGGATTAAGGATCTGAGGGCCAGGCATTTTCTACGGTTTTGATATAATGGTGGAGAACCACTACCCAACTCTGCAGGAGAACCTGAAGAAAAAAAGAAGAAATGTAAAATCTTCGCAATGGCCTAAAAGCTGTTAGTGATCTGACCTGCTCTCTAATCTCTCAGATTTGATTTCCTAACCTCTCTCCTTTTCTCTGTGTTCTAACCACACTTACAGCCTCACCTTTCTTCAAACATGAGCCTCTCCTGCCGCCTTGGGGGCTTTGCGCTGGCTGCTGCCAGGGTGGACACACTCTTTCCACCAAAGGCCGTGAGGATAACTCAATTTCTGCCTCAAAGGTCACCTTCTCAGTGAGGCTGCACTCTTAACTGTATGTAAATCACAGCGGCTTCCTCCCTGCTCCAGCACTCCCAGTCCACTCCCCTGGCCTTTATTTTCCCCCATCTAATCTATTCACTTTCTAACATACTACATTGATTCAATATTTATCATTTATTTTCCAAATTCCTTACTGAAATAAAAGCTCTACCAAGAAAGAAGTTTTTGTCCGTTCTGTGCATCACTCTTTCCCAAGTTCTGGCACATGGTAAAATCTTAATAAATATTGTCAAATTAATAAATGTTGTATTTTACAAGATAATCTGAGTGATTTACATTACTAACTTAACAAAAATCATTAAGAGATATGGCTGAATAGTTTTAATGAGAAAATAATTAATCAAGATTTTTTCTTTGATTAGCAGACAATAATTGAGAGAGAGTCTAAAACTAACTATGAAATAAAATTGGATTACAGTCAACCAAAGTAATTTGAAAACAGGAAAATTCCTGTTCAATCTGGTAATTGGAATGAGGATCAGGAAGGTGAATTCTGGGACCCAACACAAATTCTCATGTCAGGGGGCATGAAAGGCTTCCTAAAAATGGTCTTGTTTTTTACAATGAAAGATACAAGAGCATCAGAGGTTGCTTGCTGAAGCTCTTATGTGTCATTCTGATTAAGGAAAATGTTGATAACAGCCACAGTGAAGAACTGGGAAATGATTTAGAGAAATAGATAAAATTCAGGAAGTTTAGAAGTAGACCTACATGTCTAACCTGAAATTCATGCTGAGATGATAGTAATGATGCCCATGATTTTTTTTTAAAAGTATTGTTCTGGTAAAACTTATACATCTCGCTTAACCAAAGTTTGTGAAAGACAGTTTTCAAAAGAAAGTCCTATGTGATGCACGCATCACACTATCATGTAATTTCCTTGCCTATATGTAAATTATACCTGGAAACTTTATGTAACTTTCCAAACTCTGAAAATACATTTCTAAACAACACTTTCATTCACTGCTCAATTTTCAAAGATGTTATGAAATAGGTTATGAACATCTATAATTAAAATGAAAAGTTATAAAATGTAAATAAAAAGTTTTTTTCAATATTCACAAACATTTTCTTTCATTTAGGTTTAACAGCCAAATTGCTTGGCATTTGAATCTTCTTGATCCATCTGTACTAACAGATTTCATAGGCACCGTACTGCCGGTATAGAGAAGCACTGGTATTTCTGTGTGTGTGTGTGTGTGTGCACATGTCTGTGCACGTGTGTGTGTATTTGCTTTTATAAAAAAAAATGACCATGGGAAAGAAAATGATCCCATAACAAAACAAAAAGGCAACCAACTGAATGGGAGATGATGTTTGTAAACAACAGCTCCAACAAAGGTTAACATCCAAGCTATATAAAGAACTCATCTAGCTCAACACCAAACAATCCAATTAAATATGGGCAGAAGACCTAAACCAGACACTTCTCCCAAAAAGACATACAAATGGTTTGATTTTGCATGGTGGACACACAATGCAACATACAGATCATGTATCACAGAATTGTGCACTTGAAACCTATGCAATCTTTACTAATAAATTTAATTTAAAAAGTTTAAGCATAATAGCAGGTAAGAAGTTATTTAATTTTGGCATTATTAGGCATTTTATTTTTTTCTCTAATAAGCACTGAGGCTCAGACAACAAGAAAAGAAAGTCATAGGATTTTGTTCTTCAATGGATTAGTGATTTCAGCAAGTTTGAAGATAAGGTCAAGGAGATCATTCTTATTGACACGACAACATAAGGCAGGAAGGTAGATATTGTATGATACATTTTATACAGTATGTATTCTTCAGCCTCTCTCCTCATTTTTTTAAAACCAACTTATTATATTTTGTAGAAAAAAGTGCATAGAATTCAACTCTGCGCACTGACCTTAGAGGAGCTCCCTCTACTCCGAATGGCACTATTATCAAATGGCCATCAGTGTATGATCACATGATGGTGGATTTCAGCTTTTGAGATTAGCCCTCAGGATAAGGACCACCCACTCTGTTGCTCAAATCATACTTTCCAAAAAAAAAAAATGTGTGATTGTTTTTTTAAATGTTAACAGAAGTATTGCCAGAGGTTTTTTTGTTTTTGTTTTTGTTTTTTGGTAGAAGCAATAACACAAGTGGAAAAAGACAATTTCTTCGATATAGAGCATAGAGACAGAGTTCCTTTTCCCTTGGATGGAGTTCATTTAAAATGCACATTGCTTCTTTCTTGGGTCCCACCAGTGGAGCAGGCAAAATTGGACTTGCATAAAATGATGGTTACTATTACATGCCGCTGCAGGAGAAGATACAAAACTGACATATTGTTTTCATATATAGCATCTTCTGAAAGCTAGTGTTTACTAGCACATAACCATTTCATGAAACTAGTACAAAATGGTTGGGATTTAACTGTAAGATAGCTTGAAGTTTTGGAGTAGTGCTTCTATGAAAACGTGGGATCCGCTCGCATTCACACTTGAACAAAGGGAAGTGAATGAGGAGAATCAATAAGCACAGTTACTCACTAGGCTTCTATTTATATTTTTATTGTAAAGATATTAATTGTTTTAGAATCGATGCCTTCAGTTTTTTAAGGTACAGGTGCTTATCAGCAATGAACAATAGAATATTACGTTTCACAAGCATAATATGAATTGCAGGTTTCTTGATATTTTATCAGGGGCCCAGGCTCAACCAATGTGTTCAGTTTTATACTCACCAATGACTATCTTTAATTCATTATTGGCACTTTCAACATATTATTGAGGGTCCCCCCATTTTTGCCAGTTTCCATATTTTACATTGGAAATATAGAGCATGGTTAAACAGCTTACTTAATTACCATGTTTGTTCTTTTGTATTGTAGATTTTTTTTGTTGTTAGCCTAATACTTGGTAATTTTAGAGAGATATCTGGGGGTAAGATGTCATGCAACATTCTTCCGTCAAAAAATAAAAATCTGGGTACCAATTGCCTAAGATTGCATTTCACAGTTCTTTGTAAAGGCATTGCATTTGCAATAGTAAAATACAGCATCTTCTGCTGGTTAGCTTCGAAGCTCTATGAGGACTCTGTGCTTTTAGAAGAAATCACATTTACCTTTCTAACATTTTCCAAAGATTTGTCAATTTTATATTGCTAAAAATATAAATTTTAGAACTAATACATAAATACTCAAGAGTCCTGAATTCTCTCTTTCTTGCTGTTGTCCCAGAAATCACGGGACAAGCCAGAGTCTGCACTGTTGCATAAAATACGTTTAGGGGGATGGAAGGAGATCACAAAACAGCCCCTTTATTTAAAAAAAAAATTTTTTTTATAGGGCATTCTCTTGATAGGATTATGGAGAAAAATTTTTCCCATTATCAAATAAGCTTGGGAAATACTGCATTAAACAGGAAAAACACATTTCTATATTCCTGGTTTCTTAGAGCCTTTAATATGCTAACGTGCACTGTAACTCTTCAGGACAGATGTGCTCACCCTTCCTCAAGTCCATTTGGTCACAGGACAGTTCTTTTTTTCTTTCCCCTATAGATTATCTACTGGAATTTTTGTTCCAAAGGAAAGCTGCACAGTTTGCTGATTAGTTTCAGAGATTAGACTGAGATTTAAAAGCCAAGTGTATGTACATTTTCATAATGAAACATCTGATACATCTACTACTGTTTGGAAGAAAATACATTGTTTTTGTAGAAAATGATGAGAGTCAGTGAGGGTTCTGACCTTGGGAGTCACTCAGATTTTTTGTTGGGACGATTCACAGATGTGCGTTTTAGCATCTGAGTTCACTGACAACACTCCTCCAGTGAATTGAATTATATACGAGGGGGTATCCCCACCTTCTGGAAGGTGGGCCCCTTGTAGTACAGCCTTCCCCTGCTAAGTGAGTGTTTTAGGAGCCCATCTGTATCAGTGTGCCAGCGGATGCTGTTGTGAGAGGCTGCGGTTCAGCGTCAGTGAACTTTTTTGAAGACTCTTTCAACACATTTGCCCATTTCATGCTGGGTGATTTATGAGCACACCTGCCCACACAGCACTGAGTGTTCACCAGTTTTTGACTAAAAATGGCATGACCGCCCCCCACCCTCCTTATTCATCAGATCTTACCCAAGTGACTTTTTTGTTTGTTTCCCCAGAAGAAAAAATTCCTGAAAGGGAAATGGTTTGCTGATGTGGAAGAGGTGAAACAAAACACAGCAGAAAAACTAAAAAGCATAAAAATTGACCAAATCAAAAACTGTTCTGAGCCGTGGAAAGAACATCTTGATAGGTGTAATGCATCAAATGGAGAGTACTTTAGAGATGACTGAAGTTTAAACATCTAAGAATAAATACATATTTTTAATAAATTAATTACATTTTTGGGAGGTCCTCCCAAGGTAGCTAAAAAACTTTCTTAGAAATTTTGGTCTATGTTCTAACTGCAGGTTAACCTGTTCCAAGCATACTTTTATTCACCACCATGCTGCCAGTTCGTTAAAACTGTAAATGTCACTTGCCCGTCCAGACAGAGTGGAAGTTAGTAAAACAGATTTGATGCATTATTTATATTTCAGCTTCATATTATACTTTTGACTGAAGAGCCCCAGGCTGTAAGAACTTTTCAGTAAAGCAAAAATAATAGAAGTTAGTAGGAAAGTGGAGAAGCTAGGAAAAGGAGAGTGAGTACGAGGGACTTATAAAAAGCAAGAGTAAATACTGATGAATAATTCAAAGTTCATTTATTAAAAGAGCACAGTATAAACCAATAGTAATATAATAAATGAAAATTAAGTGGCACAGAATTAGATGTATCTTCCAGTTGTGAGTGCAAAACTCCAAAAGGACAGAACAACTCCAAAAGGACAGAACAGGCCAATGACAGACTCTTACAAATAAGAAACAATGAGTCATAAGTTGTGCACCTCCAACATGGACAATTTATTCATTCATTTTCAACTATTCTGTTGAAACTTCCTAAAATGGGAAGCATTAAGTCTTTCAACACAGTTAACATCCAGAAAATATAGTTCATTTTCATATTTTTTATACTTTTATGAGATTCTCATAAAAGGCCCTAGGTTCTCTCATATTACTGAGGGCCATTGATTTCCTTGTAGTGTTGGATTGACACAGTCCAAACCTTATCTAGGATTCTAAAGAAGGTACCCAATACAGAATAAACAGAGATGCACATGATTTATTTGCAGAGCTGGGGCTCTGAATCCAGATGGCCCCCTTTCAAATTATATCTCTCTCTCCTTTCCTGTCAGAGTGGCTTTGGGCAAGTTTCTTAACCACTCTTAGCCAAACCTCAATGTCCTTACATGTAAAAATGTGTGCAATGCTAGTACATATATCCCATAGAATTGTTGAAGGATATACTAACTTATTTTACACATAGTGCTTAGAATGGTGCCTAGAATTAGTAATAACTCAGTAAATAATTATTTGCATAATTATTTTGATTATAAGTAACTTTTCTCCATTAATTATCCCCTTTCTTCTTTGTCAGTCTCTCTTCACTGCCTTCTCCCTTTTAGTCTGATTTCCGCAAGGGGAAAATACCTGTTCCTTGAGCTCTGTTTCTAATTTAATCTATTATCCATCTTTCTCCATCTCTTACTGCCACACTTCGTTAAAGTTTTGTTCCTCCCAAACACAATCTGTCCTTAAACCTCTGTCATCTTGTCACTTGTGCGCCACTGAAACAGCTTTCACTACGTTCACCAATGGCCTCTTAGTTTTAAATGCACGGAGCCCACGCATAGTCCTGTGCCATCATTGTCTTTGAGAGGCTTAAACGCCTTCTTATCCTCCTCACGGGAGCCTGTTCCTCTTCAGTCACTTAAGTGGTTCTTCCGTCTCCTTGGCACTAAATAGTAGTCTACCTTCTAAGCCTGTACCCTGGGCATCTTTAGGTTCAATCTACATACTTGCCACCTGGGAATCTCTTTTACCCTTTCAGTTATATGTTGCTGTAAAATTTCATCACCAGATGTGACCTATTTTTTGATTTGCAGTTACTGGTTACATTGACGTTTTCACGTGGTTGCCCCATCCGCACTCCTAACCCAGAGTGAGTTTTCCCATTCCTTGATCCTCTCATTCATCCACTGTAATGCGGCCAGATTTAGTACTCATCTTTCAATGCGTACTTCAAACAGAACTTCCTATACAAAGCTTTCTAAGAGCTTCAAGTTAAATTTTATCAGAACACCACTCTGTTTGAATCTCTTTCCTAGTTATGCCTATTTTTACATATATATTCATTTTTTAACCCACTACTGACTGTAAGCTGCTGGGAGACCAAGATATCACTATAATTTTCAAAACTTCAAAAAATGACAGAATGGACCAATATCTTATATTTAACAAATGGTTGCTGAATTCAATGGCTGACTGTAAAGGGAGGCTTATCTGTTAAAATGTTGAATAAGACAGAGCGATTACATGGATTGTACAAAAACACACAGGAGCATAATGCAATCATAGACACTGGAGTAAGAAAATAAACAAGATTTTAGTGACTATGATAAGAACAGCCAAAATGAATTTTTAGCTATGCATTTTATATATAATGTGTACACATATAATTAAACTATATAAAATTTTAAAAGTATAAAATTAATTATATACATAAACTTGTGCGATGTATGAAATATTTTTGCACGGTGTTTCAGGTGGCCCACTGCCTGTGCTGTATCTGTGACGACAGTACTAAAGGGCAATAACTGAAGATGATCTTCCTACAATAATAGTAGGTGCTCAAGGGCATTTGAGAAAAATTATATTTAAATTGTTACATATGAATCAAAAGGCTAGAAAGGACTGAGAAAGTCATCTATTTTATAACCATGCCTCAGGGGCATAAAGGGCTTGAAGTTTTTACATTCTATTGAAATGATCAATTAATATTCAGTGAAAGAGAATATTCATAGAGTTCCTAACAATGTGATTCATAATCTCCCTAGATTGTTATTGTTTCAATATTTTCATTATTCTCTGTATAAAAAGTTCAAAATTATGTGAGATGTTGACCAAAGTCAGATTAGCTAATGATAAAATATCTGATAGTTATGAAAGGAAACCTGCCTTTTAACTTTTGAAATTAAGTTAAAAATTTGCTTATATAACACTTTGTATTATAGTATTAAAATCTCCACTCTTTATATATTTAAAATATATATTTTGATGAATTTTATGTCCAAAACATAATCTAGACTTTGACATTTAAGAATTTGTCAAATAATATACACATATATATGTATCTTTACAAAAACTATTTTTCCTTCTTTTGTGTATATACAGTTAGAGATTATGAAAACACAAGCAATCATTTGGTTTTAAATATATAATTTTACAGTTTACCATTAAATTACCATTCAAAATGAACATTTCCTTTCTCAGGTTGAACAGCAACATTGCAGAAAATCATAATGCCTTGAAATAATCAGTAGTTGGTATGGTTTTATAATTGATTCAGAGTACAGTTTCTGGAAAAAGTACAGTTTTTATCTAAGCCTCTCAGAGTTGCTAGATGGCTGCCTCTAGCAAATAGTTTGAATGGAATCATGATTGTCCTCCTGGACCAATGTTTCCTCAGCCAGGAACCTCCACTGTAATCATGCCTTCCAGTATTCGTATTAATAGAACTAAATATTTTCTAAAGAATTGAGTGCACTTTTAGAAATGAAGAAGGAAAAAATGTGGATAACTATTTGCCTCTCTTACAAGTAAGAAAAGCAAACTTCTGCAATTCTATTCCAAGCAAACTGAAAATGCCAAGCGGTGCTTAACATTGTGAAGATGCATTGTGGATGGGCTCTGTGAAGGGAGACAGGGGAGAGGGGAGAATACAATGCAGTAAAGTTGGGTGCTTCCTAAAATTGTTCTCTCATATCTGGAAGAGAATAAGCCAGAAACTATTCACGTATGTTTTAAGCAACACACACACACACACACACATTGCTTAAAAATATATATATTATATATTGCTTAAAATATATATGTGTGTGCATATATATATGACACCAGTCTTGCAGCTATAATAACCAAGTAGAGTCGTAACCTGAATTTTAAAATAAACCCTTTTGATTTTTCAACTTATGAAAAAGAAAATGAAACAGGATCAATCATATTATATCCAAAATGTCTGTTAAAATGTGACCTTTTGCCAACTAGTTTTTCAATAGTTCTGAAATTACAAATTCTGGTCCTGATTTTTCTATATATTTCCCATTCCACACCTCTAGGATGGAGGTAAGAAAATAACTTTTTCTCTTGTAGAAGAATGCTAACGCTTGCTGAAAGCCCAGGCCTTAGTGTGTTCCATTTCTCAAAATGAAGATAAAGGTGGAGAAATGTTATTGTTACAGTAACAAAAGAGAAGAAGAAAGTAATAAAGTGGGTAAGAAACTCCTCACAAAGCAAGTTGGTCATTTATCTTACCATTAGTTTTAAGACTTTTTGAGTATAAGCATGACAATCAAAGTGGAGAGTAAAATACATTTTATATTTTTTTAATTCTCCCTTCAAACAAAGAAAGCCCTTCCCCCAAAGTAAATGATAGCTAATTTTCCTATGGTGCCATTTACTAAAAAGTTGGACCCAATAGCTGACTTATTTTTAAAGATTTATTTATTTTTAGAGAGAGGGGAAGGGAGAGAGAAAGAGGAGAGAAACATCAATGTGGGAGAGAAACATTGATCATTTGCCTCTCATACACCCAATGAGGACCTGGCCCGTAACGCAGGCATGTGCCTCAACTAGGAATTGAACCAGTAACCTTTTGGTTTGCAGGAGAATACCCAACCCACTGAGCCACACCAGTCAGGACTTCAATAGCTGATTTTTAATCAACAGGTAACGAGAACAGGTAATAAATATTCCTATCTCCTTCCTGACCATTTTTGGTGTTGCTTAGATCAGGCTTACAACCCCCATGGCTGGCAGAGATAACAATCCTTTTAGGCAGCTAAGCCGCTGCCAGAGTCAGTAAAGGCTCCTTACATCAGGTGACTTCCACCCACCTGCTAGGGGAGGGAGCAGGCCATCCTGTTATACAGTTTTATAATCCTTCCTTTCTCTCCCTTCTAGGCTAATACTGTCCCATCTATTTCCCTTGAAGTGAAACTCTAGAAATCTGCAGACTTCATTTGTCCTCTATAAAAAAGCCTTTTATGAACCTCAGAGTTCTTTTTCAGTTACTGAGCACATATAGAATTGCGTCAAATGAACTCCTGGCTTTCCTTATTTAATTCGAAGTATGACCTCTCTGTTTATTATTATGGATAAAAAGGGGGCCAAGGACACCATAACAAAAAGCAAACAGATCAAAACAAAAACATAAAAAACAAAACCAAAAACCCTCTTAAGTTATTCTTACTCTTAAAAAAAAAACTGGGTATTTCCCTCATATTCTACCTCTTGCAATTGCACTTTTGTTCCAATGAATTCTGGGAGTATCTTAAATAAAAGTTTGTTTTTCTTTCATGATCTTCACAAAACCAGGAAATTGATTCATTCATTCAATAAAATTTTATTGAGCACATATTAAGATGTAGGTGACAGAAATATAGTAGTGAAACCAAAAGAATAAAAATCATGATTTTCTCGGAGTCAACAGATGTTTGTTTTCCTGTTTCCACATCCTTATTGGTTACCTCTATATAAAGCATGATTCAGCTTATGTGATTTCACTTCTCAAAAATATTTAATGACTTTCAATTTTTACCAAATGAAAAATAAAGTCTGAGATCCCCACAATTTGTCCAAAGTATCCTCAAACTGTTCCCAAACACTCCTTGTGTATGACCATTTCATGACACCCTGCTCCAGACACCCTTTCTCTCCCATGATCTCTACGATTGGGAGGTTTTTGTTAAATTCAAACTCTTCATGATGCCAGAATTATATGTGTCCCATCTAGATATGGTGTATCCCACTCTGCTCTTCCTAGAATTTTATTAATTATTTCTCTTAGGGAATTTATATCATTCATTCTTGTAATACTGCTCTGTATACCTCTGTCTTCTTAATACACTGTAGCATTTAAAGGCAGTCAAGCTGATTTGTTCAATTTTTCATCCATTTTTCAACATTTGGGCCTCTAATAAAGCATGACGTACAGATAGCTCTCATCGAATTGTGAATTAATTCTTCCATTATTGCTATATAATATTAATGTTATTCTTTAGTCTTACTACTTGGTACTCTGTATGTGGATTCCAGGTATAGAGATTTTAAAAAGTATGATTCAAAAGGGGACCATATAAAGCAATGGAATTAAATATCTAGATCACCTAAAAAACAGGAAGCCTGATTTTCTTTATGGATAACCCACAACCTAGGACCGAGGTTGGGATCCTAAGGAAATGAGATCATTCATGCCACAAAGATGTTTCCTGGGTCAGCGATGGAGCGGCTTCTCTGTTGTATACAGGAAAATAATGTAAAATAAAATAATAAAATAAATGCTCAACCAACTGAGATTTAGATTTAGTGAAAATGTAATTTATAAGGTATATCACTAAAATGTCACCATTGGCAAATTTCGGGGAACTATATCTTTGGTACCTTTTGGAACCTGAAGGCAGGTATATTTTATTATCCCTTCATTACATTCAAAAACAAATGATGGGGATATTTAAAAAATAATAATTCAATAGTCAAGTTAGGCCATAGGATGTTTCAGACTTGACAAGTGAAAAATTATTTTCAGGGATTGCTTTGTAAGCCTATTGTGTTCCTCCAGTGTGGCTCAGTGTACTGAAAGAGACGCCCTGCAAAGATTTCCTCAAATGCCCCACTAACTGTCTGAAAATGGGAACTAAATTACTCACAAAAAGAACCTGGCCTAATGATATTTTACATTTACTGCATCCCAATTAGGGACTCAATCACTTGATTTTGGTGTACACTAAATTTCAACACTTTCATTATTGCTCAAAAGAGGAGACACCAAGAGTCTTGGGTTGATCTGTTGATTTTGTGGGTCCCTTTCGGGCTGGAGGTTCCACAACTGTAGCTGCAGAACATAGTGCAAAGTTGCTTTAAAACTGGGACACAGAAAATATCTTCAAACCTTTCTAATCGTATGGTTCTCTGTGCATCTATGAACACTGCAAAAATAATAGCAATGACCATGAATATCACATTTGTGTTTATCGCCTCTTGCCATACTGATCAACTTATTTTTAAGTCATATGATAGTTGCTCTCTCATATAATCCTCCCTCTCCTATTCCTTTCTATTTTTAAAGGCAGACAAATATGTTTGAGTTAATCCAGGCCCATCTTCCTGGGAAAACTCACCCATCTTTCCAAATATCCATAATTCTTCCCATAAGTATTTGCCAAATACCTACCATATGTGTTGCTTGTTACGTGAGAAACTATGGAGGATCAAAAATATGTAATACAGAATTATCTTTTTAAAGGAAAGTAAGATGGCACTGAATATACACACAACATAACTTTTACAGATGTTTGGATAGGACAGAATTGCAGTTCTTTGGTTTTGTTAGTAAGATTTTGATTTGAATAGTTTATAATTCAGCCATTGATTTCTTCAGTCTGAGAATAATTTCAAAACTAGATCAGCCTCTTTGTTATCAATGAATTAATTTTAACTAATGTTTAATATGTAGAATCTGAAAATGTCTTTCAGTATGGTATTATTAAAATCTGACTCATGTTCAGAATGAAACCTTATTTATAGACTCTCTTTAAATGTTGCTGTTTTCTCAGGCTCCTTCCTCAGGCCCTAATAACCTGCAAAATGGTCTTCAATGGGGTGTTTGTGTGGTGGAAACTCAGGCTGCAGCTGCTGCAGAGCTCTGTTGCTTTCTGATCATCTTCCTACCCTGAAGCTGGTATCATGCCTGAGTTTCTTGTTTATCTAACTGGTACTCAGGGATTATGCATTGAATTGTCCTTTCTCAGATGACTGAAGCAGTAGACTCTGCTTTTAGCTTCTCTTCATTCAAGCATCATCTCAACACTGAGAACTGCATATGAAGTAAATATCTTCTCTGTCAAGAACTGGAAATAGGATCTGTCTTGAAATTATTTATCCTCCTTTCTGGTTAATCTTACAGTCCTCTTCCACAGGTGGCTTATATGACCCTGGAATTAACTATCAAAAGTGGGATGCTGATATAGTTCTATACCTGGGGAGCAAAAGCTGTCAACTAAGCCTGGGAAGATATTATTATTACTATTATTATTATTTATTAGTTTAAGCCTCAGAATATTACATAAAGAATAAAAGCATGGATTTTATAGTTATAGATCTAACTCTGCTCTTCAGTCTTAACTTCTCCTCAGTAAAGAAAAGATGATAATAGAATGTGTATGATAATTAAATAAAATAAAGATATAAAGTGCTTGTCAAATGTAATGTAGTAAGTGTTCCATAAACAGTAGCAACAGTAATAATAGGCCATGTAAGATTAGAAACATATGTATCAACATCAACCACACATCCTTATCCATGACATGCAGTTTTAATTAGTGCATATATGCTCATCTATCATCTCCTTTTTTTCAAAACAGGAGTCAAGAAACTTTTACTATAAAGACAGAGATAATAATTATTTTGTTTCCTAGGCCACACTGTCTCTCTTGCAACCACTCAGCTGTGTTGTTGTAGTGTAAATGTAGTTTGTTCAATGCTATGGACTGAATGGGTCCTCCACAAATTTCAGTGTTAAAACCTAACTCCTAATTTGATGGTATTTGAAAGTGGGGACTTTGAAAGGTGATTAGGTCACAAGGGTGAAGTTCTGATAAATAGAATTAGTGCTCTTGTAAAAGAGTCCGTCATACAACACCAAAAACATGATTCCTGAAACAAATAATTTATAAACTAAACTTAATTAAATTATAAGCCTCTGCTCCAAAAAACAATGTCAAGAGGATGAGAAGACAAGCTATAGACTGGGAGAAAATATTTGCAAAAGACACATCTGATAAAGGATTCTTATCCAAAGTATACAATGAATGCTTAAAACTCAACAATTAAAAACAAACAACCGATGGGTCAAACATCTGAACATACACTGCACCAAAAAACATATGAGAATGGCAAATGAACATGTGAAATGATTCTCCAAATCATATAGCGCCAGGAAAATGTAAATTAAAAAGAATGAAACACCATTACAAACCTAGTAAAATGGCTGAAATTGGAATATAGACCATACTAAATGCTGGAGAGGATAGGTAGCATATGGGAACTCACACATGTGGTTGATGGAAAGTGAAATTGTACACATACACTTTGAAAGGCAGTTGTCTGTTTTCTTTTACAAAGCAAAATTGACTCTCTTACCTTATGATCCAGCTATCATGCTCCTTATCATTTACCCAAAACAGCTGAAAATTCATGTCCACACAAAAGTGTTTATTGTAGTTTATTCATAATTACAAAAACTTGGAAGCAACTCAGATATTCTTTAGTAAGCAAATGGGTGAATTAGCTATGGTACTTCCAGATGATGAAACACTATTTAAATAAGAAATGAGTTATCATGTTATGAAAAATAAATGGAGGGACATTAAATGAATATTACTAAATAAAACATGTAAATCTGAAAAGACTAATACATGTCATTATGCACTTGTCCAGGCCCATAAAATGTACAACACCAAGAGTGAACCCTCAGGTAAACCATGGAGTTTGGGTGATTGTGATGTGTGAATGTAGGTTTGGTTTTGGTAAAAAATGTACCACTCTGGTGAGTGATATTAATCATGGGTAAGGTTATGTACATGTGGAGGTAGGGGGTATATGGGAAATTTCTGTATCTTGCTCTTCATTTTGTTGTAAAACTAATACTGCAGTTAAAAAAATAAATTATTTAAATAAAGTAGAAAGAAAAGAAACACCAGAGAGCTTTTTCACTTTCTCTCCACCATGTTGGGGGATAATGAGAAGATATCTGTTTATGAACCAGGAGGTTGGCTCTCACCAGACACCGAATCCGTCAGTGCCTCCTTGGTCTTGGACTTCGTACCCTTCAAAACTGTGCAAAGTAAGTGTTTGCTGTTTAAGCATCACAGTCTATGGTATTTTTGTTATAGCAGCCTGGACAGACTAAGACATTGT
This sequence comes from Mormoops blainvillei, assembly GCA_004026545.1. Classification (NCBI taxonomy): domain Eukaryota; kingdom Metazoa; phylum Chordata; class Mammalia; order Chiroptera; family Mormoopidae; genus Mormoops; species Mormoops blainvillei. Next base: position 182,686 of record PVJD01000527.1, on the reverse strand, counting down.
CTCCATCCTAAATCACAAGATTTTTTCACAAAAAAACCTTCCATCCACATCTCTTTAACATAACGTTCTCAGATCCAACTAGTAAAATGATCAGTCTGTTCGTGATAAAGTTTTACTAGAAAAATGAGAATACATAATGAGTTTTCCAAAAGACAACAAAAGATTAAGTGAAAGCAATTTCCTTTATTTTTGACTATCTTCTTTCTCTTTATTAAAACATGTAATTGAGAACTTCTGTGTGACAGATGATATACAAGTTATTTTTTCATGATTCTATTTGATCACATAAAATGCTGGTTTTATCCACAATATCACCATTGTTGACCAAACAATAGAAATTGCATGGCCATCAAGTAGTGCAAAATTATCGTTTTAATTTCTGAAAAAATACTTCATTATTAGTTTTTAAAGTTATATTTCTAAATCGAGTAGGGGTTTTAAGGACTTTTTTTAATCCGACCCTTTGCCTACACACAACTGTCACTCCACCATATCCTCCACAATCCAAACAAGTGACACGCCCTCTTTGAACACTTCTAACCTCACTATCTAAATGACAATTGGTGTTATTTTCGCAGCTCTGCTGGAGAATATTCTCTTTTACATAAAAGTAAAAATCTCTCTTCCTGTAACTTTCAGAATATAGATGGGCCTTTGTCTACCCTCCAGAATCACACATGAACCATTGAAAGTCTTATCATATAACATCCTTTTGATATTTGAAAACAGCTCTCATCCACAAAATAAAATAGAACAAAACAAAACAAAACAAAGAAACCTTTTCTCTTCTTACAAAGATAAAGTTTTTCCCAGTTCTTTCAACATTTATTTTAATCTCCAATACCAATTTCTTATCCTCACTCTTAGTTGATGATTTTGCTTTGTAATTTCACTGATAAAATACAAGGAATCATATAAATAAGTATCAGTTCTGATCCTCAAATACATATGCTTACCAGCATTTGTATCTCCATAAACATTATATTGAAATTTTTAATATTGCATTAAAGATTATATGATTGTTATAAAAGAAGAAATATATTATGTTTGTAGATAAAAGATGATATTGAAAACATGCCAATTCTCCCTACTGGATACTTAAATTCCTCTGAGTTATTTGTTGTTGTTTTTGTTGCGGAACATTTCAAAACTTTCATATTTATTTACCTGAAAGAATACAAGTCCAAAAAGACCTAAGTCAACTTAAAAAAAAATGGGGGCAGCGATCCTCACACGGTAGTCAGGGCATGCTGTAAAGCCATTTTTATAACAAGTACAGGAAGAGGGCAGGTGATTCTACTAAAGGAAGAGGATCATTTGTTTGGAAAAAGGTAGCACCCCTTAGATTGAGAACATGATGCTGGGGAAGCTCATTCACCACATAGAGAAAATTATCATTTTATCCCTTAATTTAAGCTATATTCAAAGGTCTTGATGGATTAAATGCCTAAGCATGATATATAAAAATATGTAGCTAATAGAAAAATATATAGAAGATAATGTTTGTTATGTGAGAATAAAACATTGTAAGATAAGATTAATCATTTAGTCAAATCAAAATTAAGAGTTTTTGTCCAGTAAAAGAAAATTTAAACAAAATTAAGAGACAGGTGACAGACTGGGAGGATTATTTAAAATGCCCCAGACAGCCCTGACTGGTGTGGCACGTGTGGCTCAGTTGGTTGGGCACTGTCCCACAAAGCAAAAGGTTGCTGGTTTGATTCTTGGTCAGGGCATATGTCTGGGTTGCAGGTTGGTGTCTGGTCAGCGTTCATATGAGAGGCAACTGATTGATGTTTTTCTCCCTGTCTTTTTCCTTCCCTTTTCCCTCTCTCTGAAAATAAATAAATAAAATCTTTAAAAATAAAATAAAGTGCCCAATACAAACAAGGGGTTTTAAACAAAGAAAAGTTCAAGCAAAATTAACAGAAACTGGAGAAATTTTTTAGTGTCTAAGAAAAACAAGGAATTAATATCAACAATATACAAACAATATCATTAAATCATTAATTAAAAACTAAAATTAAATGTAGAAATACAGTTAAATATTTTAAAAGAAAATCCTCAATATATCAAATATGAATATTCAATACTATGTATGAAGAGATGCTCAAAATCACAGGTAATCAGAAAATTCAAATTTAAAATTGAAATATCACTTTATACTCGCAAGATTGGCAAAAATCACAAACTTGTATAACTCTAAGTTTTGGCAAGGATTTGGGGAAATAGAAACATTTAAAGTGGTAGCATTTATACAAATTTAAAACCCCCAATATTTCTATGTGTATTATAACAATACATTGACATCCATAAATCTGTAGTAAACATATAGTGAGTAGAGTAAGGCAGAAGAGGGGAAGAGATTGAGAATGAAGATGAAAAGTAAAAGTAAAATAAAAGGGACTATGTGTGGACAGACCAGTGTCAGTGTGTTACGAACTGAAGAATATTATATTTATAGAGTACACTGGGATTTTTAAAATTAAATAATAATAATACCAAATGGAATTATGGTAGATTTGATTTAAACTTTTAATAATCCAAGAATATTTAATTATAAAATGCATGCAAAATTAAGTTTTTAGAAAGACACATGTGCCAACAATTTGCAGTAAAAAAAAGTCTCACTGACTTCCTAGTCAGTAAGAAACAGATTTATTTAGGATTTTGGAAGGGCATTTTTGCAGAACCAATGTGTCCCATTAAAAACTTAATATCAAGGAAGAAAGGGAACTACTTTTAATATATTTTTGTTTTCCTAGTTGACTTAATCATTTGTGAGCTCAATTCCAGTCACTAGAATATAATATTGCTGACAGAATACTTTCAAGAGATGTTGTGATACATTCAAACCCGGGTTAGAGGGAAGACGTGGTCTTTGATTCAAGGAGTGAATAGTTTTAGAGACAGGGTAGGAAATGGAACAGAGAATTCATAAAAAATCCAGGGTTTGCAATATATGAACAGATTTGGATTGACCAAAAGGGTCAGAAAAATGAATAAGTAGACTAACCTCTAGGATTCAAAATCTGTAATAATTCACAGAATATGATGTTGATGAGTAAAGAAAAGAAAATAGTACACTAGACATAACGTTGCCTTTATTTATAGAAGTTGGAATTTGAACCAAGAGAAAAAGAAACACGACAAGGAATCCACTGCACATGATTTGCCGTCTATGATGTTTTCGCCTGTAACTTAGTATAGTACTTTATGTCAGTCATTATGTAATTGTGTACCTGATGAATACATAAAGTTATTAAGTTTATTACTTGGGCTACAACATTAAAGCATTAAAGGTTACCTAGAGGAAGTAGTGGGACTTATAACAGAAGGTAGAAAACCAGGATAGGCTATTCCAGCAAATTTGAAATACTCTTTTGTCTAAATTATCTCATTATATCCAAAAGCTATTGAATAGCTTAAATTCGTGGGGTTTTTTTTTAAGCAAGGAAGAGTCAGATAGCTTCAGCTTCTCATTATCTTAATCCTTAATTGACTACCATTTAAGAACTTTCTTTTCCTATTAACCCTCCCTGAAAGTTTACTTCCAGATTCACAGATAAATTAATTTTCCTCAAAGTATGTTCTCTATTCTGCCACTTCTGTCACAACATTTACACAGTATCACCTTAACTAAAAATGTATTCTTATACGTTTGCATATTTCTAAAATTTCCCAAAGGAAATTCATGGATGTTTTCTGCAGTTTCATTCCTCCTTTAATCACTTGGCATATTCCCTCTCTAAAATGCCTTTCAGTCCACCTAGGTATCAGCCATTAAAAATGGAATATTGCTTGTCTCAATTATGTAAGAAGCTTATCTGATTGTAAGGGTCACTGAAGTTTTCAACCCTCTTCCGAAAATAAAGGATATAGCTAGTGTAAATGATTCCGCTGCATTACTGGCTTTCAAATGACAATTAAATTGAGTGTAGGAGGGAGGCTATCTTCTTTAAGACTATTTCCTCTAGTGAGTAGTAAAATACATCAGCTTTTTATCATATAAAGTGGCAATTGACTTAGTGACAAATAGGCATACTTGTAGAGAGCTATTCTGAAGTCAGGCATATAAATCTCATTTAAAAAAAAAAAAGTGAAGCATTTCCTGTATAGATGTTTACCAGAAGGGATCTTAGAGGGGCAAATAAGTCAGTCAACCTCCTTCCATTACATCCAGCTCAGTATAGCATATAGAATCAATATTAAAACATATAAATATAAATGTTGGAAACATTTAGTATCACTTCTGAGTGAAAACAGATGCCTGGGGAAATTTTCCTTCCTCGTCTTTATGTAATAAAAGAAACCTTAACAGAAAACTTGGGATGAGTTGATTTCTCAATTTTATAATATTGTTTTTAATCCTATCCCACTCATACCCCACTCTTCACTCTGGAGTTCTACTTTTGAAGTTTTATTAGATAAATATAGATTACAACATTTTAGGAGAGAAAAAAGAAAGATGTGGGAAAATTGAAACTACTTCCTAGTTTTCAGGCTTTCAAGTCCAATTTTGTGGGATAAGCCTGTTAGTATCTTATTTCTGTTTGTTTAAGACTGATTTTGGAAATGCTTTCATGCTGATTATTTCATCTTGTCTTCAAAAAAAGTCAGTTGGACAAATGTAACTTTCTCCATTCTGCTACAAAAAAGATTAAATTCAGAGAGGGTAAACATCTTGCTTATTGGCACAAGGCAGAGTTAGCAGAGCTTTTAGAGAAAACGATTCTTTTGACTCCCATTTGAGTGCTCTTTCCATTTTCCTTACTTCACCATCCAGAATGCATCAAAGTGTATAATTAGCCTTTTAAAAAGAGTCCTCTTCAATGTGAGTGTTACGAATTCCTTGATTATAGATTATGTTGATTTGCAATGTAGTTCCCTATGGGTAAATATAAAGCCCATTCTTGATAAAAAATACAAGTAGGTCTGCATTCACTCATTGAGTGAATATAAGTATCTTCACTCTTGTTCTTTTAATTAAAAGGAAGACTGCTATCTTTTGGTATAAAAGATGATTTTCTTTTTGGAAATGTCAGTCTCCAGATAAAAGGGAAAATATAATGATATATTGAGACCTTATCAATGACTCTTGATATCTGTATTCTGGAAAAATAGATGAAAATTTAAAGGTTATACCCTTTAATTTTGTATGTTTATGTATTTGAGTGTGTTTATTATTTTTAGTTGACTAATCCCAAAGAAATGCATTTTTTTCTGCCTTTACAATTTTTATTTTCATTTACAGAAAAAATGAAAATACCCAGGGACCATTTTGTTCTTACATAATGGCATACTTTAAAACAAATATAGCTTTACTTTGATATGAAAATGGTCAGTGTCTCTAATACTTGGAGGGACTGAGTTCTATAAAGGACTATAATACCAATACAGGTTCATCCAGAAAAAGTCCAGCCATTATTACTATAACCAGAATGGTTTGGGTTGTACGGAATTGATGTAACCTAGCAGTCAAGGAGAGTGGACTAGAATGTGCATGTGTGAACAATGACAACTTCACTGTACTAGTCAGTGGGGGTGGTAGACACCGCTGAGTGAACATGTGTACTATGTGGCCATCACATTCAAAATGAGTGAGTACAGCAATGAAATCTGCATCAAATTTTGTGTGAAGCTTGAACGTTCCTCTGCCAATGATTCAGAAGGCCACAGGTATAGGCAACTGGTGATTGGCAGTTTCATCATGACAACATGCCCACTCATGCGTCACATCTCATGCAGAGTGTTTTGGCTAAACATCAAATCATCCACATAACTCAGGCCCCCTACAGCTCATATTTGGTGCCCTGCAGCTTCCGGTTTTTCTCAGAACTAAAATCAGCTTTGAAGAGGAAGAGATCAGACTGTAGATGACATTCGAAAAAATATGACAGTGCAGCTGATGGCCATTGGGAGAACTGCATGAGGTCTCAAGGTGTCTACTTTGAAGGGGACTGAATTGTCATTGTCCTACGTACAACGTTTCTTGTATCTTGTATCTTCGACAAATGTCTCTTTTTCATAGCACATGGCTGGACACTTTCCGGACAGAGCTCATCTGTTTTTTATGATTCACACAAGAGGAGACGGGAAAAAGCCAGTTAGAGACTGATCAAAGAAAACTATCTGAAGAAAATGGAATCAGAAGATTGCACAATAAGAATGGAGCCAAACTAGAAAAAGGGCTCACCATAAAATTTATTCCAAGATTATAATACTATTATTTTTCTGGAAAGCGATGAGAACTTATTAACTTAAAACAGAAGGATGTGTTTACTATGTGCTATCAAAATAGACTTATGTGACTCAAAATTAGCAAAAAGTTATTTATAATAACAACATCTGGGATAAAATATTCTGATATAATATGGAGGTGGATATTTAATTTAGGAAATGGTGGTCCCTCTTATTACTGTTATAAAGATATCACAATTATTCACTGAACCACCATTAGGCAAATTTCATTTTGAACAAAAAACACTGAATGCAATATTACCTTAATGTAAAAATACTCATACTACATGCAGGTCAACTATATAACAACAGTGTCTCTTAACTTAGTATCTTTATTCAATTATCTAAACCTCAGTTCCTTTGTGAGTAAAACAGACATGACAATAACTGCACCTCCTCTTTGCATTGTTGGTGAACTTAGAAGAGCATTTAGCATAGTATCTGGCATGATATAAAGGAAGAATAGCTATGTATACTTTCAAGCTCTTGTCTCGCACGCCCTATCTTTTACTGCTTGCTACTTGGGGCCCCAAATTTGAATTCCAATTTCCTGTCCCTGGACTATGTTGGACTCTCCATCCTGCTGCAGTTAATTCATGTTCTCTCTCTCTCTCTCTCTCTCTCTCTCTCTCGTTTGAAAGACATTTTCTGCTTCTTCTCTAGCTCTGTTTCCCAGAATGTGATAAGAGAGTTCCATTCTCACTTTTAAATTTCTAGAGAGCAGATCCTGTATCAAATTTAAGAGACATGTGGTTGTATTGAACTGTTTTCTCCTCCAGAATTTCAATGTTGTATCTCCTTATTGAGTCAGACCATGCTAAAATAACACACTTGGACTATATGACTCTACCCTTCCCAAATAGCTGCTAACCTTTAACATTCACAATGGATTAAGACACAGTCATTAGAGAGCCCCGTTGACTGTTTAGTGGTCCATAGTTATAGACACTGCAGTCATATGTAAAAGTTCTTCTCAAAACTCATAAAAATTCAGTCTTACTTGATGAAATGCACTGTTCTCTTCTTCTGAACAGCAAGCTTTATAAAAGCTATTGTATTCATCTCTTTGTCCTGTGTGTGTTAATAAGCTCAGTTCAACTTTTACTGAGCTGCTTTTTGTTTTTCTAGAAAGCATGTCTTTTACTGAATTTTACCTGTTTTTTAAGTCCTCACTTGAAGACATCCTTACTGATTTTAGAGGCAGAAGGGAAGGAAGGAGGAATGGGGAGGGGGGGTGGGGGGGAGGGAGAGAGAGAGAGAGAGACATCAATCCTTTGTTTCTCCTATGTACCCAACTGGGTATCAAACCTGAATCTAGCTAAGTATGTGCCCTTGACTGTGAAGTGAAACAAAAACTTTTTCATTTACAGGACAAGATTCCAACCAACTGAACCACACCAACCAGAGCAATCTTTACCTTTCATATTTTGATAAGAAGCTTTGGTGTGATTATACCCTAAAGTGTTTTTATCTCATAGTCAGGTCATGACTCTGTGTACGTGTGCACATGTATTTAAATTCCATGTATCTGTATTTTAGGACAATGTAATGAGGCAGTATGTTGTATGCCTCATCTATGAAACTTAGCTTATAACTAGGTTCACAGAATTAAAGGACTTTGGGGGAGGTAATACTTTAGCAATTCTCACATACGTTCATTTTAGGGGTAAGAAAGTTGTACTCTTAAGAAGACAAGGGGCTTGCCCAAGATCCCATAGTATGGTAGCACGGCTTATGTTTATGACTTTTCCCCTTTTCAGGAACCATGCTGTCTTGCTCTAAACAAAGATAATCCGATCAAATGAGAAAATCGTAAAAATGTGTGGCGGAAATCTGTCATTCCTGTTGTGTGGTTTTCGTTTTCCCTTTGCGTGGATGTGTTTTTCCCCCATCCTTCAGCACAAAGTAATGTCCAAGGAAGAAAGGCAGTGGTTCAGGTTATCTCTCTCCTTCAATAAATGATGAACTGTTAGCGAAGGTCAGCAAGGAGCATCCCAAATTTTAATTTGCTATTTCAAATCTATTTACACAGTTTATTTATTTCATTTCTAAAGTGTGCAGATAGTGTTTATTATAGTTTAGATTGGAGTATAATTTGAACACATTAAGATGCGTATTTGACTCTTGTAACAGTGAATGATCAACGTTTAACCAAACGAATCCTCATTAAGGGCATGAGAGGCCCTGCTGAGGATGTCTCTGAAGATCAGTATTATTAAATCACACATTTTCCCATTGTTTGACTTTCCAAAAATCAGACAGAGGCTGTATTGATTTTACTTGACGACTTTTTTCTCTCACCGTTTATTTCTTGTGCTTTCTCTACCCACTGGATGTTGATCAAACAGTGACTTTTATCTTACTACCACGGAGCTATTTAGCCTAGAGCAGCTTCTATGGCTGTCACTCAATAAACACCCCCAGGCTTCCTGGTATAAAGTGCCAGCTCCTTTTCTAAGAAAAAAATTCTGCCTCACTCAAAAGTGTCCACAAAAGTTGGCTCAAAACAGCATTCTTCTGGAGAGAAGTCTAGAGACACATTTTCTATGCCTAAGAACAATGTAATCCCAGATTCATTGTTTCTGAATTCTATAAGGAATATCAATCTTGGCATAGATATGGAGGAAATTCTGTGAAAGTAGTATCTATAAAAACATGATCATCTGACATTTTAAACTTTAATAATTTGAAGAAAATTTAGTGGTCAGCTGGTTCACTGGTTGACTGAAACCTGGCACAATAAAGGGGAAAAAATGGATGCATTTAAAGAATTCATTGAAAAAATGGAGAGATATGCTTTATTGGAATTATATAACACCTAGTAAGAACGAACCATAAAATCAAATATTGGCCCTTTAAAGGTTCAGTAGCAGTCCCCATTCAGTGTAATACTGAGGATGAAATATGTACTAAAAATAGGAAATTGAGTCTTTTTACACTCATAACAGGGGCCAAAATTTTTTTCTGGAGAGGACCAGATCATAAATACTTTCAGATTTGCCGACCAAAGGGTTTCTGTTGCAATAATTCAGCATTGCTGTTGCAGCATAGAAGATGCCATAAATGGCACAAAAATAAATGGGTGTGGGTATGTTCCAATAAAAGTTTACTTACAGAAACAGACATAAGAAGGAATTTGTTCTATAGGTTGTAGTTTGTTGAATCCTGATCTACAGGGAATATACAATTTTGGTTTTATTGAATAGATAAACAAGACAAGATGGTATTTAGTATAAGATTATCAACTATCTTTATTTTTAAAAGATTTTATTTATTTATTTATTTAGAGAGAGGAGGTAGAAAGTGAGGGAGAGGAACATTATGCTTAAGAGAAATATCAGTTGGTTCCCTCTCTCATGCCCCCAGTTGAGGACCTGGGCCACAACCCAGACATGTGCGCTGACAGGGAATCGAACCAGTAAACTTTTGATTTTCAGGATGACGTTCAATCCACTGAGCCACACGAGTCAGGGTTAGCAACTATTTTTACACAGCACTGTGTTTTATTTTAAATGCAAGTCTTTTCTTCCTTTTTTGCATTAACATATCCTTTTTTATGAAAAAATGATGAAACTGAACAGCAGAATTTTGTTCAGTATAATAAATATAAAACTAATTATACACTAAACAAATTTGATAATTTATAAATTTATAAAATTTTTAATTTTAATATATCATACATATAATATCATATATACATTAAGTAAAGTTTTGCCACTTGGTATCACTGCTATTTTATTTTAAAATGTGTGTGTGTGTGTGTGTGTGTGTGTGTATACATATATATCTGTCTGGAAAGAGTCCACCTACTATTAATATAAGGAGAATGGTTTGCATGCCATTGATGTAAGGAGAGTGGACTGGAATACACATGCATGAACAATGATGACTTTACTGTACTAGTCAGTGAGGGTGGAAGACACCGTTGAGTGAGCATGTGGACTATGTGGCCCTCACATTCAAAATGACTGAGTGAGTAGAACAACAAATCTGTATCATATTTTGTGTGAAGCTTGAACATTCCTCCGTGGAAATTATTCAGATGAATCAGAAGGCCACAGCTATGGGCAACTGGTGATTGGTAGCTTCATCACAACAATGTACCAGCTCATGCATCACATTGCACGCTGAGTTTTTTTGGTGAAACATCAAAGCACCCAAGTGACTCAGCCCCCTACAGCCCAGATTAGGCGCTCTGTGACTTGTGGCCTTTCCTGAAACTAAAATCACATTTGAAAGGGAAGAGGTTTCAGACTGTCAATGAGATTCAGGAAAATATGACTTGGCAATTGATAGTGATGGGGAGAACTGAGTGAGGTCCCAAGGTGCCTACTTTGAAGGGGACTGAGGCATTATTGTCTGATGTGTAATTTTTCTTGAATCTTGTATCTTCAATAAATGTCTCTATTTTTCATAACACATGGCTGGACACCTTCTGGACAGACCTCATATATACACAAACATTAAACAAAAATTTATAATTTTAATGTATCTATGATATATTATATATACATTAAATAAAATTTTGCCATTTGGTTTTACTTTTATTTCATAAAAAGATATCTTAATAAAAAGGACATACATTTAGAATAAAAGTCAAGGCTAATTATACACACACATATATGTGTGTGTATCTATCTATATTATATATATGTGTGTGTATATATATATTTTTATATATGTCTGTTTCTCTGAACAACCTTAGCTAGTACACCAGTCTAAATAAAATACCATGGTATCAATAATTAGTGCATACTCTCACTTTGATAAGTGCTAGAGTTCACTTAGGCAGTATTCCTTATAAGAGATTATGCAGTGTTTATTACTATTCCAGTAATAAGGAGTTTACTACCTAATTGGATCTCAATCCTATTTCACAATAGTTCTTATTATCAGAGTTTGTTCCAGAAAATCTTGGCCACTTTGAGATTAACGTCATTCTATAACAGTAAGCCCATAATCAGAAATTACAATTCTACTATTAGCAACACCATGTAGCCAATAGTTCATACCCTATATGTCCCTCTTAGTGATGGTTAATAGCTTGGGATCTGGGGTCTATCAAAATTGGTTGTGAATTCTAACTCAAACATACTAGCTGTCATCCTTGGGAAAATCATTAAATGCTGAGCTCTGATTTTTTTAGCTTGTAAACGCAAATAATACCACCTACAATATAAGGTCTTTTTTGAGGCTTATTTAAGAAAATGAATATAAATTACATGGTAGACAGTAAGTGCTCACTTAAAAGAGTATTGCTGATATCATTATTTTTGCCAATGGAAATAGAAGAGGTAAAATTATCACCCAAAGTCACCAGAAGCATATTTCAGGTTTTATCATTCATCCAAAAGTATTTTTAGGTACCTACTATATCAAAAGCACAATGAAGATAAGTATGGAAGTGGATTCAGCTCTTATGGATCTTATACCCTGGCAGGGATGAAAAAATGGCATTGTCTACACCCACATGAATTCTCAAATTCAGGTCATGGTCAGTGGGCCTGTTAAATCTCAGGACTCTTTCGCCCACATCTGAGTACTTCCAGAATAATAATATGTATCTCTATTAGCAATCATAGAGATACATACTGCCCCGTTCATCATTCATTGTATGGAATCACTGATGCCAATACCATCTTTGCCTGTGAACTCTTAACAAGATTCCTCTTCGGACTTCCTAGTGATTATTATACCTTTCTTTCTATTCTGAGGATGGGCTGCTATGATATACTTAGTAGGTTCATATCACCTTTCATTGATGGGTTTCAAAATTGTGAATGTTTTAGAGATATAAAGTTATAAAGAATAATTTTAAAATAATAAAATTGACAGGCATTGCACAAAACAACTGATGCTGAAAGACGATCTGAATTGCATATCTTAATCCAGGCATGTTTGATGTTCAGTCTAGACTTTGTGATTAAAGATGATTATGTCAGGGCCTTAAGAAGCTCAACATGTATCCTTCTTTGCTTTAGTGGAGTTTGGAGAAATCATATCCTAGTCAACCCCCTTACATCTGATTACCACACCATCTGTAGAAAGAAATCCTGGAGAGGATAAATATGTACACTGAAGTCTAATAAAGTTGGAGATCCAATTCCATTACCAAACTACCTAAATCAGAATTTTAATTCCATGTTAACCCTTTCAGATAATAGCCTTGGATTGTACGTGGATTCAATGTATCACAAGCAACATTTGAGAGATTCAACATAAATTTCAGAATTTAACAAATTCATCAAGTATACCACATTTTAAAAGTTTATTTTTGGGGTTATAGGCTCAAATTTTATTTAACTGATTATTTTCCTCACTCAGAGTGAGCCAGTATACCTATTGCTGTACAAATCAGATTCAACATGTGTGTAGATGGCAACGTTTTTTTTTTTTTTAACAATCTGGAAATTACACCAAATCACTTTCTTCCTTCTTCCTGATTTAACTCCGTGGATCCAACATATGCTCTGTAACATTTCAGAATGGTGATAGGAGCAATCGGCAGTATGTGACGGCTGCAGAGCAAGAGAACACCTGGGAAGAGCAAGACTGACTTTTTCAAAGACTGCACCTCCTGTTACAGAAAACAAGGCAAGGAAAAGGATAGCGATTCCTTTGAGCAATAAACTGCCAGGTGACATTTTCAGGCTGGTGCCAGTGAGAGCAGCAGATGCCTGGGGTGATGAATTGGGCTTAAAATACACACAGTTTCAGGACAGAGCAATGGAGCAGAGTAAGAGACAGAGGACAATATCAAAAAGAGGAGAATGGAAGCTTTCCTGAAAGTCTGGAACTGAGAAACTAGGTGATCCTCAAAAGTGACAGGAATGCTGCAGTGACAGAGCTGAGGGGACGGAGCTTGTGAGCAGCACACACTACACACCTGAGAGTTTTTAATTCTTTATACATTGTATAGACTAGACAGATGCCTGTACATATTGGGTTGAGGTACAAAAACATAAGGGAGAAGGGGATCACTTTTACAATTGCTACTATGTCTGTTTTGTTTTATGACCTACTGGAGTTTAAATGTTCTGCAATTATTATTGCTAATGATCCCTTTAACATAAACATTTTTGTGGTTAAAAATCCTCCTTTAAGTTGGAGGAGGAATGATAGAGGAATGAAATGAGCCATGTATTGATAATTGTTGAAGCTAGATGTTAGGTACATTGGGTTTGTTATATTATTCTCTCTCTCTCTCTTAAAAAACAAAAAGCATCCTTCTCTTGAACCTTACACTACAGTCAAGCAAAGATCTCATTTCTCTCCTCCCAGTCACTACAAAATTTCTTGAAAGAGACAAGATTTCTCCACGAGTTCTCCACCCTACACTCTACAATCTTTATTTAACCCAGTCTGACTTCATTTTCTAGAGTGCCATAGTTTTATCAATGTCAAAAATGATCCCCATATTGCCAAACACAATAGATATTTTTTGTATGTTATCTTACTATACCTCTCACTACAGTTCAATTCATGAGACCATTTTCTGAGTATTAAAACAATTTCCTCTCTGAGCTTTGTTCTTCTAGGTCTTCTTCCACACTAGCATCTCTTCGTAAGCCTGATAGCTCTCATGTCCAAATCCTTATACATTGATTATGGATCTACTTGTGTCTCTCTACTTCCCTTTGTATTACAGACTTTTACTCATGCCAAGTCTCATTTCTTGTTTTTAAAGATTGTATTTATTTATTTTTAGAGAGAAGAGAAGAGAGGGAGAAATAAAGGGAAAGAAACATCAATGTGTGATTGCCTCTCACGTGCCCCCTACTGGGAACCTGGCCCGTAACACACGCATGTATACTGACTGGGAATCAAACCTGCAGCCCTTTGGTTTGCAGGCCAGCACTCAATCCACTGAGCCACACCATCCACGGTCGACAAGTCTCATTTCTTATCTGACCTTGAAATCAAGCCTCATATACCCAGTTATTCATCAACATTTCAATTTTGATGTCTAATATGGCTTACAACTTAGCATGGTCAAAATAGAAATTTTTATTTTTATCCAAAATATATTTTTTTCTCTTGGTTTGCTTCACCTCAGTTGACAACATGCCCGTACTCCAAGTTAATAAAGCCAGAAACTCAAAGCAATTCCTCACCTCCCATCTCTCAGAGTCTTCTGTTTTTACCTGTATAATATGGGATTCACCCACTTTCTTTATCTCCGCTGCAATCACCCTTGTTAAAATCAGCATCATCCCCCACCTCATCTGCTGCAGCTGTTTTTTAAGTAGTTTCCCTGCTTCTGTTTCAGGCTCCCTACAACTTATTCTCCACACAGCAACATAAACTACTGCACATTAACATGAAGTCATGTCACTCTTATGCTCAAAAATTCCCCATGGCTTCCTTTTGCATTTAGGGGGGGAAAAATCTGATCTCCTCACTATGGCCTACAATCAATCCCCAGTTGATCTGACCACTCCCACCTATCTCCACCCTCACCTTAAGCTACTCTTTTCCTTTTATCAGATGATTCCACACCTTCTGTTTTAGAGCATTTACAAATGCGGTACTCTCCATGGAACCGTTGCACTCAGCAGCCTCCCTTCATTCAACTTCAAGGCTCTGTTTAGAAGATAACTTCTCAAAGATATCTCATTGTTGTAGTCACAGTCTTTAGTTAATGTGTGATTGGTTCCCCCTTTACTTGTCTCTTCCAACAGGATCGTAACCCCCTTGAAAGTAGCAGTTGCATGTGTTCCTCTTACATCTGTGTACTAATGTTTAGCAAACTGTCTGACACGTATGTGTTTGATAGATGACATTTGAAGAAAATACATATGAAATAAATATTCATAATATAACCTTTATGTACTGAGTTATGGATGTTTTGCTTAAGCAATCTATTTTTTCAAAACACGTAAGCCAGGCTGAACACTTTAAACCCTGTAGGTATTTGCACTATGATGAAATTAAGAGTTTCTTTACTTTTTTAACACATGAGAGATATCTAGAAAAATTTATCCTAGCAATAAAATTTATTGATCACTCCCAAAAGCTCAATCTGGTGGAAATAGTTAGGAGTTGGCTAAGAAGAGTTGATTTTCTCATTTGTTGCTTGCTGATCACTTTTCAGTCAGCTATTGTATATCTTTACTTATGTCTGAAAATTTAAAAAATGCCAACTAAGGCTTTATTTGACAGGTAAACATTCTTTTGTACCTATCTCATTTTAATAAACCAATTTATAGGTTAATTGTATACTGTGGGTTTATATATTAGATGAATAGCAATGTTTATAAGACTTCTGCTCAAATCAATTAAATGCCTCCCAAAGAGCCATCAGGCCTCTACTGAGTCAAACACTAGGTTGAGAAGCCATTTTATCTTTACAGATGTGGGTTCAAAATACACAATTATTCCTCATCATGTCACAAATGGAAAAATGGAATATATTTTCATGAAATACCTGGTTGTAATCAACTCCACTGAGAGTCTTGCTCTGAGAGTTCCTCCTTCTCTTCAGCTGGTTCTTTTGTCCTACAACTGAATTGAATTTGCTCCTCACCCCATTCCTTCCAGACAGCTTCTCATTTGAGGGCTCTGAAGATGTATTACACTAATATATCGTCAGAATGACAATGCTGTGATGATGCATGGGTATAATACATCTTCAGAGCTTCAGCACTGTCCGGGAACAATGCGGCTGGCACTTGATTAAATTTAAACCTAATGCAAAAGGAAAAATTAAAAAAAAAAAAAAAACAAAACTGGCTAACAAGGAAGGTTAAAAAAAAATCCCTAAATAAAAAGTTATTTGATTGAACTTCATAATCTTGTATATTTAAAGACAAGTTCTCAAGACTTTAGCATGGCTTATTATTAACTTGTAAATATACAAAGACTTTTCTCTATAACTTTCTGAAGATTACAATGAAATATAACCTGAATGAGGCAAAAACACACAATAAATCTAGTTTTTTAAGTCTCGATCTCTCCGGCACAGTGTACATGCAAAGTTTACATTCAATAAATGTTTCGTTTTGCCTCTTTTGTCAGCCTGGCAAAAGTAGTCTCAACATTCAGGAGATATTTTCACTATGGATTTTACTAGAAGACATTTTATGAATGTCGAACCTCTTCCCTTAGGACAAAATTCCCTGTGTAACATTTTCATAATGGGTGAAAATAATGTCTTCTGAAAGAAAATATTCCATAAATTCTTAGGAAAGTTTAACAGTCTGAAATTGGCTTGCACAGTACTAGGATTAGGGTACTTATAAATAATAATAGTAATAATAATAATAAACAACAGAATAATAGGACACTATTATTCATGTTATCATGGTCACAGTATCCTTTATATCCTTTACCTTGGCATAGTTTGGGTTAATAACCATACCAAAGTCTTGAGAGACTCTCTCATTTATTATGAGGGCAACCCCTTAGTAATATACATCTGTTTAAAAGACTTTTTTGTTCTTTATATTTATAATTTTTTCTATAGCAAAAAGTAAAACTAAAGAAAACCCAAACATATCTCTCTAATCCATCACATTTTTTGTCCTCCCATCTCACCAATAGCCTTTGACTAGAATCCAAATAAATAATTCAAACTTTTGCCTCTAGAAGTCATTCTCGTAGTTGTTCAGTAAACAATCCTTCTTCTACTTTATATGTAAAAACAACTGAATACAAAATAACAGCTCACTAGTTTAGAATCACAATTATTACATTGCATTTATCTGATTTTAATCACATAAGAACACAACATGTATTGTTGCATATTTTATTATCTGTCCTCAAGCAACTTTTACATAAACAATGAAATAAATGTTAATAATAGCTAAGAATTTGGAAGTCTTAATTTTTGTTTTTGTTTTAAACTCTTTACATGTACTATTTCCTTTATATAATATCCCTGTGATATTATTATTATTACTTCCATTTTGCACATGGAGACACTGAGGCAGAGAGAACTTATGAAATTTGCCCAGGTTAACACACAGAGTGCGTGGCAGTGCAGGGGTTCACAACCAAGTAATCCACGTGTTAACCATGTCCTTTTAAGTGCTATGCTATATTGCTCTGTTTAATAATAGTTTAATCATTTTAAAAATGTTATTAATTTTTAATAGCTTTAAAAGTTATTCCTCTTTGAGGAATAATCCATTAAAATGTTATAAAAGAAAATAGTTAATGGTAATATCAAATTTTAAAATATTAATCACTTAATATAAGTTTATTGATCATGTAAAGAATTTATAGCATTCCAGAATAGTTATTTAACACTTATTTACTGAGCACCTACTATGTAGCTATATTTGCCTGAATTATGGATCCTAAAGAGAGAGCACACAAATATTGAGAGGAATAAGTATCTATCATAGTTTTATTGATCTATAATCCAAAATTATGAAAATCATTCTAATTTTTCATTAATCAGAATTATTCCTACTTATGGTCAATATAATCAAGAAAAATATAATTTGAAAACAAACTTGAGTATAATTAAAATTAAATAGTAATATATCCATTTGAAGTGAAGAAAAATAGATACAGTACTTCTTTATATTGGAGGTCATAACTCCTCTATACATAATTTATTGCAAGTCAAATAATGCTCATATCTATAATTGTCAAGACACTTTGAGTCTTGATTAAAAAATAATTATTAACATATTTTATTTTTATTACTTATATATATTTTAGTAATCAGTAACAGCACTTAAATTCTAGTAGGTCTTGTTTGTATAAATATGTAGTCCCGATTAACATGATCTTTCATTTAAGGGGAAGTAAAACCAACTTGTATCTTCACTGACTGCCCTGGGTTCAAATAAACATCATGCTCTTTTCCTCATGAATGTGAAACATGAAGTTATAATACTTTTCATATTAATCTAAGATATGTTAGAACAGCGGCTGGAACATACTGTTAATGAATAATACTTAAATATTATTTGGGTTCATTTTATACCTTCATAGTACCTACAGGCACTTTTCCTGGATACTTTTAGGATCCATTTCAATATGATGAATAGAATTTTTACCCATGTAGTCCCACCTCAGCATGGATTAACATGAAATTCACAAGCAAATTAAAGTTGCATTTTCTAAGACCATACATTTAAACAGGGCCCTAACTTATCTAGACGTAACAATTTATGTAAAACCTTTCCTTAATACATGTAACATGCCATTGAAATCAGTTGTAGAAGAGATTCTACAAAAATCTAATTCCTAAAATATAAATACCCAAATGCCAATCTTTAACCCCGAAGTTAGTCCATTAAGGGTAGACAAAACTAGATCCATTATGAAACGCTCTGAGATGCTTTATGGGTTCCTGTTTTCCATTTTATATGGATAAGTACTTTCCTCTGAGAATAGTGGAGTATTTTCTATATTGATGCAACATACCACTAGGCTCATTATTTAGTCTTAGATGTTTCTTAAAATACTGAATATTTTCCTGCTTTCTACAGTCAAATAGTAGGCTTTAACAGTTCTGAATACATATAGCCCACTACTACCTGCAAAAAAATAGAGAAGACTTTAGAAACAGACAAATGAAAGTTAAAAATGCTATTAGAAAACTCAGAACAGAGGCAATTTTAACCACATATATAAATTGTTGGTGTGCAATCTTATGGTAAAAGTTTAACTTGCCATCATTATGTAGCTTCATTCATTATATAATTATCCATTATGTAAAGTCGCTACAGAAATTCACCAAAGCTCTACACAGAGTGCAACTTACAATGGAAATAGAAGCACAACTTGTAATCTGAAGATCTGGTATTGTTGAAATGTCATGAGAATAAATTGCTGGTTTTACTGATTTTTTTTTCTTCCTAACATTAAATAGCAAAGTCAGGACTGCAAATCTGAAAAAAGGCTGAAAAAATTAAGCGTTTGGGTGACAGGCTGCCAGCTTGCAAGGAACACACAGCCTCTTCATCATATGACTCTCGGTGTTGGCCAAACACAGGTATTTCGAAAACTTTCACAAAAGGGAATGATGATAGAATCAAGATCAATAATAGAAAGTAATACTTTCCCATTTGTACCTGTGATGATTTGAACTATTATCAGAATTATTTTTAACAGTAGATTTCAGCAATGTACATGATTTTTAGATAATTTTCATTTTTTACAGTCTTTTATTATTTGATAATTAGTAATTAATACTTTCTGTCTTAAGATTATTTTAAATTCTCTTTAAAGGTTATAGAAACTTTAATGTGCTAACATGAAACTTGTATGTCTTACAGCTGTAAAACAAAATTTAAAACCCAAACTTCTAAAACAGCTAATGTAGGGTTCGACAAACTTATTCTTAAAGGATTAGGTAGTAAATAGTTTCGGTTGTGCGGGCCATTTGGTTTTTACTATGTTACAATGCAAAAGCAGCCACAGGCAACATGTAAAGGAATCAGTGTGATTGTGTTACAACCACTAAAACTCTGTTTACGAAAATAGGCTGTAGGCCACTTTGGCTCATAAGCCTTAGGCCACTGGCCCGTGATCGGATAAATATTTGACCTTGCTTATTCTGTTATCCTGAAATAGCTGTCATTTAATAATCTTAAAGTCCTTAAAATCTCTTAATTTGGAATAATTTGCTGTATTCTTGGTTGAAAATTTGTGTCATTTATCTT
This sequence comes from Mormoops blainvillei, assembly GCA_004026545.1. Taxonomy (NCBI): domain Eukaryota; kingdom Metazoa; phylum Chordata; class Mammalia; order Chiroptera; family Mormoopidae; genus Mormoops; species Mormoops blainvillei. Next base: position 162,824 of record PVJD01000527.1, on the reverse strand, counting down.
ATAGTTGAGGTAAACCCATTGTAATACTTATAGAAAGCATAGAAAACACTGTTTCTTATTTTTCAAATATTCTATACTTTAGTTCACATGATTTCCAAAAATTGTCTATGGCCATTTTATGGTTACTTCAGTGTTAACTAATGACTGGCATGTTTTATTAAACTGAGTATTGTATCCCAAGCAATACTTCAGGAATGAAGGTAAAACAAGACAGGGACAGAGGAAGACTGCTAAGAGAATTTGTCTTCAGTGGACCTACCATAAAATAATGGCTAAAGGATGTTTTCTAAATGGAAATAAAACAACAAAAGAAGGGAACTTAGAACATCAGGAAGGAAGAAAGGACGATGGTAAAAGTAAAAAGATAGATAAATTCAAAATACTTTTCTTCTTGTGAGTTTTCTGAAATACATTTGACAGTTGAAACAAAAACTATAATGCCATTTGATGTAGTTGTCCTGTATGTAGAGAAAATATTTAAGAAAATTGTATTAAAAAAGTTGGAAAGTAAAGGGAGATAAAGTTTCTATACTTTGTTGCAACTATTAAAATAGGAATACCCTTAGACTAAAAGTCTTAAGTACATGTATGATATAATACAAAAAGAAATTTCTAAAAAACCTATGCAAAGAGACACACTCCAGAACACTACAAATAAAGCAAAGTGGAATTCTAAAAAATGCTCAAGTATACCACAGGAAGACAGGAAAAAGGAAAGAGAGAACAAAAAAAAAATAGAGGGAATAAGCAAAGAACAAAAAAATAAGAGGCAAGACATAAACTCTGACAATTCAATAGTTAAAATAAATATAAGTGATCTAAATACACCAAGTAAAATACAGAGATTGTCAGTGGATAATAAAACATGACAACTATACATTGTCCACATAAGACTCACCTAAAATGTAAAAACAGATGTAGTTTGAAAGTAAAAAGATGGAAGAAGAAACAAGATTATTCATAGCAGCTTTACTTGTTATAGCCAAAAACTAAAAATAGCCAAAATATTCTATAATACATTGTGGTTAAACAAACTCTAGTACATTCATACTGCAAGATACTACTCAGCATTAAAAAGAAACAAACTATTGAAACATGTTACAACTTAGATAAATCTCAAGAGAACTATATTTAGTGAAAAAGCCAATTTCCAAAGGTCATATATTGTATAATTCTATTTCCATAACATACTAAAAATAAGAAAATTATAGATATAGGAACAGATTACTGGGCATCAGGGATTAGGGATGGTGTGAGTGGAAGGAGTTGATGTGATTATAAAGGGATAGTATAAGGTATAGATCTATGTGTTGCGAGAAAAGTTTTTTATCTTGATTATTCTGGTGGCTCCATGAATAGCTCATGTGAAAAAATGATGTAGAACTGTATGTTAGCATTTCACTAATGTACATTTTTTAGTTTTGGTGTCAGACTACAGTTACATATGATGTAACCAATAGGAGGAATTGAGTGAAGGGTACATGGAAGCTCTCTGCATTAACTTTGTGTCTTTTTGTACATCTAGTTATCTCAAACAAAAAAAGTGGAAAATATTCATATTAATTTGAGGCAGTTTATTTAAACACCCTGAGTACCACATTAATCTGCACATTGAGGATAATGATACCCACCACTAAATTTAGTATTGAGGCTTAAATGAGCAAGTGTGTACAAGTAACTCACACTCTGCCGGGAGTATAGAAGGTAATGTCAAGGTAATGGAGTATAGAAGGTAATAGAAGGAATATAGAAGAAGATGAGGACAGATCAACCATATTAGCTAAAATTGCATTAGTGTAAACTGCTCTATATGTTAATAAGGTTAAGGTTCTGAAGCCAATTCCAACATGGAGGGGACAGGTTCTCAAACCATAAATCAATTTTCCGATACCAGCAAAGTATCCTATAGTTCAATTCATTTCTGACACTATCTACCTAAAGATAGCATCAGAGTCCCCAGGTTAAAAGCTCACTTTTCCACAAGACTGCCTCTCCCCCACTTCAGATGATAGTCAAGCCCAGGTTCACCTGTGCTTCTGACCTACTGGCTATAACTGGGAGGTTCTAATAACCCCTTCCTTGGGTTTGATTAATTTCCTAGAGGGGGTTATAGAACTCAAAGAAACATTTTAGTTGCCAGATTACCAGTTTATTTAAAGATGATATAACTCAGGAACAGCCTTATGGAAGAGATACATAGGGCAATATATGAGATCTGTCCAGAAAACATCTAACCATATACTATGAAAAATAGAGACATTTATTGAAGAACATACAAAATACAAGAAACATCATATATAGGAAAATGACACCTCACTCTCCTTCAATGTAGGCACATGGGACCTCACACAGTTCTCCTAGGGTCTCTTCCACTGTTCAAAATACTGCGAAATCCTTTGTTGGAATCATCATCAGCTGTCCTATCATATCTTCCTGAATCTTACTGATGGCCTGAAATCTCTTCCCTTTTAAAGATGATTTTAGTTTTGGAAAAAGCCAGAAGATGCAGGGCACTAAACCTGGGCAAGAGGAAGCTGAGTCACCTGGGTGATTCGATGTTCCATCAAAAAGCTCTGAGCAAGCCCTGGCTGGGGTAGCTCAGTGGATTGAGTGCTGGTCTGCAAACGAAGGGGTCCTCGGTTCAGTTCTCCAGTCAGGGCAGGTGTCTGGGTTGCGGCCCAGGGTCCCCACTGGGGGGCGCACAGGAGGCAGCCACACATTGATGTATCTCTCCTTCTCCCTCCCTTCCCCTCTTTCTAAAAATAAATAAATAAAATCTTATGAAAAAAAAAAAGCTCTGAACGAGATGTGATGCCTGAGTGAGCACATTGTTGTGATTTGGCTGCCAATCGCCTGATGCCCACCAGCTGCGGCTCTTTTTGTCATACTGCGTCTCTCAACGAAGGAAGAACATTGAGATGGTACTTATTAATTGTTTGGTTTGGGGGGACATACTCATGATGGACAATACCTTCCCGATCAAAATAACAGTTAACATAGTCTTGACCTTGCTGCAACTTTGCCGCACATTCTTTGGCTGAGAGAACCAGGTGACTTCCATTGGGATGACTGAGCCTTCATTTCCAGATCATAGCCATACACCCATGATTCATCTCCGGTTATGACCTTCCTGAGGAAATCTGGTTCACTGGTAGCAGTTTGAATCAAGTCATTAGCAACTGCAGCCCAATGTTCTTTCTGTTCTGGTAGCAGAAGCCGCAGAACAAATTTTGCTGTGACGTGTTTCATGCCAAGATTCTCCATCGAAGTCAGACACAATAGATTCTGGAATCCCCAGATCAGCTTCTAGTTCTCACAATGTCAGTTGCCAGTCTTTGTTGATTGCAGCCCCAATTTGTTCAATGCTCTCAGGTGTTCTGCCTTTTGTAGGCCTTTCAGAACCTGGATCACTTTCAACAGATTTTTGACCATCTTTGAAGCATTTGTTTCACAGTTTTAATGCACTGCACTCGTTGCATCATCCCTGAAAACCTTTGCAAACATCTAATTTCCACAGAGGAATGTTCAAGCTTAATGCAAACTGTGATGCAGATTCATTGCTCTACTCACTCAGTCATTTTGAATGTGATTGCCACACAGTACACATGGTCACTCAACATTGTCCATCACCCCCACTGACTAGAACAGTGCAGGCATCATTGTTCACACACGTGCATTCCAGTCCACTCTCTGTGGCTGTCAGATTACATTGATGTCATGAAACCATTCTCATTATATTAACAATGGTTGTACTTTTTTGATCAGACCTCATATGAAGGCAGTACATGAAGAAAGGGCATGGAGCTTCCATTCTCTCTTGAGGCTTGTCATTCTTCATAAATCCACATGTTTACCAACCTAGAAGCTCCTTGAACCCTAATTGTTTTATTACATAGGTATAATTGATTAAGTCATTGTCCAATGGCAACAGATCCAACCTCTATCCCCTCTCTTCCCATCAGACATCAGGAGAGTGGAAGTAAAAATTCCAGCCTCCGCGATTACATAGTTGACAGCCTTGGCAATGAGCTCCAGGTCTTAGGTGTTCAAAATTCACCTCATCACAATAACAAAAGACATTTTTACTGCTCTCATCATTTAGGGAATCCCAAGGGTACTCTGTGTAAGGGTAACAACCAAATACATATTACTTATTACTAATCACAATCTCACCAGGGCTTAGCCATATTGAAGCTAAATCGAAAGCAAAATGTGCTTCATATTTAGGGGTATGTTTGTGTTTATATTAGAGAGTAAGGTAATGGGTAAATAACAGAAAGAAAATAGTTGCTTGTATGACTACCATGCTATCTCTTATCAAAATTTTATTTCTAGTTCTAAAATTTTGTGGAATGCAAGGACAGAGAGCAGCATTCTTTAACTTAGCAATACTTATGGAGCCTAATTTGTGCCAGACCCTGTGCTAAGCAGTGAGATACAACAGAAAACAGACACTGTTTCCTAACATAAGGAGTCCCTTGTCCCATATGCTTTAGACAAACAAAACCAATGACTACAATTAGGAGAATTATTTTCACTCCTGTGGTATCATAAGGTACTTTGCAACTTTGGAAGAAAAAAGGCACCTGACTTCTCCTGGGATACTTTATAATTGTATCATAAAACATTGAAGGATAAGTAGGCATTTGTTGATTCGATTAAAGGACAAAGGAGGTTGCTAAAAGCAGAAACATTATGTATAGAAGTAGAGAAATCAAGTTTCCATCTAGACTAACTGCATGCATAGTTTTGCCCCCACATCTAGTTCTTCACTGCTCATTTGCTTTCTTTTTCCTCAAATAAATTTTTTTGTATATTTTACTGAGTATGCAATTACAGTTGTCCCATTTTTCCACCCTTTATTCCCTCTACCCTACACCCCATCCCATCATCCCCACACCTCTTAGTCCATGTCCATGGGCTGCACACACCAGTTCTTTGACTTCTTAATTTCCCACACTACTCCCATCCTCCCCATGTCCACTTTTTTTTGTCAACATTTTTCTGCCACCATTTTTCCCAGCCCCACCCACCCCCATCTCCCACCTTTAATCCTTCCTCCATTTGGCTTTATCGATGGGTCCTTTATGTATGTTCCTTGATGACCCTTCCCTTCCCTTTCCCCTGCCATCCCCCTCCCTCCACCTCTCTGGTCACTGTCAGTTTGTTTTTTATTTCAATGTTACTGGTTATGTTTTGCTTGCTTGTTTATTTTGTTGATTAGGTTCCACTTATAGGTGAGATCATATGGTATCCATCTTTCACCACCTGGCTTATTTCACTTAGCATAATGCTCTCCAGGTTCACCCATGCTGTGCAAAGGGTAGTAGCTCCTTCTTCCTTTCTGCTGTGTAGTATTCCATTGTGTAAATGTGTTTTCTCATTTGTTTTTAATACTCAACAACTGGGTTTCTAACCCACGGTCACATGATTACTAAACAACTTAACACAAAAATAACAATCTGGGTCTTATTTGACCTGACTGACATTGCTTGCTGCACATGGCTCCAGGAAGCTTTTTCTTCTTTTCCTTTCTTGGAATCATGGCTTTCTGTTTGTATTCTTATACTTCTGACCACTTGTGTTTTTTTTTTCTCCTGTATAAATGCCCAATAATTGTTTATTAAACAATAGTGATAAGTCTCAAAGGACTGATTTCAGAAAAGAATGAATTAAACTTGTTTAAATGTGGACTATAGAAGTCAATAGAAAGGAAGAGATTAAAGAGGATATTAAACTAAATAAGAACCTCAAAAAAAAAAAATGGGAAGGGATGGAATCCAGAGCATAACAGGAGAAAGATGACTTAACCGAACTGACTTTATATTGAGTTAAGTAATAATCTTAACTCTTATGGATAATTAGGATGGGAATACCCTGCAAAAAGTCACTAGCCACATGGAAATTAGACAACAAAGAGTTTGAGACATACAGCCATTGTTTATCTCATTTTTTAGCTTAGAGCCAAAATAATGTCTTTGTCAGATAATAAACACCAGCAGAATAGAGTAAGAGCATTTCTGGAGAGTCCAGATATTAAAGGATAGGAATAAACTAGGAAGCAGAGATTAAGATAAACAGCAATTAATAATAAGTAAAAATTTGACAGAGGTTTTTGAAATGTCACATACTTGTTATCTATAATCTATCATTTTAAAACTTATCTTTTAACTTTTCCTATTTTTTTCTGACTGAAGCTAGATTTATTGATAAAATTATATGTGATTAAATTTTTGTCTTTATATTCAAAATCAAGTGGCTTATGTAAGCTTGTAAATGTTCTCCAGAAGTTCGAAGTGATTTTTAGCTTCAAAACACCCTCATTCAAGAGCAGCTACGGAATTGCATTTAAGAGCTGTAAATAGGCCCCTCAATTTCAGAAACAGGGCTGGAGAGTCTATCTGGCCAAAAATTAAACACATATGAGTAGTACATTAATAGTTAATATTATGGAATATTTGCTATAAATCATGGGCTTTTTTCAATCTTCTATATTATTCTATTTAATCTTCCTAACAGTTCTGTGAATTAGGTATAATTATTATCATCATTTTATATTTGAAATTAAAGAGATTAATGATTTTGTCTAAGATCTTACACTTGTTAAGAGGAAGACCTGGGTCTTAAATCTAATTCTGATCGACATCAAAGTTCATGATCTTAATCACTGTGCTATTCTGGTACCATCTGATGCAAAATAAATTACTGGTAGAAATAAAAATAAATCTTATAGTTTATATTAGGAATTCTTTTAAAACCTTGAAAATTTTCTGAGTACATAAGGAACCAGTTAGAGATTAGTCAAAACAATTTGATCTCTTATAAACAAATATATATGAACCTATCTAAATCTCTGGCAATAAAATAAATTCTCCCTTATATATATTTTAAATAAAAAAAAATTTTACTATTAATTCATATTTGCATATATAACATTGCTGGCCCTGTTCCATGCTTGTTTTTAGATAAAACCAAATAAAATATGGTTTTTCCTTTGCAGTAAGTTTATTTAAGGTCTTGTGGTTGTTAGAATATCACAGGAAATAGCCTAGGTCTCTGAGTCTCTGATAATTTTGCTACAAGGCTGACAAACTCTTATCTATTTTAGTCAATATATAATTATTTTACTTCCAAATGTATGGTGTCTATTAATTTGCAGTAAAATGAAATGGTTGATTTCAGAACTGGGGCAGGAAAGACACAAGATGAGCCTGGCATATATTGTCACACAGGAAAGTATGCAAATGCTAAAAAAAAAAAAATGATGTGGCACATCGCAGTGACACAAGAGTCAAAATGAAGTTACCCCCACTGTCCAAATCAGGGACAATTTGAGCATCAAAATAATTAAAATAGTAATGAATTATAACAATTTTTAAAAGTTAAGAATCCATAAGTCTATGCCACAAAAAGTAGATAAGTAAACAAATAAATTGCAAATAAGGGAAAATGAGGCTCTTATTTACAGCAGAATGCCCAGTGCTGATGGGTAAAAGTTAAAGGACTGCTTCAGCTAGAAATAAAAAATCATCTTTTGGAATCATTAGGGTAAAGATTGGTTCACAAAAGATCCACTGATAATGCTAAATCTGAGAGTAAGTTTGACAAGTAGCAGATATTTGTATGTTATGGCCTTAAAATCCTCCCCTACTGCTTATTGGTAGCATGGGGAAAGAAAACAGTAACTGCACAGGGCAGAAATCAGACAACATCTTGATTGGGTAATAGAAATTAACATCACAAATGAGGAACAGATGGATAGCCTGTGCCTCTGGCTATCATTCCTTGAGAAGGTTACAACTTCATTTATTTATTTCCAGATGGGCATAACTAGAATCTAATGAAGAAACACGAGTCAAACCAAAAATGAGAGATATTCCATTTTAAACAAGGGGTGTACATGCATTGTTGAAAATGTCAATGTTCAGTAACGACAAAGAAAGACTAAAGAATTATTCCCCAGACTAAATAAGACTAAAGAGATATGACAACTAAATAAAATATTGGATTCTGTACTAGAGGAAAAATAATTTTATAAAGGACATTATTCAATCAGTTGACAGAACTGGAAGATGAATAGTAGTTCAATAAAAGTATAATAACGATGTTAGATATATGAAAGTTGAAAACTGTATTGTGGCTATGTTAGAGAATGCCCTAATTCTTCAGAACTGCACACTGAAATAACTAGGGAGGAAAGAGCATGAAGTATACAGGTTGCTCTCAAATAATTCAATGAAAAAAATATATACTTATATACCTGTATATTTCTACATACTCTGCGCAGCAAATGATGAAGCAAAAGGGAAAAATGATAATGAATGAAACTGAGTAACAAATATAGTGTGTTCTTTAAATTATTATTGCAATAATTTTTAAATATAAATTTGAAATTAATTCCTACATCTAGAATTGAAAAAAAAGAAAGAAATCACTGATATAATTAAATTCCAAGGAAGCTCATATATCCTGAAATTTCTCAGGAGAGATGCTTTTAGGAAAAATACAGTTGTTTGAACTAAAAAGAGAAATAGCCATTCCAGCTGGCTCCGTTGGTACCTCCGATGTGGCTGAACCACAACCTAAGCTGTCTGTATTTCAGGGAGTAGCTCTGTCAAGCTATCATTCTGTGACCACACATTTCATATTGATTTTTAAAACTAGAACACACCATGAATTGAGATGGCAAAAATTACCAAAAATGTTGGTAAAAAGATACAAACAAATCACACATGTACAAAAACTAGCTATTGATTCTCAGGCTGACAAGGGAGTACAGTTGATCCTGGAAGAGCAAGGGATTGAAATGCACATGTCCACTTATATGTAGATTTTTTTCACTAAGTACCTGTACAAATTTTGATTTGCAGTTTAGAGTCCACAGATTCTGGAGAGCCTGCTGTATGTATTGATCCAGGCCATTTTATATAGGGAACTTGAGTATCTGCAAATTTTGATATCTGTGGGGGGCCCTTAGACACCAAGGAACAAGTTAAATTTTGAGGGAGTCAAAATTTATAAGTGGATTTTAGAATGTGCTGGGTCAGCACCTCTAACCTCTGGATTGTTCAAGTGTCAACTATATATCTTTATCTATTTTAATACCAAACATTGTTTATTTGGTAACTGCTGTTTTGAGCCACATTTCTTTTGTGAGAAAGCAAAAGAAAAGAGGGGAACAATCAAAATTATGACATTTCTTAGGTAAAATATAAACATGTCTGTGAATTTTACAATTTTGAATTCAAGTATAAATATGTAAGTTGATAAGAGCTAATAGAATTATCAGACATTACTTAAAGCAGAAATGCGACAGTGCTATGCATTTGAATATAGATCATTAACAAATTATAATGTGACATTATTGGAAACATTTATAAAAATACAAGCATGTCTAGCTATTCATTGGATAATAGCTAATATTTATGCTAATTTTACTAATTTTCTCTGTATGGCAAGATGAGGAAAACAAATCTATGCACAGTTTAGTCATAAACCCAATCTGTCTTCTTTCAGCTTCATGATGTTATCCATTATCATTATTCTAATAACTTCACTAACCAACATTCATGCTATTTAATTAAACTAAAATGTATCCAGGCACTTTAAAGAATATGCATAACAACAAACGCTGCAAAGCAGGAGAGTTAAATCCAACATATTAATCTTAAATTATATAAAGATGGAAATTATGTGCTTTGTTCTTACAAAAAAATATATTACCGTATCAGATTTAAATCCCTGGAAAGATGATTAAGAATCAGTCATACACTTGCGTGGCATCTTATGTTTTTTAAAGCACATTTATGCCTATTATCTATTTTGAGCCTCACAATAGCCAGGGATTACTATCATTTGACTTTTGGGAAGTAGCAAGCTAGCAGAGAAGGACGGCGGCTGCGGGATTTGTGCTCAGATTGGCTGAACGGATGAATAGAGACACTGAGGTAGGAGCACATGCATCCTTACTGTTCGTCCTCAGTTTGTCTCACGCCCCACAGAGTCCTGCCACTAATGTAGTGCTCACATGCCAGCTTTTACGATTTTGTAGCCACTCTAGAGAGTGAAGTGTTGGCAGTCAAGAGTACACTCATGCTGCAGAAATATTATAGAGGCCATAATGCATATTATGTAAGTGTATGCTGCTGTTACATTGATTTTTTTCTCACATTAATAGCAATACTAAGCCTATGATGTGAGTAAGTCTCATTAGACCTACTGCATAACTGAGGAAACTGAAAGACACTTAAGGATAAGTGATATTAAAGAAAGCATTAGCAGAACAAATAGATGTTCCAGTTGTACTCTTGCTATGGCTACATAAAATGTGCCTTTCTGATTTCTTTAAAAGCATTTTCATCGCAACAGCCTTATTGAAGCTATTTCCACTAAAAATATAAAACAAATAGAACCAATTTTCATTACCTGAAATGTTGTGGCAACCTGTTCATTAAAAAGTACCACCTTCACTTTCACAGTACATTCAAAGCTATAGAGTTGAAATATTAAAATTATACACAGGTTGATTCTGTTCAAGTTCTTGCCGTGAAAACAAGTGTTTTGATGATGGTTATCCTCTGCTTCCCAAGGCAGGCAGCCTCTTTAGGTAGGAGGGTGTGCACTGAAACCTGGACACATGTTGTATCCCTGAATTCCACATAGTTGTGTGAGCTTGTACGAGTCACTTACACTCTTGGATTTTTCAGACCCCTCATCAGTTAAAATCTAATTCTAACTGCTAGATCCTTGATTCTGAGCTGCATTTTCAAATTAGACACTGCAACCTCACAATCTGTATAATGTGATTCTGCACTGATTACCTGAGTGGCACGGGCAGGTCTATTAACATGTGAATGCCAACAGAATAAAAGCCTTAGACCATTTAAATGAAAATATTTCTCTTGTAACATTTCCGTTTGGGTCTTTTGTCTATTGATTTGTGATTGTCCAGTATCCTAAAATGAAGATAGTCTTGATCAAAAATCAAGAGACATAGGTTCTATTCTGGGCTCTGACATAAAATGTTCACTTAGCTTTTGTGAACTATAGTGTTTGGGGGCATAAAGAATAGATAAGAAAACGCACATCCTGCCTTCCTCGTGCATAAGCTGTAAAGGGATTAAGTTGACTTCAGTTTGGAACAAGTGCGCTTCCCGGAGAACACTGAACAGCACAAACAACACTGACATATCTGCTTTACCTGACGGGGAGATGTGCCGCCAAGAAATGGAAGGCTCTGGTTTCCCAGTGGCCAAACAAATAAGGGTGACATTGGTTCCTTCATTGATGGTCATATCACTTGAGATGTCATATATCTTCGGAGGAACTGAAATGGCAAAACATGCAGCGGTCAGAAAGAACATATAAAAACCTGTTGAGCTGTATATGGTTACTCCGTGATAACATGCAGTAAGGCTGTGGCGGTGAAATGCACGCATGGTCTATGACCGTTACCCCCCCATAGATTCTCTAGATCCTCAGGACTCGCACAGGTTTGTTTTGTTTTGTTTTGTTCTTTGGTCAGTTTTACATTCTCAATTTTTTAGATATGTAATATTTCAGAAGAAATAGAGTGTTTGACAAAAATGTTTAAACATTGCTTAAATTAAAATCTGATTGTAAATCCTTTGTGTTAAGTAAACTAGAATATAGCCATTCTGTCTGTTCCATCCATGTATCTTCGCTATATGATGGCTTTCTTGTTGAAAAGATTAAACAAAAATGGAAATCTGGAAGGAACTTAAAAGAGTAGAACAGATATGCCCACAGGCTGATTTAAGAGGTGAGTGAGATGAAAATATGTACAAGATTAGGAGGTAAGATTTCAGGGTCTCAAAGGCATTTTGGGCCTTGATTTTCTATCTACCAAACAGTAGGGCTAGAGATTCTCAGCATTTGTGTTCTAAGGACCACTATTACTAAGGGCTGGAAACGTGTACTCAACAAGAGCTGCCTTGTCAGTAATACCAAGAAATCACTGGTTGAAACAAGTTTCTTCATTTGGGGATTTCCCTTTCTTTCTTTCTTTCTTTCTTTCTTTCTTTCTTTCTTTCTTTCTTTCTTTCTTTCTTTCTTTCTTTCTTTCTTTCTTTTTTAAGGTTTTATTTCTATTTAGAGAGGGGAAGGGAAGGAGAAAGAGAAGGAGAGAAACATCAATGCGTCGTTGCCTCTCACACGCCCCCCACTGGGGACCTGGTCTGTAACCCAGGCATGTGCCCTGACTGGAAATCAAACCAGCAACCCTTTGGTTCACAACTGGTGCTCAATCCACTGAGCCACACCAGCCAGGTCATTTGGGGATTTCTTAGAACCTCTGTCATACCCAATGTCTATTTCCAGGAGTAAAGGGGAAAAATGTTGTTATGTTTTTTATTTTCCATGAAGTATTAGACTGTGGAAGTTTTTATCCCAGAGCATTTGGTGGAACTACTGATCATGAAATACATTTTAGGAATGTTGAATAAGAAAATCCCTAAATTAACTTCTCATATTAAAATGTCCATTATTCTCTCAAATACCAAATAGTTTCACTTAAACCTCAAACCACCATGGATAGGAACCCTGGGCCCTCTACTGGCTAGTGTGTTACCTAGGGCAAGTTACTTAACTACTTAACGTATCTCAGTCTCAGTGTCTCCATTTGAAAGTGGGAGATAATGATACAAACTTCATATAGCTGCGGTGAGAATTAAGCAAGCCTGCATATGTTATGGGACTCAGGAAAGAACCTGGCATCAGTGTTAGCTCTTATTATTAGATACTTTAGAAGACCGATATCATATTGTATTACTTCCAGTACTACCTCTCTCCCATGCCTTAAAATGGCTCTCAGTGCTTCATCTCTTTGGTGGTATATGACTGCACCGTAAAGTTTGGTTTACTGTATAAAAATTACAGTGTGCTGAAGTTCCTGGTTAAAGCTAAACAAATGGCAATTAGATACCTTGATAATTATAAGAAAAATATGATCATGTTAACGGTTAGATTCTTAAGAGTTTATGCAAGACATGTTTTCACAGTCATTGTTTAAAAAAACAGTAACTAAAATCTGTCATAAGGATGAATTCAATCATTCATAGTTTGAATATCATCTTTGATTGTTTTCAATGAAACCATAACTCTGCTACAAGAAAATCTAGGATAATGATTTGAAATATAAAGCATTTGATTATATGTAACTGTTGCTATGATTGAATAAAAGGCTTATTCCAAAGTGATATACAATTGTAACTGTTTCTAAATGACATTTTAATTGGCATTTAAAACATATTATCATTAAACTCTTCAGTGAGCTTTTCTTGAGCAAATAATAAAAAACCCAAAAATCATTCCAAATAGATACTCTTTTTAGCTTAACTGAAACAGAACAGAAATGCAGGCATTAAAATACCATAGTAGGAAAGTAGAGAAATATGTGAATGACCTACTACTGGTGAACATGAGAGTTAATAAAAATAAACTCACAGCATTAAACAGGAAATCATTGGCTATGTGGATGTAGGTATAGGTTTGACATAGTAAACAATGAAATATTTGTGTCACACATATACAAACATATATACACACAAATACATATATACACATAAATACCAATGCACACTAGTAAGCAAATAAAATAAAAAAGAGAGCACTTTTTCCTGTATATAGAATATAGTACACAGAGATCAGCAGAGCTTGGCTAGTTTCTTTGTATAATTTTAAACAAACAACTGATTGTTTAACAGTAGTGATGGAGTATCATAAGACCATGCATTCTAACCTCTCAATTATGTGATTTTCTCAATTCTCTCATTTAAAATAGTTTAGTTTCATCTTGGCACTTCTACTTATATTTTAAGCAGTAAACATAAGTGGTAAACTGACATTAAGCACAATATTTGACTTTGCAAAAAACAACAAAGTTCCTTAGCCATAGACTTAGATTTCACATTTAACTATGGGAAATTGCGTGGTGGGGGAAGAGTGTTGAATTCCAGGTGTGACATGTCATCTCAGTGATTGCAATCACCTCTCAGGGCCTCATAATTGAGGATATGCGACAGGGAAGCAGCATATGGAAAGTGGAGGTTAGTGAGGGAAAATCCCTTTGGCAAGCCCCTTCTCCCCAGAATGCCTCATGTGTTGACAGCAGATACTGTGAGTATGGGGGAGGAGGCAGGCAATGAAGTCCTTTACCTGCACTCTAGTTTGTGAAGGCAAAAACAGATGTCGCTTCACTGAATATTCAAAGCCACTGCATGCCCATTTTAAGACTTCCACAGATTATTATGAAAGATTAATTGTGGACACACAAGAAATATAAAAATTTCAAAGTATATCCCCTGCCCTCAAAGAACTTAAAATTAAAAGGAGGCAGAAAGGTATGTAATGAAGATAAAATAAATATTTTCCACATTTTCCTTTATCATTTTACATGAGTAACGCATACCTAGCAGGCATACCTTCTGGGTGCAAATTGACAGAGATTGGTTTCATATTGGTTTCTTTTAATGTGAAGCATGCAGGACACCTTATGCACAAAGCTATTCAGTATGGCATTGTTTATCATGGAGAATAACTATTGATAATGTCAATGTAGGACAACATAAATGGAGGTATCGTCAGCTCTGCCTCCAGAATAAGGTATAGTAGTGGGGAAGGGTTTGGGATGATTCCAGGGAGCATCAGGCTAAGGGAAAATAGAGATGCTTCTGCTCTGGGTGACAGAAGCATGGAAGAATAGTAATAGCTCAGGCATCTTAAGTCCATCCAGTTCTGGTAGCTCTTCCTTGGTTACAGTCGTGTGTGAATGAGGTACACACGTGGGGAGAAGGGCTCTTTTGAGCTTTATGACTGGCAGAGCAGTGTGTCTTATGGTATGTCCAATATGCTGTGCTCTAGCATAGAAAAAAAGAAAAATGAGGATGGTTAAAATAACTTACTATTCTAGATGCATGTTCCTTTTCTATAAACCTTAATCCAAACTTTCTCAAACCCTTTTTTAAGAAATTTACCTTAAATAATGTCTGTAAAAATGAACAAATGTGTTCAATCAATTCAAATATTTTAACTCACTAAATGTCTATGAATTTTAATATGTGTTTTGGATTTCTATGTACATTATTTATTTGTGACCAGAGTGGAGTAATAAAGAAATATGTTATGCATATACAAGTGAACTTGTTTAACTTTCAGCAAATAATTGCTATAACATTATCATTACTGTCGTTATCATCATGACACCATAAATAAAGACAACAAAGGACAGACGTTCCAGGTTCCATACTGAGTCACGGAACAGTTTCTCTCCTAATAGAGGTCTAACTAAGGATATACAAGACTTTACAACTGAGTTTACAATTATTTTTCATGTATCACCAGTTAAAGAGATTGTAAAATATTGGAAGGTTTCTGAGAAACAGAGATTGAAAGTAGATTTAAAGGTTGTGTGAGGATTAAATGTTGTACAAAATTCCCATGTACTTTCAAAGAAATCACCCTTGATCCCTCAAATTAATAACCTGCTTTGACTTTAATTATTCAAAGGTCTCAAATTCAACTGTTACTTAGTATGTCTTGCTCTTAACTCCACGTCAGTTGATTTCATGATGAGAGAATGATACATATTTAAATGTATCTATATATTTAAATTCACTAAGGATAATTTAAATCTTTTGTTTGTCTCATTTCCTACAAATAAATGATGTGGTCTGACCTGTCCCAACTGCTTTCCCCATGATCTGAGTCATCTGTCACAGCGGTATCAGCAAGGAAAGGCTTAGACTACATATGCAGACCAAACCCTAATGATTTCCACTCAGCCAAACATTTCCTACTATTCCCTACTATTTGCATTACAATGAGCAATTGAGTTTGTGAGAGGCTACGTGGTTTGCTTTATTATTATTATTATTAATGTGTACTTATTTTCTGTGCTATATAAATGGTTTTCATTAGTTCAATGAGCAGCTTTCACTCATTTAAATACAATTTCTTCCAAGAATTCATCTCATAGTCTGGAATATCACCATGAAAAAATCAACAAAAGGGTAACTAATCTATACGTCACAGGAATCATATGAGCATAGTGTTTTATTATACTAGAAGTATGTTCAGTTGATTTTCAGAAATAATAAATAAAATGAAGTTTACACCTATACTGAGTATCAGTAGATGCAAGGCTGGGTTACACATGATATTGAGGACCATTAGAGGATGTATTTGATGGTTATTTTATCTGTAAATTCAAGACATGGACTATTTGGATCTGTAAATTTATGTTGGCTCACTGGACTCAATTAAATGCCCCATCGAGTTCTTAAGTTGTAATAGCCCATGAAACACCACAGATACCAATCCATTTGGAGGGAATCTTCAGGCTGTCGGGGCTAAAAGCTAGATGGAGTATTTATTTAATACAAAATATATAACATTTATTTAGTCACACACTCACAGATTATGAAAAAAATCAGTAAATCAGCATTTATTGTAACCACAATATTCCTAAGACAGGGTGTAAAATCAGTTTTTTTAAAGTGCACTGAGCGTACTCCCACTCATTCTCTGATGTTATAAGTGTATTACCAAAAAAAATTTACAGGCTTTAATTGATCTATTTGAATTATGCACACAATCACTGGATCTGTCTTCAAAATGTTTTCCAGACCAAGCAAGAAATAAAAATAAAAGTGATTCTGTCTTTTTGGTGCCCTGCTTGACCAGCCTCTTCATAGTGAATGCCCCCACCCTAAAAGACTTACCAGAAAGAAGAAACACGGAATTGTAAATTTTGGAGTGAATGCTAAAAGGTTAAAATTTCATTTTAAAACACTGTGTCACTGATGACATTGATCATCTTTAAAGTATGATCAGTTTTTCTAGGTGTATGTCTTACTGAAATAAGCATTTGTTCTCACAACCCTCTGTCCCTTCTCACTCCTCTTTTTCTTAGTTTCTTTGTTATAATATTCTTTACGATATGTCATTGTCATGGGTTTTTATTTCTTTACAAGTTTACTGCCTGACTTCTCATCACAGCACGTAAGTAAAGTCCTTGTCGTAGAAACATGACTTGCTTTGTTCACCAGCTGATACGTCACCGACACCTACAAAAGGGCCTGAAACATGTGGGACATTCAACAAGTATCTGTTTTATTTTTCTTTCATGTGCTGAACTAATATTTCTTCAACTGACTAAAAGTTTCCCATAAAAGTTCATACCCTGTAAAAGAAGATACTAAAAATTCTGAGAATATAGTGAAAATATAATTATAATGCCATGGGGTCCTATGTGATTTTTTTTCCCCGAGTATCCTCTGAGTTTGGAAATTCAGTATTCTTTTTAACTCATTTAAAATAATGATATTTTTTATTTCATTACTTATTATAGTCTTTGTCATGCAAACTCAGAGAAATAATTGGAGAATAATCATATACATTTATTTTGAACAGAATGGGCTGTAACATTTTGGGCAGCATGGTTTATTTCTTTTTACTTGAGAAGTTATGCGAATTCAGGGTCAGAAGAATTTGACTTTAAGAGTGTGTACATATTTCTTTTTCTAAATTTATTGATTTTGAGAGAGAGGGGGGTAGAGATACCAATTTGTTGTTCTACTTATTTATGTTTTCGATGGTTGATTCTTATATGTGCCCTGACTGGGAATCGAACCCTCAACCTTGGTGTATCGGGACTATGCTCTTCTAACCAGTGGAGCTACCTGTCCAAAGCTACATATTATTTCTGCTTTATTTTTTTCTCTCCACAGACTTGGAATCTGGTTTAGTTCGAATAAACCATATCTCTGAAGATTTTTCAAAGCGCTCGAGTGAACAAGCTAGACGTAGTTATAAATCTTGGGAGAATTGGCTTTTTTTTTTGCACTTCCATATCTGGAAATGGCTGGCAATAGCAAAAGAACAGTCTTCCTTTCCCTAGGCTGGCACTTCCCTTTTCAGTCCTGGCAGGCCTCCAGAAAGTGAAAGCAGATCTAAGTTACATGACAAACCTCCTGGGAAAGGTGCTGTTCTCAAACTGAGAGAAGAAATTGTTTCATGATTTTTAAAAACTGGTTAGCACAATTGTGGGTGCTTGATGATTGCCTGGCCTGAATCTAACTAGCAACACTGTTTTGTCCAGCTCATAGACTATAACTGACTTTTTATAGATAATGACATTTCAGAGACTTCCATGGCTTCTCCCCTCATTCCATCACTCGGATAGTGGCAGGAGGAAACCATATCTAAGCATGACTTGTAAATGCAAACTTGCCGGTTTTGTGAATTATCTGCTAATGAAATATGGCAGAACTACTTTTGGGGACAAAGAACATGTTTGAGAAAAATGTATCTTTCAGACCTTGGTTCAAACTTTGAGTCAGGTTGCTTAGTGGTTTTCCATTATTAGAAAACCTATGTGCACATTTTTCTCAATCTACTGTGTCTTTTAGCTTTATAAAATAGCAAAATAGTCAATGACCTATTTTAACCCACCGATCCTTCCATCCATCCAAATATTTATTGAGCACCAACTTGATTAGGCAGACTAATCTTAAATCGATGTCTAAAGGGTTAAAAAGACCTAACAATATTAATTATAATATGGAGTCATACATCCTGCAATGTGGATTTTGTAACCACAAGGTGTTTTGGTAACACAGAGCAGTAAATCTAACTCTGCCAATGGAGTCAGAATTGGAAGGATACTGATACTAGACAGGGTTTAAGAAACAGGTGGCATTTGAGTGGAATTTGATGATTAAAAATAATCGTTTTCTTCATCCAGACAATCATCAGGCTAATCTGATGATGTTTTTTACATCAACTCTCATAGGAATGAGAGTTGGGTTAACTCAAGCAAGAGATCCTAGACCAATAGATATAAACTCCAAAATCTACAGGCTTGGAAACTGATTCCAAGATATCAGAACGATCTCTGCTTACATGTCTCTTTCCTATTTATTTAAAATCTCCACCCTAATGAGAGAGACCCTCTTTTACATCCTTAGAGCAGTTATTTGCCTTTAAGGGCCTAATTTTAAAATGCAACTATCTGTATAAGAGATGATACTGTAATAGCTTGCATGTATTTTCATGCTCCCTGAGTGCTACGCAGTGGATGTAAAGAGGGCTTCAGACTGGAAGTAGAAAGGTGTCATGGGCAACTTTTACTCATGGGGTTATTTTCCCTTGGGAAAATAAAGAATTAGTTTTGGTAAGAGTGAGCAAGACAATCAGCCATGCAGAGAAAAAAAGTAAGCAAGCATTCTAAGAAAAATATACCCCACGGGGTATGTAGTTATGGCAAAATCAAAGTGGAAATAGCATCCCTCTCTCTTTCCCTTTTCTCCATCTTAGCTTGACTACCTAATAGATAAATGACTCATCAAATAAGAAAGTACTTACTAAATATTAAGACAGATTTTCTCATTGAAGGAGGGTGCAGGTTGTTGGTAGATAGATTTTCAGCAGCAAATACACACACACACGATTTAGTGAGGCCACTGGTTTAGAAAGAATAGATTTTGGTAGTTTAATATTTATTTAATGATTTTAACATTTGTGATTGAAGGCATCTTTTCTACTTGCTATATAAACATTTTGAAGTGAAAAATACAACATTGTTGTATAAAGGCTTCAATATTTTGGACTGTAAAGGGTTTTCATTTGCCTCATTTTGGCTAGAGGATCAATAGCTGGCCTCTACACTTGAGTGTTCATACACCAGAGTTCAAATCCCTGCTTTACCTCAGGCTAGCTTCAGCTTCACTTATTGGATGGTTCAAAGATATAAAATACTGCTTAAAATCAGGACGGTAAACAGCAGCTACTCCCTCAGGCAGCAGCAGCAGCAGCCGCAGCAGGAAGGCTAGAGCACACTTACTGCCCGTTGTATATCACAAGGAATCTACAATACCTGCTTAATTCACTCTTCTTCCTAGCAGAAAACAGTTACAAATTGCACAGGAAGAATGCCGCAACTGAAATTCATCAGCGCCTCCAAATGCAGGTTCCCATACCTAGCGAGGCAGAATGCTTAAGGAATCAACCCCATTTCTTTAAAACCTGCAGTGATGATAACATTTTATTAAGAATTAATAAAGAGCTTTTTCCTGGAAACAATTTGGCAGTATACTTTAAGAACTTTTAAAAAATTCCAACCCAGTGAGCCAATGATTTCCCCTTCCAGGAATTTAACTTGAGGAAAGCAGGTGCCTTTTTTTCAGTCACTGTTCCCATAAACCTGGTGGCCAGCTTCACTGTTCTGTTTGGAAATGTGCCAGTAAGCACCCTATGGAGTGGCCTGGGTGAACTTTTCTTGCATCATCCTTGGCAGTGAACTATTCTCCGCATAAACCAGAGGAAACAGCCCAGCTGTGTCCTACTATGACCCAGCTGCCTTTGCAAACATTTCCCATCGCTAAAAGCTTGCTTTAGCGTTTTTTGAAACTTGAGTCCAATGTCTATTCTTGGACTCATAGAGTTATAATGTAACACCTGGTTTCTCCTTTCAGGAGGTAAGCCTGTTTCGGTTAAATATGAGTTCTCATCAATAGGCTCAGGTTTCCGTAAATGTATTTTAGCAGGTTTTTATTTCTAAAGACTGCAATGTTTTTTGTACTTGCAGAGATGGTGTCTCATTGCAGCACAATCAGAAAAATCATGCCTTCTTTGAAGTACTCTGGTTCCTTTGAACATAGTATTTATTTTCCTAATTATGAAGGTAGTATACACCTACTGAATAAATATATAAACATAGAAATATATATATTATATAAATATATAATATATATTTATATATTAATATATAATATATGTATATAATATATATTATATAGAAATATAGAAATATATATATAAAGAATGAGGAAGAAAAACCCAAAAGGATCTATTAGGTCGAACCATCTAAAATAACCTTTAGGCAGATTAGAAACAAATGGCCATTGGTAATTTCATGAGATTTCATTTAATATAATCTCACCATGCAGAGAAAATCTGTGTTAGTTTTTTATGTTTCATTTTGTATTTTATGCATGCATTTTTACATAGATCCAAGAGATTTCCATGTGGCCCAACATCCTAACTAGAAAACTGTGCTTATCTGTGGCTGAAAATATAGTGTCCCTTTCTCTAAGACATACATCCTCTAGAAACTGAGCTTGACATACATATATGAAGGTAGTAGGAGAAGGATTCAAAATACAGCATTTCAGTTCTCTCCCAGTTCTCATTGGACACATGCCTAATAAAAGGATAGCCACAGCAAAGTTTACTATGACATTACTATGTATAATGTAGTGGAAGTTTAACAATTTTTATTTGGTTGGCAGAGATGGGGTCTATCATAGGGGGTGAAATTCTATCTATCCAGTCCCCAATTCCTTCTTCCACCCACCCACTTGCTTCTTTGCTAGTTGGCTGATGGAGCAGTTTTATAATATGGCCCCAAATTCTTCACCCATCATAAATGGAGTCTTTGTACTCTCCTTGCCCCATCCTCAGTTGAATTTGAGTAGGCTTCAAATAATACAGTTGAGAAGAAAAGCTATGTGACTGACAAGGCTGAATCATAAAATGTCATTTGTCATCTGCCTAGTTTTCTGAGGACACGGACTATTGGAGGTCTGAGTTGCCACACAATTAGCCTCACCACCATGGGCCTACCATGCTAGGGAAAAAATGTGGAAACACCACTTGTAGATGCCACATGATAAAGTCCTGAAACATCAGGGACAAAAAGAGAGCTTAGGAAGCACCTCAACCCTTCCAGGACCTAACTATTGAAGTCATCCCAATGAGACTCCAAATATTGTGTCTATAATCCAGTATTGCGAGTGTAATACATAACTGTAGTTTTTTTTAAATGACCGAGTTTGGGCAGAGTTTGGAAAAGAATAATGAAAGTTGGAGTTCTTACACTGACTTCAAGACATTATTATAAAGGTACAAAAAAGAAAGTGGAATTGGCACCAAAATAGAGACTCCAAAAAATATGAGAAAATTCTCCATGAGGCTCAAAGTCCTAGTAACTTATATGACTAACTACGATATCCAAGCAGTGCCTGAGTGACTAATATAAATGAAGACAAAATTTTCACATGTCCGTTGTGAGTGACAGGGCCTGGTGGAAAGTGCTGGTCTAGAGAGGGTGGTTACTACCAATAATTTCCATTTAGGAAATGGATGTCCAGGTCTGCCAGTCTTTAAAGCAAAAATTTTTCCTTTTTATTTTATACCATACAAGCTCGTGCAAATATCTGTGACTTGTCCTGGCTCCAACCCAAATGGTACCATTATGGGAATTAGAAAAATTTGCCACTTACTGAAGACATTTGCTCATCACATACTGGGAAACTGTCATAATATAGAAATCTACATGATCTATGAAAGTAAACAGTGCCCATAGATTTATGTGTATACAAAATCCTCACCATATGCTCCAAGCCCTGTGTGGTCTGGATTCAGTCAAAGTCTTTATTTTACTCTCCTGGAAAGTCCCCAGACTGTTCTTTTGCACTGTAAGACCCAAGGAATCTACTTTCATATCGCATTGCTTGGTTTCTCCTCAAAATTGTATTTTTCACACTAATGTGTTGTTGCTCACCAGTCATGGGTAGGTCTCCAGGGGAACTAGGAAATATTCTAAGAATAAAATTTATTTTGAAGTCTAAATAATAAAACTATGATTCATAATAATATTCTGCACCCCCCAAAATAATTATCTACATTTTAAAAATCATGTTCCTTTATTTTCTTTCCCAAAGAGAATGTTTTATATATCTTTTCTGAATGCAATAACCAAATGTTACAATGCATCTATATGCCAGGAGTCCTATGTTTACACACATGATTCTCTCTAAAATTGGGTTAAAAGGTAATTTGCCACGTTGCTGGCCCCTAGATCATTAGTCACAGTGGTCAAAGCACATTCTCTTATAATTCAGTATCAAAGAAATTGCTTTTATGACATTAACTATATTATATTCAAAATTGTATAAATTATTGAACTACTACTATGACTAGTGCCAAGGTATAAGATGGTTCACATGGAAAAAAGTTGCATTTTAATTATTCATGCATTGGAAAAAAAATTCAGTCTCTTGCCAGAAATTGTTTTATACTAGGGTTAGCTTCTGAGACTTACATTTACATGTGAATCACGAAAACTCTGAAAATTTTATATACTCATAATTATCTTGCTTTATATAAGAGGTTTATCTTTTTAACTCATTGATTTCCATTAAGTGAGTCCAATATTATAAGTTGTCTTGTATCTAGGTGTTATACTAATGAGCATTTCTTTAGTAGAGAAAGCAATCATAGGTAATATAAGTAATAATAAAATGATATAGAGAGTTTTTATAAAAATACTGAAATTTGGTGACAACATTTATTCAGTATATTTAAGTACAATATAGAAACTATATAACCAATTAACTATATATATAAGCACACAAAAACCGTACATGTGTATATGTATGAATATATACATATATGCATATTTGTTATATAGATGATATATATTATGGTAGACGTGTGTGTGTGTGTGTGTGTGTACATTTTAACATCATTGTGTTCCTTGTTAATGTTGAAATATGGTAATAAAGGGGCAAATTTAGTTAAAGAAAAACTAACCTTAAAAGATCTCTCTATACAAATTTATATATGATTTATTTGTTCAGAAGATACTTATCACTTTCTATGCACCAGGAAATAAGATAGGTGCTAGTTATTTAAAAACTAATAAAATAGAATCACTTCTTTCCAGTAACTTATAGGAGAAAGCAAAGATTGAAGTGATTTAAAAATATAATTATATAAAGTTATAAAAGAGACAAACACATTAAATCTGAAGGGAAATCACCCAATCCAGATGAAGATATGAAGATGAAAAGATGATGGAGATACAAAGGTGAATTCCGGAATAATATGTTATAAATATCTAAGCAGAGAAGTGCATTCCAAGAAGAGTGGCTGGTGTGAAGGCACAGAGTTGGGAGACATCAGGGCTCATCCGCAGACCATGTATTCATCATTGTGGTGGCAACAGCTGGCTGAACTACTTCCATTGGTCACAGATGAAAATATTCCCTCTACTCACTTTCAAACTATGAACAAATTAATTTTTCCTACATATTTCTGGAGAACTCATAAAAATGCAGGAACTATTATATGTTAATCCCTGAGTATTATATACAATCATACTTAGTACACAGTAAGTGCTCAGAAAGTATTGAATAAGAATATTTTCATCTTATTTGAAGGAAATAAAATTCACTAAATTGTCCTTATCTGAAGAGTTAGTCTTTAACACTTTCATTGAAAAGTCATTCTTCCTCATATTCATTACTACATTTTGAGTAACAAATATGTTGCCATTTCTCCCCTTTGAATTAAAAAAAAAACAAACCATTGTGAGTTAACTACTCCCTGAATTATTATTAAGAGGCATTTGTTTATTTTACCTTATACAAGGTACTAGGTGTATAGCATAGTTTCATATCCCAGTTGAAAAATATCATGTATTTTTAGATTGGCTTTCCAGATAATATATTAATTTTAAGACTTAAAGATGCAGTTAAGGCTGAAAAGTATATTCCTTTGGGTGTGTGTTCTGTGACCACCTCTCCTATCTGTTGAACTTTCTTGTTTTGAACACTCCAGTCTCATACCATAGCAAAACACCTCTAAACAAGTGAAATTTCTCTTCTTTCTGAAAGTTGGAGCACTCAAACTATAAGCAGTAGCTCTTTGTTGTTCTATGTTTTTGCCTACACTTATCATAATTATTTATTCTTTTATCACAGCTACTACTATAATGGAAGGGTAACAATATATCTAAAATTTTGGTTTGAGGGTTGAGGGAATAAAAGTGCAAGTGTTAGCCCTGTCAAAATAACTAAATTTACCTTTTTGGTACGTTACATAGCTTAGTAGATACAAGGATTTCTATGAACATATTGAGTGTATAAAAATCTCAGAACTCATTGAAAGTTGTTAAAGATAGTTTAAATGACAGAATGGAAAAATGTAGACAAAGAACTTGGACAACCAGGAAAAATCCTATCTGGTTAAGCAACTACAACTAGTGTTGGTGGGTGGATTCATGTTAATATGAAGAGAGAGAACGTTAGAGATGTGCATAGGAATCTGTGTTTTTCCTTTTTTTTTTTTAGTATTAAATAACTAGGATGAAACTCTTAGGAGACATGCATATTGATAAAGCCATATCAGGGGTCATGTGTTCAGTTATAGTCACGACAATTTAAGAGTGAAACACTGCCATGTTATTTCACAATTAGTGGTCAATCAGAATAGTCGAGTGACCAGACACAATACCATGTACAGGCACAGTTGAGGGAGCCAGACATGTTTACATAAAGCTAAGAAATATAAGAAAGGGAAAATTTTTAATCGATTAGTGGATTATTCTAAGTTGTTCTAGTGGAGAGAATAATGGCAGTTTCCTGGTCATTATAATAAAATATCTTAACAAGAAGTATCCTCACAATGAAATTATTGTATAAGAATGTAAGCTCCCTGTCATCAAAATTCTCAGAGAATGTGGAAGACCAGAAGGATTAGGAGAGGGGTTACCACATTGAGTGGGTGCTTGGGTCAAAACTGCTCTTAAGAATTTTTAGCTGTTGAGTTCTTCACACTTTGCTGCATGGGATGTGGGTATATGAGGAACCACATCAGAGTAAAACAAATGAACATGATAAAGGGTCTGGGTAAATGGTTATTTATTATGTTTCCTCTGAGTGCATAAAACATAATAGGTCCAAATAAGTTCTATTGAATTTGTGGAATGGAAAGAATATTTGATTGCTATCTTTGAGAAAAAAAAGAGACTAGAGACTATTTTCTGCTATCTGAAAACTGCATTGGCAAATTTTATATTTGCCTTTCCAAACATAATGAATATTATATCAAATTTTTATAACTAAGAACATTTTTGTGACTTTGTGTGCATTGTAGCAATCACAGTATATGCATCAGGATCAGTGTGTTAGTATAAGAAGATGGAACTACATTTCTCAGTTGATGAGTAACGTTAAGAGCCCTTCTTACCCTGTTTCGCCAAACAACTAAACCCACACAGTTTCTGCCCTGGTTTCTTTTTTGTTCTACATTTATCTCTGAATAGCGTTTAATCTTCAGAGGCGGGATGACCACCTGCGTTTCAGACGTATTATAAGAACAGCAGTGACTATGGTTCATTTTTGCCAGCCAGTTATTTTTTTGAAGAAAATGTACCAAATGACAGCAGAGTAACCAGCTGATAACAAAAATTATTATGTATATAACATGGCGCTTTTGGTAGGGAGTCAGCACAATCGTGCTGTGATTATAACATCAAACTGTTTCTATCAGACCAAGAGATGTAACACTCAAATGGTCCCTTAAGAAACTGTGTTGCTGCTTGACGCTGAATGGCACTTTTTTAAAAAGTTGGATTAAACAAAATTCTCAGGAGAAAAAAATAAGCTTTTGCAGTAGAGAAATGTAATCCATTTCTTTCTGGGTGCAGCAAGGGTGCTAATTGATCACCAAATTCCTTTTCTCCTCTTGATGGTGGGCTAGATTCTGTTTCCCAGGATGTTTTGGATTTACTTATGACTCAATTTTAAACAATGGAATCTGAGCAGAGATGACGTGTTCAAGCCCCTGTCGAGGCCCACCAACGCTTTCTTTTCACGGTCCTCTTGTTATTTCCCCTACACAGCTATGCACATAACCTTAGAAACTGCAAATCACATACTGAAGAGGACAGAAATGCAAGATAGACCACGGGTCTCTATGGAATGTAGCCTGCCTATAAGGAAAAGATGATTTGGATGTTCTTTCAGCAAAAAGTAAATAATATGCCCAAACAATTTTGTAGAAGTGATCTACGAATGTTTAAGGAAGTTATTTCTATGTTTTATAACCCACTCAAAAGAACATTTAAAAAGAAGAATGTAAAGAAATAATTGTTATAAGCCAATTCCTAAAAATAAAGAGAGAAACCTCACCAATTTATTTTATGAACCCAATATAAGATGACATTAAATATGAACAAAGACTGTCCAAGAAAAGTAATTTCGCTTATGCACAAAGAAAAAAATTAATTATAATACTGAATCCATCAATTGAATCTAGCAATGTATATAAAAATCATACCTTATTTCAGGACCGAGGAATATTAACAATTTATCAACTTAATACTCCACAGAAACAGATTGAAGGAGAAATATTTAGTTATATATGATCATGTCAATAGATTTAGATAAAGCACGGCATAAGAAAAAGAAACACTATGTAATTTATAACAAAAATGTCGCAAACAAGGGTTGGAGTTTCATAATGTGACTAAAATGATCTACTGATAATTTACAATTATCATTATCTTTAATTGTGAAGTGTTAGATACATTTCATAAAAACTGAAATGAGGTTAGGAAGCCTATTTCCACTGTTTCTATTTGACACTGTACTGGGGTTCCTAACTAGTTCAAGAAGATTAGGAAAAAAGTTAGAAGTATACATATTGGAAAAAGGGTCTAAAGAGTCATTGATCATATATAATATAATTTTCTTTGTAGAATATTGACAAATTAAATATTACTGAAATTGATGAAATTGGTGAGAATTTAAACAACAATAAAAATGTTAACTTTTCCACAATAAACCCACTCAATTTTTAAAATGATGTTAAAACTTCCAGTTTTCATTCACAGAATTCAGCAAGATTAACCTGGTACTAACATCGAAGGGTAAAGGACAGATTAGCCAAGACAACTTTCATTAAGGAAAAAAAATTAATTTATCCTATTATACTCTTTAAAATTATAAAACTCTGGGGTAAAAATACTGAGCAGGGTAAAACTAATACACACAAAACACATAACATGCCCAGAGCACACACAGAAGTTTTGATGGTTAAATGCTACAAATCAGGAGAAAAAAACCATGTAATTCAATCAGTGGTATTAGGAAAATTGACTACCTTAGGAAAAATAGCAAAGTAGATTCAGACCTCACATCATACATAGAAATAAAGTGGACAAATATCAAAAACCTAGCAAAATATTTAAATGTTTAAAATATAGAATAACTTTCTTATATTAAAGTTTGGAAGGAGTATAACATAAAACACATCATAATGAAAAAAACATCAAAAGGAGCCATGTTAAATTTAAAAACATGTATACTTGTGTATACTCATATGTACAGGTGTTTGGTCCATTTTTTAATCAGGTTGTCTGTTTTCTCATCGTTGAGTTTTATGAGTCCTTTGTGTATGTTGCATAACGTCCTTTATCAAGTATGTCTTTTACAAATACTTTCTTCCAATCTGTGGTTTGCGTTCTGATTCATTAGCATTGTCTTTCACAGAGCAGAAGTTTCTAATTTTAATTCAGACCCATATATCAATTATTTATTTTACAGATTGTGCCCTTTGTGTTGTATCTAGAAAGTCATCTTAACAGCCAAGGTCATCTAGGTTTTCTGGTATGTTATCTTCTAGGAGTTTTATAGTTTTGTATTTCATATTTATGTCTATGACCTATTTTGAGCTTTTTTGGGGGGATGGGTATATGGTCTGTGTCTACATTTATTTTGTGCTTGAGGTTGTTCAGTTGTATTTGCATCACTTGTTGCAAGACTTTCTTTGCTCCATTCTATTGCCTTTTCCCTTTGTCAAAGATCACTTGAGTGTGTCTATGTAAATCTATTTCTGGGCTCTTTATTCTGTTCCATTGGTCTACTTGCCACCAATTGTCTTCGTGCATGCAACATTTTATTTTTTAGAGTAGTCGTTTCTGGTACACATAGCTCCAGTTAAAGTATTTTGTCTGCAGTTCAGGACACTGTTATATAGCCTAACAGTTTGTAAATTCATGGATATTTAGGATTTAGGATTTTTGTTTTTTTCAAACTGTATAATCTTTGATAAACTTTCCTGTGCATATGTGAAATTTTATCTAGCACAAACGTTGTCAAGCATGGATGCACAATGAAATCATCTGGGAAGCTTTTGAATATAATATATAGTTGGCAATTCAGTTTGTCTGGATTAGGGTTCATGCATTGGAATATTTTATGAATGTCTCAGGCTTTCCTAATGTGCATACAATTTTAAGAACCACTAGTCTTGTCTAGGGAAGTGCTTTTCAAATTTTAATATACATATAAATTACCTAGAGATCTCGTTAAATTGCAGCTTTTGATTTAGTAGATCTGGGTGCCCCTGAGACCTACATTTGTAACAAGCTCCCAGGTGATGGAGGACCACACTAAAGTAACAAGGCCCTGGGGCATGTAGAAACTTAGAAATGAAATTGTGGAACTATATGTGCACCTTCATTTTTATTAGTTATGTTCAAATTGTTTACAGATTTATACTGCCTTCATCATAGTATGGCATTTTATTTTCTGACATTCTCGACACCTTAATATTATCTAATTTTTAAAATTTTCCTAATATGATGGATTTGAAATTGTGTTGTTTTAATTTAAATTTTCGAAACTATTAATTAAGTTCTATTTCTTGTTAAATAATCAGTCATTAAATTTTCCTCTTTTGTGAATTCCTATTTAAATTCTTACCAGTTTTAATTAACCCGTTCTGATTTTTTTTTTAACTTACTGACTTGGGAAATCCTTTATATAGTCAGTACACTAATTTTTTGCTTGTTTAAATTTATTATAAATACCTCCTATAACTTTGCAGGTTCACTTAAATTTATTTATGGTGTCTCATATGCAAAGGTATGTCCAGAAAGTATCCAGCCATATACTAAGAAAAATAGAGACATTTATTGAAGAAATTACAAGATACCAGAATCATTGTACATAAGACAATGATGCCTCAGTCCCCCTCAAAGTAGATATGTTGGAACCTCACACAGTTCTCCCAGCTGCAGCAGGATGTTCCTCTTGCTCTGGTAGGGGAAACCACAGAACAAGTTCTGCCATGACACATTTCATGCCAATATCCTGTGTCAAAATCTCAGACACAGTAGTTTTTGGAATCCCCAGATCAGCTTCTAGTTCTCACAATGTCAGTCAGTCACCCATCTTTGTTGATTGCAGCCCGACATGTTCAAAATTCTCGGGTATTCTGCTTGTCTCAGGTCTTTCAGAATCTGGATCACTTTCAACAGATTCTTGACCATGTTTGAAGCATTTGTACCACTCTTTTATTTGTGCTGTGCTCATAGCATCATCCCTCGAAGTCTCCTGAATCATCCAAATAGTTTCCACAGAAGAATGCTCAAGCTTAATGCAAAATTTGATGTAGATTTAATTGTTCTACTCAGACATTTTGAATGCAATGGTCGAACAGTATACATCCTCACACAGTGGCATCTACCACACCCACTGACTAGCACAGTGAAGTCATCATTGTTCATGCATGAGTATTCCGGTCACTCCCTTGGCTGCCAGGTTACATTGATGTCATGCAAACCGTTCTTGTTATATTAACAATGGTTATACTTTTTCAAGACAAACCTCCTATATTACTTGGGGTTATTTTTAATCATTTTTATTTTGATAATGAGAACTTGAGAGGTTTGCAAAACCAGATTTTCTAGTCATTATTTTTTCATTAACCACTTAATTTCTCTTTGCCTTGCCAATGCCTATTGCTGAGAACATGAATAAAAATTTGTCATTTAAATAAAGCAAGTGCAGATGGATTTCAATTCTCCTCCTATTATACATTACAGTAAGCAAGTAGTTAAGTATTTTACAAATATAAGCATGAGAAATTATAAATATTGTTTGTAAACTATAATGAGCTTGCAATGAAATCTCAAGCTAAACACAACATTCCAATTATCTCTAAAATCGTGCTAGTGTATTATTATCATTGAAAGTGAAATCAAAAAGAGTATAAAGCCATCTCTGTGATTTCACACGTGAACATAAATTAGATGGGTCTACATATGAATATGTACTTTACTTACACTGTGCTGGGAGGCCAGCTACTGGACCATGGCCAGCAGGTCTCTTAGAAATGTATTACATCTGTTCTTACTAATTAATTCACCTAGCAACATTCACAGTGGTTGGGATGTGTGGCAATGAGGCATTTGATTGCTGTTTATTATCAAGTTTATAACACATGAGTAAACAAACAGTCTAAAATGTGAGTTATATTTTAGTAATAATTTTCAAATAATATATAAAATGTTTGTATAAATATCAAAAATGACAGAAATGGTAGTATTGTGACTTTAGTTTCTTGATTCTCTTTAACATCATCAAGTATTTGCTCTTTCACTTGAGACCGATGCTTTATTTACTACTTTATTTTGATTCTATTTTATATTCAAGAAAATGTAAATTAATTTATCATAAAATTTATTATTTTATATTTACCATGTAGGAACTAGAAATTCAAAGATATGAAAGTAATTATTACTTGACAGGAGAGGAAATTTAAATACATTTCAATTAATTTAGTAAATGTTTATTGAGCATCTATAATGTAACAGAATCTTTTGCAGATAATAAAAATTTAACAGAGACGAATATTTATAAAAATCTGTTAGCGTGGTACTTTTGTTTTAGTGGGAGTAGGCAAAGAATAAAATGCATAAATAATTCAGATAGTATGTTAGAAGGTGTAAGTTCTCTGGAGCAATTTTTATTAGGGGAAGTGGAAACGTAAAACTTGTAAATACAATGATCGCGGAAATTATTTTTGATAAGGTGACATTTGACCAAAGACTTAAAAATATACAGGAGAAAATTATGCACATGTGTGAAGATTCCAGATATGGGGACCTGCAAGTTACAGTACTTGAGGCAAGGGAGGGCCAGAAAGTGGGTCAAAAGCAGAGTGGAAAAGAGAAATATATGATACTAGAAAAGTAATAAGAAGAGAAAAAGAAGACCCTGTTAGCACTGGAAGGACTTTATCTTTTTCTCTGGGTGTGATGATATTCTAGGGCTACCATAATGATATATCACAGATTGAATGACCTAAACAACAGATGTTTGTTTTTCTCATAGTTCGGGAGGCTGGAAATCCAAGATTAAGGTATAATCAGGGTTGGTTTCTGGTGAGACCTCTCCTCCTGATTTGCAGGCAACCACCTCTTCCTCTGCCGCATGGTCTTTCCTTCGTGCATGCAGAGAGGAAGAGAGAGCTCTGGTGTCCCTTTGTCTTCTTATAAGGATGCCAGTTTTGTTAGATTAGGACCCTGACCTTAGGACCTCATTTACCCTTAATTACCTCTTTAAAGACCCTATTTCGAGATATAATCCTATTGGGGGTTTGGGCTTTAACATACAAATTACATAGTGACACAAGTCAGTCTATACTAGTCTACCCTCTGTTTTGCCCCCAAATTCATGTCCTTCTCACATACAAATTACATCCACCGCACCCAAGAGCCCAAAACACTTAACCCATTTCAACATTAGTTCTAAGTCCAAAGTCTCATCTAAATATCTTCTATATCAGATATGGGTGGGACTCCAGGTATGGTTCATCCTGAGGCAAAATTTCTTTTCAGCTGTGAATTTGTGAAATCAGACAAGTAATATGTTTACAGAATGCTGTGGTGAGATGGGTTAAGCACTCTCATTTCAAAAGGAAAAACTCAGAAGGGTTAACCGGTCCCAAACAAGCTTGAAACCTAGCAATACAAATTCCACTAGAACTTAATGCTGAAGAAAGGAGCCTCTCTGACTGCATGCTCTGTCTTCTGGGCCCACTGGGGCTGTGATGTCTCCTCCACAGCCCTAGGCTTCTGCACCATCTCTTTGGCTCTGTGAGAGGGTCCTGCCCTGTGGTTCTTTGCAAGGGTTACCCTGGCACATTAAAACCCAGGAGCTGGCCTTACCTTCTGGAATAGGAGGAAACAGCCTTGCCCTCTGGGTCTGTATGCTCTGAGCCTGGGCTGGGAGTGCCAGCCCTGGCGATCTCTGATGCCAAAGATTCCCTTTTCTTGAAAAGTAAGGCAAATTGGTTCGTGCAAAGCTCTATTGCCCCATCCTGGCTTCTGCTGAGATAGCTGATTAAGTCCATAGGAAGTGGATTTATGGAGAGATTATCTGGCCCCATCCTTGGTGTTCTTTCCAGAACACATTTTCTCATTTTGACAATATATATAGCCTGAGAATTTTTCAGGTCTTTATATTCTGGTTCCTTTTTGCTTAAAAATGCCTTCTTCATTTCATTTCTCTCCACTTGTATTTTAGTGTAAGTACTAAGGAGAACCTAATTGCGCCTTCAACACTGTACTTAGAAACACTCCTCGCTAAATATCCAATTTCCTAGCTTAGAAGTTCCACCTTCCACAAAACAGTAGCTCACAATTCAGACATGCTCTTTGCCACTTTGTGACAAGGATAGCCTTTCCTCAAGTTCTCAGGAGCACAGTCCTCAAGTCCATCTGATATCTCATCAGAGGTAGTCTTTTATTTTTACATGGATAATTTTGATGGTTTTATTTTATTTTTCATTGTGTTTTTTTCCATGTATTCCCCATTTCCACCCACTCCCCCACTCCCACAATCACCATCCCATTGTCTGTGTTCATAAGTCCTTATTGTTTTTTGCTCAATCCCTCCACTCATCTCCCCCAGGGCTGTCAGCCTGCTCTCCATCTATGAGTCTGTCTCTATTTTGCTTGTTAGTTCAGTTTATTCATTAGATTCCACGTATGAGTGAAATCATATGGTATTTGTCTTTCTCTGACTGGCTTATTTCACTTAGAATAATGTTCTCCAGGTCCATCCATGCTGTCCCAAAGGGTAAAATTTTCTTCTTTTTTATGAGTAGTATTCTATCGTCTAAATGTAGCATAGTTGTATTACCCACTCATCTAGTGATGGACATGTGGGCTGCTTCTGTTCATATTTCAAATAGCCTTCATTCATGTGACATATGTATTTTCTAGATAGAAGCTTTCTATACCTGTCCCCTCTTTTCTTTCTGAGCTCTCACCAGGTTTGCCTTTAGCATCCATATGGTGACCAACAAAGTAATGCAGTGCACAAGAGATGGGAAACTACTGGACCATTTTCAGCAGGATAGCAATGTGGTCTGATTTATTTTATTAAAATTACGGTGGCATCTCCACTGAGAATTGATAGCAGAGGACAAGAATGGCAATGGGAAAAAATGGTTAGGAAGCTCTGAAGACAACATAAAAATGTTTTGTTGACATTGGATGTAAAGTGTAAGAAAAAAGGGAGAATCTAAGTATGACTTCAAGGAATTTGGTTGGAGCACATTGGAAGTGCCAGCTGTCACAGATTGAGATGAGGAAGGCTGACGGCATAGAATATTTGAGTGAGAATAACAAGAATCCTTGTTAGACACGTTAAGGTCGAGGTGTGTGTTAGACACCCAAGTAGAGATGCTGAGCAGGGAGCTGTATATTTGTGTCTATAATTTAGCAAAAAGATCTTTGCCTATCATTCCTGGAAGAGCTGTCTGCTATTGTCTTGGTTTTACAACCATGAAATTTTATGGGATCACTAAAGCTGTAATGAAGATAAAGAAGAGGCCCAAGGGTCCGTTCCTGAAGTTCTCTGATATCAGGAGTTCAGTGAGAGAGGAAGGACCAGCAAAGCTGACTGGGAGGTGAGGCCACTGAAAAAGATGGCCAGGAAAGTGTGGTATCCAGGAAGCAAAATGAAGAAAATGAAGAAGACCAGGAAAGTATGTTACCCAGGGAGCAAAATGAGGAAAGTGTTTCAGGGAGAAAAAAAAATGATCAACTATATCCAATGGTGGGCAACAGATCAAGTAAAAGGAGGACTGAGAACTGGCCACGGGATGAAACAGCATGTATCATTGTGGAGCAATAAGAGTGATGGTAACATAGAGGTGCAGGGGTGCTAGAAGTTTAATTAAAATGAACTCAAGAGAGAAGAATATTAAAACAATTGGGACTGTGAGTATAAACAGTATTTTAAAGAGTTTCACTGTAAAAATGAGGCAATATTTGGAGCAGGGAGAGTGCTCAAGAGGTTTTATGCTATTGTTTTTCTGTTTCTGTCTTTTAAAACATATTGCAGAAATTATAACATGTGTTATGTGAATGACCAAATAAAGGTGAAACACTGGATGATGTAGGAGACAGCAGGAGAATTAACACAGTGAACCCCTTGAGTGGGTGAAAGGAATGGGCTCCATGCTCAGTGAAGGGCTAAGGCATGGGCGAGAACAGAGAGACCTCTCTGTGAACAAGGAGGGAGGCAGGCCAGTGAATAAGAGCACAGAGAATTGCATGTAGAAAGAAAGCAAATGATTTTGAAAGTGGAATATGAGTGTATAAATGGAGAGATATGGGATAAGGAACAGGGATGAGGAGAGGAGCAAACTAGGATTTTTGCACATCTACAGTATATAAGACATTCTCCCAGTGATTAAGAACACAAATCAATACAAGGTCTTTTTCCCTACCCTCAAGAGGCCCACACTCTGGTAAGGCAGACAAGTAAATATATAGATTTAATAATGCAGAGTAGTAAATGTCTTAATATAGTAGATTAAGCTACTTACATAAAGTATACCTACATCCCTGTCATGAATGCATCCATGGGTATACTCACAAAATAGGTCAAAAAGGATTGTAAAGGCAGGGTACCGATACTCTTCCCTGGCTCTGTGAACTCTTAAGCTTTCTCTGTGTAACATGCTTCTCTCCAGAGTTTGCTTTATAAATGTCTAGTATGCCCTTTTTTTCTAGTGTATAGCCTTGGAGACAAAACCAGGATTGAGTCAAAATAGCTCAATTTGATCCTAGATTCCCAATGAACAGCTAAGAGATATGAACAAGCTAATGAACTTGCCTCAGTGCCCACACCATCATAATGGAGATAACGATGTCTCATATAAATATTGTGATGATGGAATTATTAATATGTAGAAGTGCCTAGAAGAGTATCTGGCACACATTGAATATGCTATGAAGTTAGATTATATATCTTACTATTTTATTGCATTTTGTTTTAGTTTTTATGATCTATCCAGTATCTTAGCTTTGTCACCTTCCCTTTTTGTAATATTTTCTTGTTCTTTAGTAGGAGTTAATTTTTTGTATATTTATCCTTTGCACC
The DNA here is from genome assembly GCA_004026545.1 of Mormoops blainvillei. Taxonomy (NCBI): domain Eukaryota; kingdom Metazoa; phylum Chordata; class Mammalia; order Chiroptera; family Mormoopidae; genus Mormoops; species Mormoops blainvillei. The sequence continues at coordinate 126,771 of PVJD01000527.1, read as the reverse complement.
TTTTATTTCTCATTTAAGATGCTTCCTCATCATGAACTTCTTTTTATGATTATTCATGTATTTTTTCTGTTGCCGTTTACCCTGGGGCTAATTGTGGATGCTCTCCACTTCACCAAGTCTGATTCTACCCTCTAAACGGGCTGCAGTCAGTGACAATATCAAAAAACCAGTCCTGGTTTCAGGGGCCCAGCTTCTCTACAGCTCTTGCTCCCACTCAGCTGGGCTCCTTTTGCTTTATGTGAAGAGCGAACGTCTGTGTCTGCACGGGGCTGCTCTGGCTGCTTGTGTAAGTTAACATTGTTGACCAATGTTAACAATGTACATACAGAAATGACACCTGCTTGAGTGTCGTTGGTAGGATACATGGATGTCTCACATGAGATGGACAGCAATTTGAGTGTTTAATCTAAAATATCATACGATGTGCTTGAGTATGATATCATTATGCTACAGAATTACATGCTTATAATTTTGTAATAAAATGTTTTGTAATAAAAAAGGGTGTTATGTGTGCCAGACCCTTGTTTTATAGTGTATGTACACACACACACACACACACGAAATGATTCCTAATGAAAAAAGCATAGAGATTTTATACTTGAACAAATTCTATATCTGGATACTATAGCAATTCAGGTTAAAGAAAAAAGTTGTTTTTTGGGTTTTTTTTTACTGAAAATAATCCATGAAGATGATGAGTATAAATAGAAAATTTATGTTAAAGTTTATACAGCAGGACCAATCACAGACAAGAAGTCTGCACACAGAGCATGGAATTAAGAGTAAATAAAGACAGCTAAATAAATGATTCAAGATTTTCTTTTCTCTTTTAGTATTCCCATCTGTCTTTCTGCAAATAGTGCTGGCTTGGTTGAAGTCTCTTTTCCTCTTTAGTGATACAAATAATTTCTTCCACCATCTGACAAATATTTAATAAGCTTCAATGATATAAGTGTCTTTTTTAAAGGTTACTAACCCATGACCCCTACCTTGCAGCCCTGATACTGTATGTCAGGCCCCTGTGAAAACATACAGCCTTTAAAAAGTCTTCCCCGGCATTCTAGGCAAAAGCGCTCCTCAACTCTTCCAGAACGCACTTGTAACTCCATTATTTGGTACTGAGAAATTTACTTCCTCTCTTGTGATGTCTCTGTACTTGCCTGGCTCCTGGCTTGCTAGGGGTTGTTGGGAAGTGTGACATCCACCTTGTTTAAGGCAGTTCCTTGTGTGTGATGGGTATTCACCAACTCCTGATGGGTAAAATTAACAAAGTATTGTTTACTCTGGAATTCATTGTGAAAATTATTTCAACTAATTATGTGCCGTTCTTCATTGTACTAAAACAAACAACTTTGTTTTAGCAAACAAACAATCATTGCTTGAACCCCTCCTCTGGCTCTTAACCTCTCTCCATTTTCTAGATTATTTAAACATGATGAAAAAAACACAAAATCAAACTTGTTTTTGAATGGGTTGAAAGGAGCAATAACTTTATCATCGCCTCCAAAATTAAGGGGAAAATGTATTTGACGATAATGCTATACACTGGCAGAACATCTTTCTCAAAATCACCTGCAAGCAAGGAGGTGTGTAAGTAGTGGGACTCATTCAGCACCATCTGAAACCCAGCCCAGGCTCTACAATGCCCCTTGAGATGGGCTTAGGGGGCACAAGGGGCGACAACGTGATATTGTCTGCAGTGTCCAGGGGCAGGATATTGGATGAAAACTCAGCCTAACCGAGTGTTTAGCCATTAGAATTTAGTACTGTATTGATTTGCAGTTAGGAGAGAAAGTTTAGCATTAGCATCACTGCAAAAGCTAGATTTTCATGACCAAAAGTTGGTTTATCCTAGACCTATGTGTACACCCAGAAATGCACCATTTCTCTGGGACTGACTGAGACTTTTGAAATGATCTCCAAAGGCTGGTCTGGTCCAAATTATAGCTGTTCTTTCTTTCACAATATACCATTGAATAAAACATTGCTCCCTTCCTGAAGGATATGAACTTTCAGTTTCCAGATGGTTTGGGGAAAGTATATCTTTTTCATGTCCTCTTTGCCTCAATCCATTGGCTTTATACTTGCTGACACACATCAAACATCATTTCTTTCCTGAAAATAAAGCTAATAAAAAATTAATGTTTTTCATTGATGTATTATTTTTGTGTATATTATTTTTGTTTGTTAGTTTTAAATAATTTAATTTTATCATTACATCAAATATTCTCTTGGGTCGAATACATTTAATGTTTGATGTATAGAAATTCATTATTAAAACTATGTGATAATTTACTTGTGTAATTGCTGTATATCACACTCATAATGGGATGAGAAAAAGGAAAAATGTAAAAGAAAATAAAGGAAACAAGGAATGAATAAATCATATGCAAAAGCAATAAACAAATAATTATAAAATAAAGAAAACAGAAAGAAGAGCCCAAAAAATGATGGATGCTTTTGGTTCCTTTAACATGGATTTCAGGTTTATTAGCAATAACAGTTAATCGTTGTGATTTTGCTTGTATTAATAATGACAGCTAATGCCTGTATAGTATTTACTTTACAAAGCTGTTTCTTCATTTGAGCATCACGTCCCATTTCCATATTTACAACAACTCATGAAATAAGGACCCTTTTAATCTACATTTTGTTTAAATGGTCAAAAAGTAAAGCCCCATGAATACTGTAATATAAGAAGTATCAAATGCACATGTAGATGTATGCAATGTAAACAAATAATTACAACTCAAAATCCTTTTAGAAATAACCTCCCACTCAGTCCCACAAAAATATCCCTCACACTCACCCCCCCCACACACACACACAAAATCCAGCAGGTGTTTTTCTCGCCTCACTATATAACCTCCTTGTGTAAAATCCACAAACTGGCTTTAAAGACTTGTAACATTAGTATTAGTTCACGTTTTTGGAGAACTTATTATTTGCCGGGAATTGTGCTAAGCAATCTCCACACATTATCTCATCTGACACTCACCATGACCCTATAAGTGATTTTCTTAATATCTCTATCGTATAGGCCTTTTAAAAATGGGTAGCTAAGTCATCTGCCAAAGTTCTGAGACAGGTACATGGTAGACCTAGAATAAGCTTTAAATGTTGTTTGGCACTGAAATCCTTGCTCATAATCACCATTCTGTAATTCTAGTGTACCACACAAATTTAAGTGCTACGCAGATATGTTCATCTATTTCTGAAATAAATACTCTATGAGAGGTTTTGAAGAGTTACTGGGAAACCTATAACACTGAATTTTGTGTAATTTGGCTAATAGAATCCTTCCACTTAAAATTTAAACTCTGAACATTTATGACTAGAAAAATTGAACATTTTCTGTAGTAGATAAGACAATAGAAATCAGTCGAACAAATCAACAACAACAAAAGATACTGAAAAAAGACTGACCAGTAGTAGATATAAATAGAGGTAACAATGGGTAAAAATAGAAATAAGGACAGTTACACTATATTAAAAATGCAATGATTTAATTGTAAAGAGGAACTGAAGTTAATAGAAACTTTCATGTTTAACTGCATACGATGCTTTTTGTGATTCTTGTGCTATGTTATAGATTTAGGCCTAGTTCGTGCAGTTGTTTTTTGGGATTTTTTTTTTTTTTACATTTACACAGTATAAAGTAAGAAACCATTTAAAAATTTTCTAAAGCAACATTTCAACCAAAGAGAGCAACTGAATATTAAAAATACAATGGAGAAAAGAAAGCTTCTTCACTAAATGGTGCTGGGAAAATTGGAAAGTCACATGCAAAAGAATGAAACTAGACCACTGTTTTTCCCCATGCACAAAAATTAACTCAAACTTGACCAAAAACCTCAACACAACACCTGAAACAGTTACATGGAATCAAACATAGGTAATAAATTCATAGACCTTGGTCTTAGAAAGGACTTTATGAATTTGACTCCAAAAGCAAGGTAAGTAAAGGGAAAAATAAATGAATGTGACAAGACCAAACTGAAAAATTGCACAGCAAAAGAAACCTCCAACAAAACAAAAAGGCATCAAACTGAGTGAGAGAAGATATTTGCAAATGATAGCTCTGACAAGGGGTTAATATCCAACCAGATATGCATATACGCATAGTCCACGGACACAAATAACAACAAATAACAATGTGGTGAAGGCAGAGTGGGTAGGGGTGGTAGAGGCTGGGTGGAGGGCAGCAAAGGGTGGGGGGAATGGGAGACATCTATAATAGTGTCAAAAATAAAACAAATTTTTTAAAAAAGAACTCATACAACTTAACGCCAAACAAACAATCCAATTAAAAGCTGGACAGAAGACCTAAACACTTCTCCCTAGAAGACAAACTAATCTCCAACAGATATATGAAAAAATGCTCAACTTCTCCAGCTATTAGGGAAATGTAAATCAAAACCACAATAACATGATTTTGGTATAAACAAGAGAATGTATTTCATCTGCTCTGAATCCAACGTGATTTTGGTATAAACAAGAGAATGTACTTCATCTGCTCTGAATCCAAGGCCATACTATTCCTTAAAGCAATAAAGTAAAAATGAACAGGATCTTTTGCATATGTAATTATATTCCTCAACTCCTAGTCACGTAAAGCTATTTTAGAAAAGGGAGAGAACAATAGGGGAAAATGAGAGCTATTTTACAGCGTGGTAAACACCCCAAAAAGGCATGTGATTTTCCCCCCAGAGGGTATATTATGTAAAGCTTTTAAATCAATGCACACCAAATTGGCTCAAAACAAATACAAATGAAAATAACAATATCCATCTATGTGTAGTTTGTTTTCCATATATGGTAACTGGTCACTGGCTAGCAAAACCTAGTAAGAATGTGTTTATGTGGGCTTTTTCTTTTTGTTTGTTTGTTTTGTTTTTTTTTTCCATTTACATGATTAGATCCTTAACAGTATTCTGATTGAAAAGCATCCCTTTAAAGATCTCCACCTCTTGCTTTTTACATCTGTCTCCCTGTGCTCAAAAGCAGCAGCAGCAGAGGGGCTTACAAGACAAGCGATGGCGACACAGGAAAGAAAAATGGCAATGCCTCCATTCAGAGATTGTTTCCAATTTATTGGTGTTGTAGAAGTGTATGGGCCCTTTTGGAAACTTGTGCTTTTCTGAGGATTCGACCAACCTGTATCATCACATTTCTCCCACCACAATTACACAAGGCAGTTAAATAAATAGATATAATAGATGTTGGTTTTGTCTCTAGAAATTTATTGCCATGGTGTTCAGCTAGCTATCCCATTTACCTCAGCTTTCAAAGAGTGATTTAAGTGTCATCCACATGATACAGCAATAGTAAACTAAGTTGCCATAATCATTCATTTATCCACAAAACATTTCCTGTGCATCACCTATTTCTCAGGTTCTGTTCTAGGCACTGAGACTATGAAGATAAATGAAGTATGCTTTCCAAGTCCTTTGCGATGTAATGGTCAAGATAATAAAAAAAAAACTAATCAAACATCCAAAACCTAAAAACTATTCTCTTTATCAAAGCTATTCAGAGCAATAATGGATAAAAATAAGTATTCTATTAACTATCCTCTGAGTTAATAGTGACATCATTGTTATAAATGGCACAGAGCTTTCTGCCAACAGGAAGCTGATATATCCAATTTGGCACTGAGAAACACGCATGTGTGTGTAGATACTCAATACTCTAAAAGGTCTCCAGTGTGGCTTGTGTTACAGATACAAAAACGTAACATGACCACTTAAAATTTTTTTCATTTTCTTGTGATACTGAAACATTTGTAGTTTGCAAAGAATTTCTTTGAGCAAGTCAAGGGAAAACATGAAATAAAGAAGAAAATAAGTTTGTGTATGAAGGAACATTAAAACCACCTCAGATAAGCGGTAGTAATTCTCTGTAACAAGATTATACAGGTTTTATTGTCAGTGAACTGTGATAGTTGATCCAAATGGAGATGATTATGAGCCATGAGCTGCTTTATGTTAGAGGAAACAATACATTTTCATTTACTCAGGCCAGTAATCTGCACTTTTAATAGTTATTAAAACTGTGACTCAACCGGCAACGGCAGGGAGAGGAGCGGTTTTGGGGAAGGAAGAAGGTTCCTGCACTGAGGTTCGGCTTTCCTTTGTGTTCTAGAACCTCAAGGTGGCTCTCCTATTCATTTTAAATTTAAACAAAGGCATTTCAAATGCTATTATAATGATAATTTTTAAATCATAGTGTTTATTCTATACAGAGAATGGAATTAACTGCATGGTGTGCTTTCCCTCCAGAATGTCTAGTATACATTTGAGCCACACACCTTATAGTTAATTTTGCAATTTTCCAGTCAGGTAATCTAATCACCCTCATGGATAGAACTGGAACAGTATTAAAACTGAATCAAAAATGCAATACTGAAATGCACTGAAAGTTTTTTAATGAGTTTACTGAAATAGTAATATTGTACAAGACATAAAATTTGTTAACCCTTGTTTATGAAGGTATGTATTTCTCAAATTTGCTTTTCTATAAAAAGGGACATTGCTAGGCCTAAATATTGAGAAAAACTTCCATTAATATTCTGGCAGCTTTTAACAAGGGGCACAATAGCAAAACATTCTGCTGTAGGCTCTGTGAAAACGCCTTTATGGAATTTCATTTGTAAACCTAAGGAATCGGCACAAAAGAGAGATCACCATGACCCTTAAATCTTTCAGGAAACTGTACCATTGCTGTGAAGAAACATGGAAGGCAAATCCCATTTTAATAATTACTTACTATCTCCTAGGCACTGTGTGATATATTATTTATTTTTTATAGCAACCTCTAAGAGAATATTATTGCCACTTATTAATGAAGGAATTAAAGCTCAGAAAATTCAAGTTCCTTATCTCAGGTGACAGAGCTAGCTAATTTTCCCTCTCACTGGAATATTCATTTGTGTAAGTGGTTCCTTCTTGTCATTCAGATCTGAGCACCAATGTCAACTCCTAGGAGAGGCCTTGTAAGACCACCTCATTAAAAAGCAGCTGCATCTCTCAGCCCAAGTTAGTGCTGTCTTGTTACTTCTTCATTTTATTTTTTTACAGTGCTTACAATCTGAAATGATCTTATTTACATCTATTTATGATATCTATCTATCGTCTATCTATGGTTTTTCCCCCTCTCCACCTTGCCACTGAATGCAAGTCTATGAAAGGAGAACTTTTCAATTTGTTTATTCTTGTTTCTCAGCCTTTTGAAAAGTGCCTGACACTTAGTAGTAGTTAAATTAATATTTGTTGAATAAATGTACGAAAGAATGAATGAGTGAATGAATAAAATAATAGAGCCAAGATTCAAACCCAGGTCACTTGAGTCAATATCTAATGTTCTTTAACTATATCACATTGCCTGCAGATACTTAAATCTGAAGATGACAGTCAGAGTCCCTGTTCATTATAGGTAGAAAGGAAACAATTCTTCAGCCCGATGTGCTATTGATAAAATATGTTATCAAAACCCTCCCCCTCCTCTTTTCCTATCTATCAGTTTCTCTTTCCATTTAAGTTAGCCAGTGGTCTCTGGTAAACTAGATCATACTTAGCTGTGAAAAGGCTTAACTGATTCCTCCTACTTGGAATTTGGCTTATTTTCCATAATCAGTCAACACCACCCTTATGTCCTTAATTTTCTTTTTACTAAATTGAATGTCAAAGTGCATCAACAAGGTCAATTCTTTTAAAACACCCTAATTTTCTCACCCAAATTATCTTTTACAACACTCATCTAGAGAACTTAGAAAACCCAGTTAAATCAAAGTGTTTACCTAGATACTTGCTGTCTATTCCAAATTCAAATTTATGACCACGAAACTCAAATGAGAGCTAAATGTGTGCTATTCGAATCACTTTCGTAGTATGTTGGCTTTTCAGTGCTCAATAAATTTATACCATCTCTTGCTTCAAATCTCCTATGATTCCTCTTTCTTTTCATCCCTTCTCCCCAATTGCATGCCTTTAGTGGAAAACTTGTAGAAATCTCTCCTCTTCTTACCCCCAAATCTGTCACTCGATCTGTATATGTATTTGCCCTCTTCCTTCTTGACCATTACCATGGATAAAATATTCCTGACTCTATCAAAATCTAGCCCTTCATATTGTACCTGTTTTATGTTCATTATGGCTCCTTTTAAAAGCTTACCTTTTCAAATTATCCCTTTTAAAATCAACACTATCATTTCTTATTTTTTTTAGAACCATCTTTTATCTCTTATTTAGAAAACAACAAAAATCTTCTTGACCTCCTCCAACTAGTGTCCATTTTTTTAGTTGCCTTCATTGTAAACCAACTTTCCAAGTTTCTATAGTTGTCCTCTCTCCTGAAACCTCTCCAATTACATGCTTGCTTCCACCACTGTAGCAGAGACTTTACATCAGGAGGTTACCAATGGCCTCAGTGCAGACACATGGGGTGTGCTGCTTCATTCCTCTTTGAGAAAGGACCTGCTGTGCAGCGGCTGGGGATTGTGGTGAGGAGGCTGCCTCAGCCGTCAGCTTTTTTATGGCTGGCATTAGCTGCAGAGACATTCTTGTTCTAAATAGACAGCATCTGATGGCTGGGCAAGGCAAGACTACAAATACTCAGCCCTTTCACTGACATGGGATAATTCTGGTGGCCATTTTAGCTCTAAAACTCCCCACCCCAAGTTGGCCTAATATTGGGTTGGCCGAAAAGCTCATTTGTTTTTTCCATGAGATAGCTCTAGTAGTACTTAGTTGTCTTTAACTGCACTTAAAACACTTTTGTTAAATTGTATTGTAAACAACTGTCTTATCAATGTATGTTAAAAAAATCAAAATTGGTAAATTTTTGTGTAGCCATTTTAATATTGAAGATGGAAGGAAATTCACAATATTTTTTGGCATACTATGTTTTATTATTTCAAGAAAGGTAAAAATGCAGCTGAAACACAGGAAAGACTTGTGCAATGTGTGGAGAAGGTGCTGTGACTGATCAAACATGTCAAAAGTGGTTTACAAAGTTTCGTGCTGGAGATTTCCAACTGGACAATGCTCCATGGTCTGGTAGACCAGTTGAAGTTGATGGCGATCAAATTGAGACATGAATTGAAAACAATCAATGTGTACCATGCAAGTGATAGTCGACATACTCAAAAATATCCAAATCAATAGAGTTATGAGGGAAAATGAAAACTATGCATTTTATTTTATGGAAAAAAACTAAAAGGACTTTTTGGCCAGCCCAATATTTTCTAGGTATTCATTGCAGTTTGACATTTTCCTCTACCAAGTCCTGCTCCTTTCCTCCTTCATTTCACAGGTGTAGTTCCCTAGAAAACATCTTATGGCCCCAAATCAGTATCTGCTTCCAAAGAATACAACCTGTGACAATTAGTACCAGTAGGAATAAGAGATGGCAGGCCGTAAGATAGGCTTTGGTCTTGGGAACTGGGTCACAAGCTGCTAGGTGACAATGGCAACCCATCACTAGCAAGGAGGAACACGGGCGGCACCTCGGACAAAGTGGTCATCCACCTAAAACTTTCAACTTTGGTAAATGGGTAGATCATGAGGATATATTGGTAGACGATCCCATACCAGCAGGTGATGACACTGCTGTTGTTGAAATGAGTGGAGAAAATACTCTATATACAAATAACAAGATTTCTTGTAATAACAAGAAAATACTCTATATGCAAATAACAAGATTACCTGGCTATTGCTAAGCAACACAGCTGCTCTATAGCCATAGAGCCTAATACAGTAGTCACTAATATTTGTGACTATTATTTACTTGAAATATGGCTAGTACAAACTGAGATGCACTGTATATATAAAAAGCTTATCAGATTATAAGACCTACCTCATTAATTTTTCATGCTGATTACATGTTGAAATACTCTTTTAGTTATGCAAAGGTTGGCAAAAGTAGGTTTATAGTTGTGAGTACATGAAACAGAGTTTATTCTTTTGACTTAATAAAGCTATTATAATAATCATAACCTGTATGTCTTTCCATACAAAAAACTATAAACCTACTTTTGCTTGCCCTTCTATTGAGTCAAATGAAATATATTAAAATTTTATGTTTTATTTTATTTTGTTTAGATGGATGGGGATTGGGAAGGTGGGTGAAAAAGGTGAAGGGATTAGGAAGTACAATTTGGTAGTTACAAAATAGTCATGGGGATGTAAGGTACAACATTGGGAAATAGTCAATAATACTTAATAACTATGTATAGTATCAGATAGATATGAGGTTAATCAGGATGACCACTTAGTAAGTTATATAATGTCTAATCACTGAGATGTGAAATTATTATAATATTGTATTCAACTGTATTTAAAAATAAAAGATGATTTAAATAATAAAATTAAAAGGTTTAGAAAAAATGTCACTGCTAAAAATATTTTAAAGTATATATGTGATTTGCATTATATTTTATTGTACGATATTGCTCTATAGGGGAAAAAACAGTTGAGATTGAGTAACACATAGTTAAAAGCTAGGTTTAGAAACCAGTGAGCTCCTTGATTTTATACAAAGAAGTTAGCATTGTCGCTAATGAGAGGCTGGGGAAAGCTGAGGGCCCAGCTCTGGATTTAATAGATTGCACGAACATGAAAGAAGTTTAGACACCACCTATGGCCAAGGCCAGGATGAAGACCTCTGGATACATGTCCCTAAAAGTTATCACTCCTAAGATTCTCTGGGTTTTGTGAGCCAATGATAGGGCCTACCCACTGTATTTAGAGCTTATACTGCTGCCAGCCCTGTTGAAAGATAGGTTAAAGTCCCCTCTCATCCAAAGCAGTATGTACCTACCTCAAGACTTGCCCTCCTCTTTCATGGTCCTAGGCCTAAAACTATGACTGAGTCAGGGAGTAACTCAGCTAGGGTGAAGCGATCTGTACTCCAAAGGAGCTGCCAGACCCAGCCAATATGTCCTAACTAGGATTGGGGAAATGCATGTGGGGCTGGATTCCAAGGGTGATTAGTCAAAGGATCTGCAATATAAAACTGGATAGAGAAAGGTTTATTGACTTGGGTGTGTCTTCCCAAGGTGCAGGATTTAATTAGCAATGCTCCTTCCCAGAAAATGTCATGAACTCCCTACTAGGATGACTGCTAGAAATAAGGGAAAACTGAGAGCCCACACTGAGCAAAGCGGAAATGCCAGAGTTGTCATCATAGCAGGCTCTGGAAGAAGAATATAGAAGGCTAGGTAAATGCTGAAATGAATATTCACTATATATTCACTGTACAGCTGGAAGACTCAGTAGGTGATTACACTCTACATCAAGGCCAGAGGGCATACATTTGCTGAGGATGTGAGGAATGTGCTAAAGGGATGATACCAGCCTCAGTAAAAGTTCATTGGTGGCTGTATGGAGAGGACTGGAAGGAGAAGAATGTCACAAATCTTTACTCAATAATATTAGTGCAGATAATAGGACCAAAAAACAATAGAGGCTAAGGGGCAGTGCTTAACTACCATTATCCAAGAGGGTTACATTTTTTTTTGTAATGAATGAAATAGAGGAGTAGCCAAGGAAGTCTGACCCATAGATGGTCATGGAGATGTTAATAGAACAAGGCATCTTCTGGGGCAAAAATAGATAAACTGCCGATAGGAGAAATACTCAGCTTTTATTGAAAAGAACTCAAAGTTAAATGACCAGGAGGATGAGAGCAGACATCCTGCTAAAAATTCATGACCTTCTGTCCAGTTTTCAAACTGAGGTAGTTTTCAGAAGATCCATTCACTGACGATGTGACAGGGTCTCAGGTAAAAAGTCCTCACTATTGTATGATAAATATATGTGGTAATTATGACTCCAGTCCTTCCTCTAAAAGACTACAGTCATTTACTTGGGGAAAGAAAACACCTAGATATTAAAATTTTGACAGATGTTGTACACAGGGCCTGGGTTGACATTGGTATCTAGAAACCGTCATATTGGTTTTTCTGTTAGAGTGAGTGTACCTAAGGGTCAGATGATAAGTGAAGAAATAGAGTCATGGCCAATGTCTATATACATCTACTAACAGCATATCCACTGATGATCATTTCCCTGGTCCATGAATGTACACTCAAGAATGGGCCCTGGCTGGTGTGGCTCGGCGGATTGAGTGCCAGCCTGTGAACCACAGGGTCACCTGTTCAATTCCCAGTCTAGGGCACGTGCCTGGGTTGCGGGCCAGGTCCCCCGTAAGGGATGTATGAAGGGTAACCACACATTGATATTTCTCTCCTTCTCTTTCTTGTTCCCTTCTCCTCTCTAAAAATAAATAAATAAAAGCTTTAAAAAAAAAGCATGGCACTTAAGAATGTGATAAAACACTTTTATTGGATCTTTAGCCACTTGGATAATAGCTATAATACTGGGTAAGGTCAAGAAAAAGTCCCTGCAACTGCTCGTTTTACTCCATAGTCAACAAGACATCAAAAACATTTTTGAACCTTGAGAGTGGGGGCAAAGTGTGGAGATCAGTGCTGCTTTTATGAATCTAAAGGATGCAAGAGTATTTGTTTTCATAACGTCATTATTGAATTCACTATTCTGAACACAATAGAAGCAAGATGGATCCTGAAAGATAACTACAAGCTTAACACAGTAATAGTCCCTTTGCAGCTGCCATGCCAGAAGTGGTATATTTGCTAGGTCATATCATTATGACCTCAGGAACTTGATATGAAACCATTATTCTGGAACATGTATTCTTTTTTATCTCAATCAGAATAAACATTTAGAAACAGTTCACATTCACCTGGATTGAACAACAATATTAATTTACAATTTCGCTCACAGCTATGTTAATTTGTCCACCCTCTGTCATAATATAGTCTGAAAAGATCTGGACCATCTGGACAACTCGCAATACTTCACATTAGTCCATTACATCAATGATATTATATTGATTATGCCAGATGAGCAAGAGGTAGCTGGCATTCTGGAAGCCTTGGTAGAACAAATGCATTTCAGAGGGTGAGAGATCAAACCAGTGTAAAGGAAGGGGCCTGCCATGCCTGAAGCACTTTAAAGGTCTCTAAGTAATGGACAAATAATTGCATGTTGCACTGGATAACACAAAACAGGGAGCATAATGTCATAGTGGGTCTTTTCTGGTTTTAAAATGGAATATATTTACTCCATACTCAGAGATGTACTGATTGACACACAAAAAATAAGACAAAAATCTGAGTAAAGCCCAGAACAAAAAAGGGCTCTACAGCAGGTCCAGGCTAAGGCGCCCCAGCCCCACTACTCAGATCATAGAATATGGTGGGTTCTATGGGTTTGGAGCTATCAGTGCTGAGAAAGAATATCACACAAGGAAATTGTGGGAAGTTCCAGTAGGACAATCATAACATTCCCCTGGAATGTAAAATAGTTCCCTTTTTTTAGTAAAGGAGGTGCATGAGTAGATGCATGACCACAGTATCGACTGGTTGTATCTCATACTTCCAGACTGCTGACCATGGGATGTACTAGAACAGTCTGCTGAAGGCGCAACTGAAGTGCCAAGTGGCAGGCACTATTCTGAAAAGAGGGGGTGCCATCCTTAAGGACCCAGAATATGTATTGAACCAAAGACCTTTATATTTGCTGTAGCAACAGTTGGAAGAGTACACAGGTCCCGGAATCAAAGAGTGGAATCACGTGATCTTAATCTAAGTCTATGTAGACATGACAAAAGCTCCCCTTGACTATTGGAACAGGTGCCTCAGTTTCAGGTTCAAAAACCCCAGTAATGGGAACATGAGATGAGAGAAGATGCTTCCCTCCAAAGTTCAGATTCTACATCATTTCTTACCCCACGTTAAACACTACTTTACGGGATGATTGACAGTGAGGACATCCATTCTCTTCTAAAAAAATAAAACAAATTACAGCTCAATAGGACATACTCTTGTCCCCAAATCTGAACAAAATGATCACAAATTATTCCTAAATTCAGTATGATTTATTTCATCATGTCCATGTAAACCTTGTTATCACCTTTCTGTCATTTTGGGTAAAAACAATTGTGATAGGGAATAAAAATTAAGAGGTAAATAAAATTTAATTGTTTGAAGAATATTTCCTTTTCTGTGCAAAGAAGATAACAAACTTTGCACTTCCGGGGTAATCCTTGTTGTCAAAAGTTATAGAAAATAAGCATGAGGCTTTTTATATATTTTATCCTCCATTCTCTGAACACATTTTTTCGACTTCTCAGTATCTCAGATCTGAGCCTATAAATCTAAGAACCTGTTTCCCAAATTTCAAGAAATGTACAGTCTGACACCAGAGTTTTCTGTCAGTATTTTGTTTCTTCTTCCATATTTCCAGAATTTTTATTTCCTTAGGAAAAGTCTGTGCAGATAAAGTGTTGGGAAAACACAGGCGATGATAGCAGATTTACCACCTGCCCATTTACTGCCTGCAGATTTATGGCCAATGCAGCCTATTTTGCCATCTGGGTCAAAGTCGTATTTTCACTGGAAATATTTTGGTAAGTTATTGCTGGCATTTTTTACATGCAGGTGGTGATTATACAGGTTTTATGGCACTTTCATAACTGTGTGTCTCACTGAAGTGCACAGAAGCTGATCTTTTGTGAATGTCTACAGAAGCGATTTGATGAGATGGAATGCACTCTATTCATTATATTTACCAGTGTGGGAGGAACTCCTTTAACATAAAATGTAATCCCCAAAAAGGAGCCAGTTATCTTCCGTGGTTGTTTCCAGAAGTATAGATTGTGGTACTAAAAAAGAAAAAGAAAAATGACTACTCTTGGGCATTGAGGCTAGTGTTACCTGTACAAAGAGACTTTTAGAGTTGGTCTGGGCATCTGTCTAAAAGAGCACCAAAAGTTGTTAATTTTGATATTTTAGTCTTTGTAATTTTCCCACCTTAATATTTTTATTATTGAAAAAGATATTTCAGTCTGGTGTATTTTTTATAGTTATGTAGATACACACTGTAAAGGATAACCTTATGATTATACATGGCTTTTGGAGAAAGAAAAAAACATGAGACTTGAGATAAGGAGACCTGGAATTTAAAAAAAGTGAAAAAAGTAAAGGGACTAACCAAAACAAACAAACAAACAAAAACTCATAGACACAGATAACAGTGTGGTGATTACCAGAGGGAAAGGGAGGTGGGGAAGGTAGAAGAGGGTAAGTGAGGTAAAAAGTGATGGAAGGGGACTTGAATTCAGGTACAGAATACACAATACAATATACAGATGATGTATTATAGAATTTTATACCAGAAACCTATATAATTTTATTAACTGATGTCACTTAAATAAATTTAAATTCAATATGAATATTTAAAAAAATAGAAAGAATTAAGGAGACCTAAATTCTGACATAAATCCTGTAACCTGAGAGCTAAAAATCTTACCTTATCTCCCCTGAGTAGTCATCATCTAAAAGAAGATATAGAATATTCTCATCATCCCACAAAACTTTATCATGTTCCTTTTCAGTCTATCTAACCCTGGCCACCTCCATAGACGTGAAAAATTACTGACTTTTTTGTTGTTGTTATCTTAGACTAGTTTTGATGAGTTTTGCACTTCATATAAATAGAATTATCTATTTTCTTTTGGTCACTAAAGTGTATGTAAAATTTGTCCATGTTGCATGTATCATTCATCTGTTCTTTATTATTGCTGAGTAGCATTCCAATACATAAATATTCCACAATCTGTTTAGCCATTCTTCTGTTTATAGATACTTGGGTTATTTTTAAATTTTGGTTTGTACAAGTGAGTTTCCTATGGATATACATGTGCAAGTCTTTTGTGGATACGTGTTTTTATTTCTCTTGTGTACATGTCTAGGTGTAGAATCTCTGCAACATAGGATATGTGTGTGTTTAATTTTATAAGAAACTGCCAAAACAATCCTCCAAAATGGTGGTACCATTTTATGCTTCCACCAGAAATTCTAGTTGTTCCACATCATTGTCAACACTTGGTATTATCAGTCTTATTTTTAGCAAGTCTAGTGGATATAAAATAGTATTTCATTATTTTAACTTGCATTTCCTAGAAGAATAGTAAGACTGAGCTTCTTTTCATATGTAAACCACATATAACTTACACATGTTTTACATTACCTTCAGAAAACAGTCTAATTTATAGATTCTTTCCTTGTTTTCCCTTGGTATTTTATAACTCATCTATGTAAATTTCAAAATGGCACATACTTTAATCCCACTTGCAAACATTTTAATTCAGAAGATACGGCATAAGATTTAGGAATATGGTCTGGATTAAAAAATAAACCACTAGATTACGTTGTGGGTATGTGACTAATACTAACCACTAATCTGTTTATTATTTCTTCATAAAGAAAGGGAATATAAAGTAAAAATTAAGAGCATAGAGTTTAAAATAAAGACGACTAGCTATCAGATCCCAGTTCCCACTTGCTGAGCATGGTGATTTTGGGCAAGTTACATAATCTCTTTAAATTTCAGGTTCTTTATCTATAAATTGAGTTTAATTATAATACCTCATAGGGATTAAATGTAGTGATGCACGTAAAATGATTACCATTGTGTTAAACTCATAATAAATGCTTGATATGCATTAGAAGTAAAGAGAAAAAAAATATTTTGAAGCAGCTAGACAAATCAGAAAATCTAATGTCAGTATCTGGATATATGCCTTTTACTACTATTGTTTAACCTAATTTAAACTTCAGATATTTCAGAAAATGTTTATGCCTTTTTTTTTTCATCTTTCTTTCACCTATAGAATTTTTGTAGATTGAAATATTGTCCCGGGTCTCGGCACTCTCAGTTTTCATAAACTTCTTCTGTGCTGAGTGGTAGAAGGTGTGCTTTTGTCAAGCTGTTGACTACCAGGGCAGGGTCTCCTGGACAGGCCATGGTTTCCACTGCACCTGTCTCCATCTGATGTTCCAGTCCAAAATTGTTTGGTCCTTGTTTCTGGATTCTCAGCTCTCTTTTCTCTTCCCTTCATACATTAACTAAAAATACAAAATCAAGCATGTTCTTTCTTTCTCTATTATTTCCTTTTATGTATCTGTGTATCTGCACGATATCGGCAGTCCTGTGATGATATTTTTAATTACTAACATAAAGTTTCCCTTTCCTACCACGGCTGTGATTCTACCTATAAATCATTCACTTAATCTACTCTCTCCTTTTTAAGGAAAACATCTGTTTTACACATTTGAGATTCTTTTTGCTTCTGGCTTTTTGTTTGTTTGTTTTGCTTTGTTTTGCTTTACAAATCAGCTGCAGTTTTTGTGAAAAATGAAGGGACACCGCCTCAAAATGGAGGCAGGAAACCAGGAAGAGAGAGATCTCGCACACTACCACTTACCTCATCTTACATAACCAGCAAGAAGGAAGATTTCCGCCCTGCCCGCCTCCGCAGCAGCAACTGCGCTGCGCTCATCACGGATAAGCAACCGCCACAAGCCCAAACTTTTGTTCCCTACCAATACGCTCCTGTGCAGTGCAACCCTCCTCAGTTTCCTCCTAGAACCCAATAAAAATTGAGCTTCCTTTGGTCTCTTCCTATTTGCCTATGGTTTGAAATGGTCTACATGTCTCAAATTGTAGCATGGCTGCTAGCCCCAAATAAACTCACCTGCTGCTCAAATAACTGCTGTTTAATTTTTAAGGTTCGCATTCCCTATTGAAATTCAGGTAAAGGCTTTCCTCCCTTTAGCTGAATAATTTGTAATCAGCATGGCATACATTTTCTAAAAGGAGAAACAAGTAGATGTTCATTTCTTTAAGATTTTATATGAGCCTACGGAAGTAAAAAAAAAAAAAAGCAAGATTTTTTTCCCCCTTTTCTTTGTCAGAAGGAAGGTATAACTTCTTGGTTTTAACCACATAAGAGAGTTGCCTGTTAATCATTTGCATTAAAAGTATACAGCCCCAAAAGGGAACAATTTTTGAGTTATTAAAATTTTCTGTTTATTGATGAAAGCAGCGTTAGCTAGTATCCAACATAACTGTATTTCTACAATATAAAACTAAAACAGTTCTTTTTATAGAGTACTTTTTAATACATTAGTGAAACCTAGGGATAATGACAAAGGTAAAACGAACACTCATTAAACTAAGCGGAGATTTGTCTCTAAGTAACATCTTATTTAAAATGATAATCAACGCCCCTTCAGTTAGGAAGGGGAAACTCAGCTTTATTAGAGCCTTTAGCACATTACTGCTTTGAAGTTTACACTTTTGCTCAGGGCGGTTTTCACTCTTGGCTCTTCTCCTTTGACAGTGGTTCCAAAAACATGAGACTAACAGTGAAATTCAGTTTGGCATGACTGTTCAGTAAATATCCAATATTTACATAGAAAAATAATGAAGTCTTTATTTTTGTTTTCTATTTTACTTATTCAAAAAAAATGGAGCAGAGAGGAAAAGGAAAGCTTTTGCTTGAGAAATACATGACGGGCTCTACTCCTGAGCAATAGAAACAATCGGGGCTTTACCTTTGATGGGCAAAGTTTGATAGGCTGCTGAAAACTCTGTCAAGGGTGCCTAGCTTTCCATTTTCTAAGTAAATTGAAGGGTCTACATCTCTTACCAAAAATTATTTCATCATGCAACCCTGTTTGATCAATAGAGGCTGAAAGCCTGACTGTAGATAACCATTCTTCAGTTTTTTATGCCATAGATTTTTTGGCTACAGTTTGTGACTCAGGGTTTTTGGTTTCATAGTAAATGCCAACAGAGACAGAGAGAAACAGAGAGACAGACATGGAGAGAGATAATTGACTTAATGCCAGGATTTGCTGAAGTCCCTTATTTATATATTTTTTACTACTTATCTCAATCACCCAGAAAACACAGGTGTTAAAAGCAAATGGCAACACAGAACTCTTCTCTGAAACATTGGTTTTCAGAGTGAACTACCTGAAGATAAAAACAAGCAACACATAATTCTTAGTGTTGTTTTTCCAAAGTTATGTTTCCTCTTATAATTGTTATGTAACTATGCATTTTAAAAAAAATACCAGCAACACATCCTCGAGATTTTTCTCTTTATCTAAATATACTGGGGTAAAAATGCAAATTCAATGTCAACAACAGATGAGTAAAAAAAAAAAGTGAAACCAAAAATAAGGTCACATTGAAAGTTCAGCAAATAAATATTACATTTCTGACAATTTCTATAAGAATTCAACAATTCCATTCCTATACAAATACAGTCTCAGAATCAGGTAAAAAAATAAATTGTTTTAAAAACAGAAGGGTATTCAAATTTCAGATTATGTCACTATAATACTGGGAATAAGTGTTATTATAAATATATGCTAAATATTTTCTGGTAGTTAAAATGGAAAAAGGCAATTGATTTTTATTACTCTATCATAATTCTTCCCTTCTCTTACTCTACATTTAGACTGAATTTCAGGGCAAGATTGTGTGTGCGTGTGTGTGTGTGTGTGTGTGTGTGTGTCCAATGTGTTTAATTCATTTCTATGCTTATTGTTAGTACTCAATAAATGTTGAAAAGTTTTCTTTAGTCCTGAATTAGTTCCATTTTTTTACCCCTTCATATGGAAAGCAGGGGGAAGAATAGAAAACAAAGAAAAGGGACATAATAAAGAGAAAAGAGAAGTTGTATTGCGGGTCCCCCAGGGAACAATTCAGAAACACACCCTGTTGTTGTTACATGGGCTTCTGACCTTTTCTTTTTCTCCAACTACAAAAGATAGGTTTCATTTCCTATCTTTTCTGTTTTATTTTATTTTATTTTTTTTGAACATGCACCTACACAGTCCACACAGCTGCCCACGATTACACTCTGCCTTTTTACTCTTCTAATGAGTATGTCGGTCGGTCATGTCTGTGGGATACAAGTCCTCATTGCTTCCTATTTCCCAGCAGCCTCGCCTATATAGCCATGAGAGACCAAATTCTTAAGTTTCTAACTTTCTGGCAATGTACACCTGCTGTCCTGCGCTCCGCGGGAGCTGCTGTTTGCTCTGATTCTGTGTCATTATTTATTGCCTGCAGTGGAAGCTGTGCTCCCTCAAGAAAAAAAAAAAAAGGTTTGGCTTCTGTTTTCCTCCCAATCAATGCACAATAAATACTGCTGATGGCTGAGTGATGAGAGGAGGCTGAAGCCTGAGGGCCAAGGGCCTGCTTCTGGGTTTCAGGACAGGCTCCATTCACAGAGAGGGAGGAGGGCAACACAATCATATTTGGAAATTCTGTAACATAAGAATACTTTAACCCTGCTATCTCATCTCACAGTCTATTGCTATTATCTGCAGTCTGAATCCCAATTAAGTTGGAAACAAGTCTTTAACGTATTTTATGATTGAAAAATAAAGATTCTGGAGTTTGGAGGATGCCGAAGTTTGTCTGGATTTGGCTGTTATAAAAAAATCAAACTGAAAGCAATTAGAAGTAAATTCCCAAAGGTTTTTTTTTTTTTTTTGTCATTTCATAAGTTCTTTACAGTTTCTTTTCTATGAAAAATTAAACTAAAATGATCATGTTTTCTAAGGCTGAGCAGGTATTGAACCCAGCATATCTCTGCCATCACCGACCAGTAAGTAAGATTCTGCTGTGTGGCCGGCAACCCTCCAAATCTCAGTGCAATAAGTTCCTACCAACTTGATGAGGCAGACAGCTCACCTTTTTCAGAGATATCACACTCCGAGTATTGCTGGCAGGGGGTTCTGATCTATAATCAGGGCTGCGGCTAATGAAGTACCTCAGCTCTGGATTCTAAAGTTAAAAACACTCTTTTGGTCTCACTTGACCATTATGGTCTGACTCATAAATATATGTTTACTTCCTACAAAAGATTAACAACCAAAGTGTTGTGACTCAAGTGTTTGTGTTCTTCCAAAATCCATGTCAAAATCCTAATGGCCAAATATGATGGTATTAGAAAGTGGGGCCTTGGAGAGATAATAAAGTCATGACAGTGGAGTCCTCATGAACGGGGTTATTGCCCCTAATAGAAGAGGCAAGGAAGATCTTTCCCCTCTCTTTCTCTCTCTCCCCTGCTCCATGTGAAACTACAACAAGAGAGATGACCACCTACAAACTACAGAGGTCTCACCAGAATCTGACCATGCTGGCACCTTGATCTTGAACTTCCAGCTCCCCAAACTGTGAGGAATATACTTAGATTGTTTATAAGCTAACTAGCTTATGCTATTCTGCTATAGCAGCCTAAAGTGACCAGGACATAAGGATTTTCCTCCTTTCTAGCCACCATTTCTCTTTAACATGCTCTTTTCAAGAAGAAGGATCTTACAGTCTCTAGAGATTTCACAGTGGGGCCCACAGTGAAATGTCTAGTTCTATTCTTGATTTGATACCATAATCCTTCTCAAGGTGGTAGGGTCATAAGAATGTCAGGCATAACCTTTTATTACCATGAATAACTACTTTGCTCAAGTAGTTCCCAATGTAGCCTACCCAACATTATCAGATTTATTTTCTCAATGGTGATTTTCTTTCAGAAACCTTATTTGTCTTTCTCTCTGATCTAATCTTTAAAGACATATGCCATCAAAAAAAGTGTTTATATAAATCACTGCTAATTGGTGCTAAATTCAAATTCCCTTCCATAGCACTATGGGTTTCCTATAGATGAAGAAATATGGTTGCACATCTATTTCAAGGTCTCTAAACATTTCAAGACACAAAGAAGATCTCTGAAGGCATGGTGAAGTATTATCTGAGTTTTATCTCTGACACATGTTTGTAATTTAATTAATTCATATAACAAGCATTTACTGAATACCTAATGGGTGTCGGGCATTGTTCTAGGCAGGGGTGCCCAATGGGTAGCCCGCGGGCTGCATGCGACCTAGGATGGCTATGAGTGTGGCCCAACACAAAATTGTAAATTTGCTTCAAACCTTTTGTTTGTTCATCAGTTTTCACTAGTGTTTGTGTATTTAACGTGTGGTCCAGAGATGCCAAAAAGTTGGACACCCCTGCTAGACCAACAGTGAAAAATCTTTTGGGGGGTTTTGTTTGTTTTTAACATTTGTTTAAAGCTTCTTTCCAAAATGTGTTTTCATTAGAAATTCTGAATTGGCTTTAATACTTCTTTGATTATCCAGATCTTATATTGCTTAAGAGTCACATTTACGAATATACAATATAGCATAATTGTATGAAAAGGAAGAATGAATATCTAATACCTTTTCCTATGCCAATTTTTAAGGCCTCTCTCTTGCTGAATGTCAGTATGAAGAGCCACCTCTGGTCTGTGGAGGAAAATGATTACATAGGTAGAAGGGTCAGGGGAAGGCATTCCCTTTGGCTGAACACTGTGCAACACCGAGGGCAGAAACTGTCTCTCCTTTGGACTTCTGTTGCCCCCTCCCCCCACCAGGTATGGAGCAGAGGTCAGGATTGAGACTCGGCAATAGTTCAGGGGCAACGGTATGCTGGTGAGGTTTTTGGATTTTACCTTCTGATGTAGATCCTGTGTGAATGTTAGTTGATATCTTCACCGATATTAAGGAGTAAGACAAACATAAACAATGAAGTTGTGTGATGGAACTTCTTTCATCTGTCTAGGATGTAACTGATGTCTTTGCTGAACTTGATAATAGTTCGGAACGCAAAGAACATTTTAGTTTTTTGTGCTCTTTGCAGTGTAATGGCAACAGACAGGGCATACTTTTAAGTTTAACCTATGTTTTTAACATTTTCTTAAATCTATAAATCAATAAAATAATATAGCCCTCCTAAAAAAAGAAAAGAAAATCTTTTCTGTAAAGGGCCTGGGAGTTAATATTTTTGGCTTTTCAAGACATAACGTCTCCGTTCCAACTATTGCATTCTGCTTATTGCAGCACAAAACAACAGCCGCAGACAATATGTAAGCTAATGGGAGTGGCTGTGTTCAATAAAACACAAAGAGGGAGAGAGAATGTTTATATGGGAAGGTGTGAAATGCCACTCCGCTCGGATAATTCTTTAGTGTGTCCCACATTGTTTTTTCCTTTCCTGAGCCACTGCAAAGTTTACCTCTTAGTTATTATAATTCGGTCATTTACTCGGCAAGTATTCACTCAGTATTTACTGTGTGCAGGAGACCCTGTGTCATGGAAAAACATAGTTATATAAATCAAATTTTCTGTCATTAAGAAGACCCCATCATAGTTTCAGGAAAAGTTATGAACGGTTAATACCTCTGGATCTAGGAATGCTGGAGATATTTTAACCAGTTAAATTAGGAAGTATTTCCAAAGACTGACCCTACATTTCTGAAAGTAGCCTTTAGCATGAGCACATTGCATGGACTAATGAAAATAAAACATACAGTAGCTTTCTTTGATTTGATAGGTCCATACATAAAGATGTGAGCAGAAAATCAATGGTCTGTCTTTCAGGACAGTGTTTTAGCCACTAGTTGCTCTGACAGACACTGAGAACCTTGTGCTCTAGAAGCCCAAACATTCAAATCGCCAGGTTCTTGGGAACCATAACCATGTTAGAGTCTATCAAAGCATTAAAGGTCTAATAATTAAGGAGCTTTGAAGAAGAAAACAGTTACAAATAAAAAAGACTGCTTGAGTTCACGGAAGCTCCTCATCCTAGGGTATGCACATTAATCATTACGTTCTGCTTTAGATGCAAGGCATGTTGCTAAACTTCTCTTCTGGTTCAGGGTTAAGCCTTTAGAGAAGGGAGAGTTTAAATACTTTGACAAGTTTTCACTGAGAAGCTACTATGAGTCAAACACTTCTGGGTACATAGGATTACAAAATTAAACAAGAAGACTCTTTTCTGTTATCCGAGGGCTCATTGTTGAGTGTGAGACACAGTCATGAGAACAGACAATCATTGCATACAGTGAAAGGTGCAGTTACAGCATTCATGAGTGCTATGGAAGCACTGAGGGTTTGACTGTGGGCCACAGCTATTAGAGAAGATGTTGTGAGAAATGAAACTTATGTTGGTTCCTGAGAACATTTCTAGGATTCCGATAAGAGAGGGGACACTGAGAAAATTTAGGGCTGGAAGAAAAGCATTCAAAAAGCAATGAGGCAGGGCTAAGCAGGCCTCTTTGTGTCATATCCAGGTGCATTGGGACACGTGGGAGCCTTGGTTTGAATGGAATAGGATGTACCAGGTAGAATGTGTTTATAAAATGGTAAGAGGGAATGACTCTAAACTATTCAATGGGGAATAACAGAAGACAAATAGAGCTTTAAAAACATTGGACTGATATAATTTTGAACGATGGTTTAGAGATGGTAAAGACTGGAGCGAGAAAGATCAACTGAGCATCCTTGTGATAATCACAAGCCCAGATTACTGTGGTGGTAATGGGAAAGGAAAGGCAGGCAGAGGATGAAAAGGCAGTTCAAAAGAGAAAATGACAGGATGCAATGACAGTGTGAATACTAGGTTTGAATGAGAGGGAAGAGTAAAGGATAGTCTGGGAAAATAGTGATACCAGTAACAGGATCAACATAGTTCTACAAACTGACAGCCAGATGATGAAAGTGACATACCATTACAGCCATATGCCTGAAAGCTCTTCACCAGCGATACAAAGCTAAAAGGAAAGTTTTTTGTTAGGTGTTTCTTGCTGTGGAGTATATGGATGAATGATGAACTTTACCAAAATAAAAAATAAAAAAAATAAGTCCTCTAAAGCACTAGCTGATAAAGCCTCAGGTGTCAAACCAAATTAAAGGCCCACATAGTGAGAGTCAGCTCCAATGTCTATACAATTCAAAACAGACATCACATTCTCCTTGTGAAGTTTCATCCAGGTCACCTATAAACTATAATAAAACATCAAATAACAATACTTGGTAGGCCTTCAGCAAAGATTTGTTGGGCTGGGTTGAGGATAAGGGGGGTTAAAAATAGTCACTAGGGAGTAGGTCTAACTCCTTAATACAGTGCACCATGTAAGCAGAGTGGAGAAAGAACAGGCTCAATAAGCCATGCCACCCAGTCAGGCAAAATGGCATGGCCGCCTCTGAAACTCAAGGGCTAATTGCATAGCAGTGACCACATGCAGGGCTTCACTCAGGAAGATCATCACATCTGGAATTCATTTCCTTCTCCACTGAAATGTTTGGCTTTGATTAAAAACATGTTAAGAACATAGAGTATTCTTTAATAACTGGTTCACAAATATATTTGTGAACTCAAAGTGGAAAGGACCTATCATTCCTTGGGCTCTAAGGCCACACTTGATACACAGAGATAAAAAACATCATGAAAAACAGATTCTGAGACATGATACAGAGGGAATGCATTGTCATTACTTCAGCCAATAAAGAGAAAGTGTCTCTTTTCCTTGATGGAGGCCACTGTTTTTGCAATAATCAGAGAGCAGATCTCTTATTGCTTATTTTGTGTTTATTCACAATAATATAAGTCAAATACAGTAGAAACTTTTTTTTTTAACCTTAGAAAACTACTCCTTGAATCTGTCAGTGACAAGGTGTTGGAGATTTTCCTTGCAATAGGAAAATAAAATAGATTTTGTACAATTCTGAGTCAGACCTTATTGTTTTCTAAAGGCAAATACAATTAACTCCTATCAATAGTTCCTTCTCAAGAGTTAGAAAGAAAATTATACACTGGGAGAGAAAAGAAAATTTATTTCTCAATAGTTGATCAAGCCTAGCATTCATTACAGAGAGAATCGTTCTGAAAAAAAAAACCAAAGAAACAAAAAAAACAAAAACAGTGTCTTTATGAGCTGGAAGTAATGGAGAAGAAAGCAGAGTTGCATAAAAAACAAATGGCAAATGTCATTTTGAGTTGGTGGCTCTAGCATTATGGTACTTGGTGTCATTCCCTATTCTGTCTCTGGCAATATATAAAGCTGGGTCAATATTTCAATAATTGACTTGGGTTTCTGGCTGTAGTAGAATTGATGTTATAAACCAGGTGCACCAAATTTATACTGTGTTCTCCACAGAGTGGGTTGAAAAAATTTTGTTCCAAGTCCCATTTTTAATACAATTAATTATTCTGATAAATTGTTTTAAAACATGCACATTTCCCTTTAGATCCCTTGTACTCTCACTGCATTATAAGCATAGCATTTACACTAGGAAATTTCCAA
The DNA here is from genome assembly GCA_004026545.1 of Mormoops blainvillei. Classification (NCBI taxonomy): domain Eukaryota; kingdom Metazoa; phylum Chordata; class Mammalia; order Chiroptera; family Mormoopidae; genus Mormoops; species Mormoops blainvillei. Next base: position 100,695 of record PVJD01000527.1, on the reverse strand, counting down.
TTAGTCTTCAGCCTTATGAGTAAGTTGCCTTGTTCTGCCTAAATTATTTAGCTTAGAGTTCTTTCTGAAATCATAGATTCTTAATGCCAAGCACAGGGCCTAGCATACAGCAGGCACTTAATAAATGTTTGTTAAATAAAAAATGAGTTTGCTTCTATCTTGGATATTGGCCTATCTTTTTATAACATTAACCAAGTAAACTGGCCTGTGTTGAAGTGAACCCAAATCTATGGATGTTGGAATTTGCTTCATAAAACTTGTCTTGATTCATGGCTTAAAAATTTGGATTGGAAGTAAGGAGAAATTTATATCTAGATCTTCATTAACTGTCAATTACTTAACTCATTTCCTTCTGAGCAGGACAAGGCCTTGGCATAAGGTCAAACAGCATGAGAGTAAATACTGGATCTCACCATTACTAGAACAGAGCTTTGTTATCTCTGAAATGTTAATAATACTCGCCAAACAGTTTGTTATGAAATTTTAGGGGATAATATTTATCTCTTACTTCTACATAGAAATCACTGAAAATGTAGGGGATTATTTATTTTTACTCATAAGTTTCTAGAACATCTGGGCAGTTCTCCTGACTTAGGACAGTCTTGGCTGGTTTCAGCGAGGCTGCATCATGGTCTTTGCCTAGTTGGCTAGTGCCAGTTGTGGCAATGAGGGTAACTGGGCCATGCATTCCCATCAACATTTTCTCATGGAATGGCAGAAGTTCAAGACAGAGGAAAAATAAACACCCTCAGTCCTTTGAAACCAAAACTCAGAAGTAGCATGATATTGATCCTGCCACATTCTATTGATCAAAGCAAGTCAAAAGGGCAGCCAAAATTCAAGGATTGGGAAAATAGATTTTGTCTTTTAATGTGAATAACTATAAATTCACATTGCAAAAAAATTAAGGACAGAGGGGACAGTAGGGAAGTGTGGCAATTTTTACAATCAATCACAATATAAAAAATTGTTACCATAGACCAGCATATTTGCATTTAATAAATAGTATTTATTGTTATTGACCTCTAGTTTATTCTTCCCGTTCACATTTTTCTTTCACTGTCACCTCATTTCTTTTTATGTATTCAATTCCATGGTTCCAATTGAAAAGGATGGTTGACTAAAGAAACCACTTTGGTTATCCCCTCTGTTGGTTCTCCAACATATACAAGAAGTAATTACAGGACAACCTATAGCAACAAAGGATGACTCCTGTGTCCCCATCATCTAAGTCACCGTTGAAGTGTGGCATTAGAGGCATAATGGTTATGCAATAGTCTCAAAATTAGACTACTTTGTTTTGAATAGTGATTGCCAATTTGTACCTATGTGATCTTGTACTTGCTAACTTCTTTGTACTTAGTGTTATTATCTCTAAAATGAAGTTACTGAGTTTCTGAGAAGTTTAAATATAATTTTTGTATATATTTGTGTGTAATATAAAGTGACCGTGGCATATCTGTGTCTGTATATTTGTTTGTGTATTACATTTAATTATTAATTAATTAATTCATTTCAGTGATGTATAAAATCATAAGTGTCTGGCCTCCAGCAGACAAGGCAAAACTAGTGTTGTATGGTTGGTTGACTAGGCCCACTTATTTTCCCACACTGCTCCCAACTCCTAATCTCTGACTATCTGTGACATGTTATTGACCTTTTAAGCTAAAGCCAAATATACAAAAACCATGAATGTTAAACCTATGTAGCTATTTTGAAGGAAATTCTAGGCATGCCATTGGAGTGTATTTTCTTCATTTGTATATAAGTTATTTTCTTTGGTTTTGTTGTTAACAAAATTGTTCTTTCTATTTTAATTTTCTGTTAACGAAGTTCTTTCTATTTGAATTTTTGTATAAAAATCTACTCTGGGAAGTCACAGAAAATAATTAACTGCATACAATTATATAGTAGTTATATCTGTTTTGATGATATAATGAAATTTGAGAAATTAATCTTACAATAGTAATCTACATTAGCTAAATTATCTTAATTCAATATCTTTAACATAGTCAGAGTTTGGGGAAACAATACAAGTTCATGAAGCATTATTGCTTCTGGTGTGTAGCAAGGCTACCTAAAAAAAAAAAAAATGGGACTACAGAGATCCAATTTTAAAAGAAGGAAAGAAAACCCCCATTTGAAAACATTCTTATCTAAACAATATTACACCTATACTTTTGTCAATATTTTCATATACATTAATATACAACATGAATATATAGTACTCCTTGCTATTTTTAAACAGAACAAGAAACACAAAGCAACCAATGCTAGATTTCTCCTCTGCCATACATTAGTACCTTCTACCACACTTCTAAGAAAAGGAAGATGACAAAATCAGATCTGATGATTAAATTCCCTTCAGAGGCACATAGTTGTACTTAACCACATTTCTAAGAAAAGAAAGAGGGCAGAGAGGGAGAAAAACAGAAAGAAAAAGTTATACCTTGTAGCATTCAACAAAATTTGAATTCTGTCAAACTCATCTATGTATTAGTATGTTAAATAAAGAACTGACTGATCTAGTGTCCTCCATCGTCATGAGGCTCCTCCTCTATTTCCCAACCTCCACCAATACTAACCTACCTTCAAGCAACTCCATGATTAGCAATTCAAAAGGGTCTCTGTGTGTGGCATTGGACTCGATTATGAGCACCTACTAAAAATAGTAGAAATAATATCAACTATGGGGAGAGGATGTGGGGTGGAGGGATTGAGCAAAAAGGATAAAAATTCATGGACATGGACAACAGTGTGGTGAGTGGGGGGAGGGGGTACAAAGGGGATAAATGATAATGGAAAAACCTAATTAAGAAAGTAAAAGAAATAAAAATTTGAAAAAATACCAGCTATCATTTATAGAAGGACTTCTATATATGTCTAATACTCACTATTTTAAACACGTTACTTATATTTATCCTTATTCCTAACAATAGTCTCCAAAGTGGATATTATTTTATATTTTACATAAAGGAGAGAATCAAAGTTGGCCAACTGACAAGAGTAGGACTTGCATACATACACAAGTTTCTCTCACACCAGACTTTATGCTCTTACTATAAAAAATATCTGAACACAAACATTATATTTCTCTTTAGTCTTTTTACTTGAAGTATATTCATTCTTTATTTTTCCCAGAGCATTTATTTATGTTTGTTGTCCTCTTGTTAACACTCTCCTTAGTCTGTACCTCTCTTTTAATAATGGGTCCCAACTGACCCTAGCACTCTATTTACCCTATAGCAAACAGTTTTATAACCCTATGTTTTCCACATGAAGTGTTCCTTTAATATTCTTGAATATGCCATTGCGATTTCCCTCACATTGGCACAGGCTTAATTAACACTGCTTTAAAACAGTAAAGAAGGTCTGTGAAACAGATATTGGCTAGTGTTAATAACTCACATTTGGGTACTCATCTAATTAGAGAAATACTGAAAGATATAATCTAGTTTTCTTTTCTGGATAAATCAATAGGAAGGGTACTTTTAAAGCAAGATGAGTTTGGAATCTCCTTTATGTTCTAGATATATTAATGTCAGGAAAACACATTAAATTAGACTGATAGGATTTATTTTTCTAAAAGTTTTATAATCCCTGGATAACATCACACTTATTCATATTACAGTATTTATTTAAAATATCATATTTTTTCAGTTTCTACAGTTTAGTTTTTGTTTTTCATCCAAAATAACATATATTCAAAATACACGTTTTGAAAAGTTATATGGAATATCATAAGTATATGTATTTGAGAAAATGCTCACTTTACAAGAAACTAAATACAGATAATACAAATAACTCAGAGGTTAGACACCAAGCAAGAAATGGTAATGCTCTATCTACCACACAGATGAATTGTATCATAAATTATTTTTAAATAAAACCCCAAAAGAAGGCACAAAATTTTATATACTTTGGGAGCTATGTACTCTTTTGAGAATTAATTATGAAACTATGAGTGAGCCCTTTCTAAAGAAAGATGCATTTATGCATATAAACATAATGATGAGGGGAAATCATTACTCATGCCAACTAAAGAACTCCTAATTTTGATGATGGTAAAATCATTGATATGTTAGGGAATTCAGAATCCTATTGGGAAGTATTTAGGTAATAATAAAAGGTTGTATTTAGCTTACTGATGAGCTAGTGAAAAATATAAAGGCATATTGTGAGTCTTTAAAAGGGAGTGCGGAGTGTTTTGTTTCATTCAGAGTAGTCTTGAACTCTAGTCTGTTAAACATCTTCATAAATTATCTGCAGTTGGTTTTTAATGACATTAATTAAATTCTCAGATGAGCGAGGATATCAAGTGATGAGATATCATATAATAGTACAAAAAGCCTAGAAAAAAATGGTCTGAAATTAATCAAACGAGATTTAATCTTGAATTGCAAAGGCCAGTATTTGATTAAAAAATAGATCCAATAAAAGTTAAGGTAAAATTAAAAATTGGTTTCAATAAAGAGATATTTCCAATAGTTAATATAAAGTTGATTTGATATTCTATAATGGGCTTTTGAGAAAATGCAAGCTGTTTTTCATGTAGAAATGAATGTGAAATCCTTATAGTAATCATCACATAAAAATTCCAGTGGCTGGCTGACCACATTGGGAAAGCAGAAACATTATGGATAATTTGTGTTGTAACAGAGCCTTTATGGCTATCAGGTATCCATCCAGCAGAAGGATCACAGGGGCTCACAAAGAATCTTTGGAGAAGAAGATTGAAAAAGAAGTACAGTTGTGTGAAAAGACATCAGATTTGTTATGACAGTTTTCTACAAACTGTTCAAAAGGATCAAATTTTCTAAAGATGTAGTAAAAATTGAAAATCATGAAAAAAATCAAGATAGACAAAAAGATATATCTTTGCTAGAGATACAATTTTGATTGTGATAAAATAGGCTGCTTCTTCATTTGCAGAACTGGACACATCATTTGCCAATATTCCAGAGGGTTTTATTTTAACAGAAGCATTTAAACTCTTCTCCATAATAGACCCTTCACCTTTATTGATGCAAATATTCACATATGTTTTGAGAGAAAACATATTCACAAGGAGTTCTTCGAAGTGCTTCTTCTGCAATAGCCTTCAGAGCCTTCATATTGTTATTCTTTGGAGATGTTATTCAGGAGATGCTGAAACTCGAGTTATATTAATTACAAAATAAGTTCTCTGTTTTGAGGTTCTTAGTGGTGATTTCTTAATAACATTGGAATAATGGCAACAGAACATAGCTGCAGGTGATGATGTAAAATAGATACCAAATATTAATGTAACAAGTCTTCTATTTTTAACAAAATATGATTATATGTATTATCTCCAGCGTGAATTTCCCATTTCTGTGAACGTAATTTCTGAAAGAGCTTGCTCTATGGAAGGACTAGGAAAGTGGGCTTTTTTGAGTTTCTCTTTCATACCTGATTTAAATGAATCATGAAACATGGTACATCAATGTCTATAGGATTATGCACAGTGAGTAAAAGACCATTCAACTACTTCAAACATGCTTACAATTTTACTACCATAAAGACTCTAAAATGTTCAGAATTACCATGTCATTAGATAGTTATGCATAAGTATTTTCATATGTTCCAAAGTAATTTTTTATTTGATCTCCAGAACTTAAAAAAAATTCAATTAAGTAGATTAACTCTTTTATTGGGGTCCATTCAAAAGATTGAGTCATTTTTCAGTGACATTAATACATTTCTGTGGCTTTTGAGATATGAAAACAAAGGCTTTAACTGCTCTCTTTCTCCACCGTTCTAATGGAAAATGAATGATCTGGTGTGCCTAACTTAATTTTTACTTTAAACATGTAGACCTCACTCTACTAAAAATAGTTTATGATACTGACAATAATCATAACGTAAAAAATTCCAGTGTCTGAATGACCACATTGGGGCATTTGGAATGCGATAGACAGGTTTGTGCCACGATGAAACCTCTGACAGTTTGTTTGTGCAGGCTGGGCTTGGTCAGTTCCCAGGTAGTCAGTCAAATATTGTTCAGCATGTTTCAGTTGGGCTGTTTTGGAGTGAGATTAATATTTAAGTTGGTGGACTTTAAGTAAAGCAGATTGCTCTTCAGGGTGTGGATGAACCTCCTCCAATCAGTTGGTCCAAATACAACGAAAGACTCACCTCCCTCAGCAAGAGGGAGTTCTAACTACGGAAGGCCTTTACACTTGAACTGCAACAGAAGCTTCTCCCTGGGCCTCCAGCCTGCTGACCTACTCTGCAGATTTGGGATTTGCCAGCTCCTTAAAAGAAGTGAGCCAATTCCTTAAAATAAATCTCTCTATAGTACAGTTGACCCTTGAACAATGCAAGGCGGAGGGGGGGTGCAGTTAGGGGCGCTGACCACGTGTGCAGTGGCAAGTCCATGTATAACTAAAGTCAGTCTTCTATTCATACTCAGAATATTTCCATATCAGCGGATCCATGCAGGTTGAACCCGCATGTTTAAGGGTCAGTGGTGCATACATCATATTAATTCTGTTCCTCTGAGGAGCCTTTGATAATGCAGACAGAAAGCATGACTGTCAGGTACCCACAAAATGGAAGGAACAGAGGTTATGTGAGAAAACCTTGGCAAAGAAGATTGTATAAAATATAAATGTCTTTTCAGTTTTTGTATAAAATATAAACTCCAAATATGAATTTAAATTTAACTCCTACTTTCAGGAAAAAAGAAATGAGGCCTTTATGAAAGAAATGATATGGCCACTTTCTATAATTCCAGTATTTAAGAATTAGCTTTTTAAAAGGTATGACAAATCCCAAATTTCAAAAGACTGAGACAGACAAGTACTTACCTGTGTCTAGCAACAGTGACCTTCCCATCTACTCTCTTTCACAGACACACTTGTACATATCTTTGCCCCCTCAGGCAATACGCTATCACATGACTCAGTATAATGTGGTGTTTATGAGCTCCTATCCAGGGGTCACAATGATGGAAGGTTAGGTAACCTGTCAAACCCTCAGCTTCCTCATTTATAAAATGGAAATAACAATACCTACTCCAGAGAGCCAATATGAGGGTAACATTGAAATGTTCTTCCCTTAGAACACTGCAGGGACCGATTCTTGCTTTTAGCCTCCTTAAGGAGCAAGGATGGTGGCTTACATACATTCCAACCCACCTGTCACATCACGTGGCTCAGTGTTTCCTATGTGGTCAACTGACTAAAGATAATGGCTACCAATTTTTGTGTGTTTGTGGTATATTAAAATATTTTTAAAGAATTCTCATAAAATTCCTTCCAAGCAGGTACTATTTTCCCCATTTTTGGTTGAGGAAGCCAGGGCTCGGTGAGTAGTAGCTCTGGAGATCACGCACAGCTACTTACCAGTAGAGTCAGCATTTAACTTGGGTCTAAATCAACCCTGTGCTCACTGTGCCTCGCAGCTCACTGTCACTGCCTATTAGATGATTGGCAATAGGCATTTGTTAGTCCCCAAATCACATCGGAAATTGCCATTGATCACGATATCCTGTCCTGTTATTTCCTTTTTATGCTGTTTGATGATCTGGCTCTGTCACACTTTGAGAGCTAGAAGTCCGGCTGTTATGGCTCATTAGACAGTGGAACAGAGTTAAAAAGAAACTTATGAAAGCATCTTCCCTGGTGATTCCTTTGAAGGAAAAACACATTGTCTGTGGAACTTAATTTTTAGATGCATCATGCTTGCATAAGACACAGCCTCATCATGGACAGCATCTCTCTTTCCATGCTTCTTCCCAGGAGGCTAAAGATTAATACTTTTTATGTGTTGAAGGTTCTTCCAGACCCCCAGGTCTGTGATCTTAAAATAAAAAAAAAAAATTCTCTAACATTTTTTTAAAAGTTTTCCATTGTGGGTAATAAATACTATACTGGAGAGATGTTCCCACCTACATTGTTAAACATGTGTTTAAGCTTTCATGGAGCACTTTCCTGCATGCATTTTATAGTAGTATTAGAAATTTCATGTAAAAAGAAACCTTGAAAATATTAATCTAAATATTAGTTCCAGGGTAGAGTGATTTCCTCCATTATCAAACACTTTTCAAATTCAAGAGAGTAAAACATTTGATTTCTAAAACTTGCCTAACAATGTTAGCATTAAATTACAATCGTTATTCCTTAACTGGGGAAATTCTGTTATGAAGTCTATAGACTGATTATTGTAACCAATAGATCCGTTATTCTCAAATACAGAATTTTGTTGCCAAGTTAAATGTAAAATTATCCTATTTGTGAGATAGAAGATTATAGCATGTTCCCAAATCCATGATGATATTGCTATTTTTAAAACCGAACTTCTTTAAGCAATATTTCTGCCTTTTTGATTTTTAAAAATTATTTTACATTTTTTAAGGGAAAGTAATCAAAGCATTGTCTCAAGTGTCACATCGGGGGCATCCAAATGGTGAACAAATGTCATTATAGTACCCATTAGGGAATACACTTTGATTAAAGAGGACATCCATGCCCAAGGTGAGATGCTGCCATCAGTTTCCAGGCACCATCCTGCTTGTGGCCCAGGGGGTGGGGACAGGGTCTACAATGGCTTAGAAACACAGGCTCTGCGATTTTTGGAGGGAAATAGATGTGGATATAGAAATAGAGCACTAAATGGAAAAACAAACCAATAAAAACAAACAAACAAAAAAACCCTTGCAATTTGTTTGGATAAATGTAAATAAGTCTGTTTCCTATTAGGCCATAAGGAAACAGAAATTGGGGTTATTGACTCCTGGGCCCTGACATGGAAGACCACAGGGTGACTTTCATGGTTACATGCTGATGGAGACAAGCCTAGTAGGCAAAGGTCCGTCAAAGACCAGTTTAGTATCTTCTCTATATGTTCCTAATGTTAAAAATGCTTTCTTAGAACAAAATTAAAGTCACATCCTGTTACTACAAGAGATGGTCAATAATGATCAGGATGAAAGAAACAATTGTAATAATTTTAAAGACCACAAAAGAAGAAAGTCATATCATTAGTGAGACCCAAAGCCAACTCCAGGGCAAAGACTTTTGAATATTAATTTTAATTCAGCTCTTAAAAAATTTGAAAACTGGCCTATTTATACACCTCATTGTTTTTCTAATTGAAAAGACAAGCAAGGAACATGAGATGAATTATCTGTTAGGAACAGAATCACTCCATTAATTCAATAATCTAGTGAAAACTTAACCTGTGTAGTTGACATTTAATATAAAGTTTAAAACTTGTGGATGTGATAGGCTGCACTTGCTGTGCTGGGGATATTTGACAGTCCTCACCCTGCATTTGGTTTAGTTTCTCCAGAAAGTCAGGCTATCTTTCTTTTCACAGAATTGGAGCAGGAGGGAGGAGAAGATGTCAGACCCCTTCCACTGATGAGTGTCATATCCAATTGCCACCCTTACCAGAGGGAATGAAACTAGGTTAAGGGGACAGGTTCCGTATTTTTAAAAATTACCTGCCATGTATTTTTTTCCCCAAATGTCAGGTGGCGGCCTCTATTAGAGGCATACCATTAATCAAACTAATGAGAACTATGGATGTAACCATCCCTTAACAAAGTCATAATGCCTCAATGGGGAAAGGAGTTGAGCGGAAGAATTTTATGAAGTATGCCTTTCCTCATAAACACTTGGGTTTGAGTCATACCACAGTGTGCCAAGCAGGGCCTCCTGATCCCTACATCAGTTTTATGTTCCCTAAAGGAGAATACTGAATGACTGAATCAAAATCAGTTTCACTTATGATTAAAGAAAAAAAATCACATTTGCTTTGCAACGATAAGGCATTTCAAAATCCTTCTTAATGATCTCAGCCTTATTGGTGATCCTTCAGGTTTTGAAGAAGCTGCTAAAGAGAGAGGAAGTATTTTTAGGGAAATCTGATCCTGTAATCAGTGGTAAATGGGGGCTCTTCTCGATTCTTTTTACATCTCTGAACTACTCTGAGTTTTCTGCCTTACTGTTAAAAGTAGACTAGCAAGAATGGCATGCAAATCAGAATTTATGCCTCTACGTCTGAAAAAAAGTAAGCAGTTCCTCATCAGGACTTTCTAACAGTTTAGCCTATTGGAAGGAGGCAGCAAAAAGTTGGGGGATGAAAGCACTGAGCCAAGTCAGAGCTCTAACATGAAGGGACTGGTCTTGGCCAGGTGGTGGACACAGGTTGTCTTGACCAGTTAGACATCATGATGGATTTCTTTGACCAAGAAGGACTTCCAGAGGTAAAAATCCATGGTACACTCAAGAAACTGCATTTCTATGAGAGTTTATATTTGCAGACAGAGATGGTTTTGCAGTTTTGAAGGTTTTGGAAATGTCTATTAAAAAGTTTACTTAAACTTACTAGATTTAAACTAAAGTTGACGTCAATCTGAAGGCAAGCTAAATAGAGGTTTTTACTTAAATTAGGGATAATGTAAATAACTCTTTCTTTTCAAACCAATCAGTGATATCACTAAATTTTTGTGGAAATTATTCATAATAAGCCATGACTTAGAAAATATAAATCTCAGGGTATAAACAAGCAGAAATAATAATCCATTTAGTACACATTTAAAATGGAAATTATTATACTTAGAAAAACCAGAATGAAGAGTAGGAGAAAGCAAGAGAAAAGACAAAGTCTCACCTAATGAACTCCATAAAGACTTTGTTCTCTAACCCCTGGGAACAAGGCCTCCCACTTTCTTCACAAGTACCACTGAAGCTATGTAACAAAACGAAGTGGTGATGAATAATCATCTACTGAGAATTTACTCTGTTATCCCCTATTCTAAACACTTAAACATTCAACTCAACTGTCACAATAATCTTACATATATAGGTAATATTATTATCCCCATTTTTAAACAAATGAGAAAACTGAAGCACAAAGAGGTTCAGTTGACCCAATTCATACAGCAAAACGGCCGCAGAACCAGATTCACACCAGGGAGTTGGGCCCCTGGGCCCTTGTTCTCTCTCTGCTATGGATCTGGGGGCCAAAATGTTCCTTTCTTCTCCGCTTTCAGATTGGCCTTACAATTTGGGTGAGTGAAAGGTAAGTGTCCCCTCTCAGCTAACCAAAATTTATTTTATATTGAAGTATATAAATTTTATTGCTTCTCTAACACCAAGAATTACTACTAGTCATGTCTACCTAAAATAACAAGAGGGCTTAACTATTTGTATGTGATTATCTCCATTGGTCTTTAGAGCTTCAAACACACACACATACACACACAAGTGTAGTTATAACATTTAAAAGCCAATATTTTTTTGGAGTATATTTCTTGTGACAAGAAAAGTGAGCAAAGAGTAAAGTTAAGTCATTGGCCACGTTCTACCTTTTCTGCCTCACCGTATCCAACAACACAAAGGAACTCACCAATTCTATACATATTATTCATTAGCTGTCCACTCTTTTCTTTACCACCACACACATTCAAACATCTCATGCAACATTATCTTACTAGATGATGCCCTAATTTCAAAAATGAATTCTTCTTTCTGCTTTTCATATTGCTACTTCTCTTCACAAGTATTGCCAAGAGAAACCTCTCATCCCTTAGTATAAATGGTTTGACTCAAGTTTGATTCTAAATCATAACATCAAAGTCAAGGATATTTTACTATAGCAGGGAATAAGACCTCATCATATCCCCTTTAGTCAGCTGATATTGACTATTGGACTGTTACTGAATTTCTTAATTGTAGTGCAAAATAAATTCCTACACAGCTCTATTGGGAATATCCTCTGCCATGACAACCAGAATTCCTGTTAAGTGAATCTGTATATATTAGTGTCTACATGTTATTTTTTTAAGTCTATTTTGGGGCAGAATGATGAGAAATTATTTCTAACTACTTAGAATTTTTAGTTTATAATACTTTTTTAATGTCAACTTAACAAAGAGCAATGAAGCACAAAAAATTTGGCATCAAGACATACATCCAGATACTCTAATTAAATTATAGGTCATCTAGAGAACATGATCAAGATTACTATCTCCAGGAGCCAAAATTACCTGCAAAGATCCCAATACTGTTTTAGTAAACTTCCATATTTAAATATACCTAAATTCTCAATCCTGAAGCCTTCCAGACTGAGATTTCCCTGAGAGCTAAGGATATAGTTCAAAATCACCTTCGAATAGGAGTTTAAGAGGGGGTAGTCTCAGGGACTGTGTGACTTCAGGTTACCTGTATTTATCTAATAGTTTCAAGATTAGAGTGTTTCCTGTGAGCCTTTGAAAGTGCTGAGTTGGGCTGTTTGAGTAGAGAAGGGAGTTTTCCTAACAAATAGCTTTGGCTATCTACATGACAGCAAAGGAATATTTTGGCAGGAAACCACACAACACAGCAGGACACCATGGTTAGAACAAAATGTTTTTATGCACTGTGTTACCAGGGGAATTGGTTTACATGTTGACACTACCGCCCACACGGAAGCCCCAGTTTATTTACTACTAAATGACTTTTCCTCCTAATATTTAGCAAATACTTCCTAGATCTATTTTTATTTTTAAATAATTTAATTAAAAGTTTTGACAGTTTATACTGAACTAAGATTTTTTAAAAAGCACTTCCATCAAGAGGTAAATTTTCTTTTAAACAACACTTTCTTTTTAATTATTAATTTTACCTTACATTTAGACATAGCCCATTCTTCATATCAGAAAATGGATAAAAACCCCTGCAATTCATACATTTCTAATTTCACTCTACACAATTTTATAAAACTCCATCTCTGAGCAAGGGGTTTTGCATGATCACAATATGCTGATCTTGTTTAGTAAAAGAGGTAAGATCTGTTTGCACATTTTAGCATAAAGTAAGTGAGAAAAATACAGGTGCATTGATATGAGAATGCAGTAGAGATGAGCTCTCCTGGTGAACATAATCAACTGGAAGGAAGTTTTTTTCTGTCACTCATTTGGAGCCATGTGTTCCTGAGTCTCTACCATCCCTGTTGCTTTTTCTACCCACTCCATTCAGTTTGTTACCTACCTGGCCCTTTAAGGCACTTGGGTATGTGACTTCTATGGACAATGGGTCACCACTGATCGTATTTTAATGGGGTTGGTAGTTTGTCCATGTATTTTTAGGATTATTATATATCTGCAGTTTGCAGATATGACCAGAGGAAGGATAAGATTGGGAATACATTAAAAAGTTTTCAGTAGTATAGGTGAGAGGCACAAAGGTGTCAAGTTAATGCAGAAATATCCAGAAAAGAGTTCATGTGAAAGTTATTCCAAAGATACAAGGAAGAGGACTTTGATAACTAATAGGGTGGGGGGAGAAGAAAAACAAATCAGTGTTACTAAAGAATGGCTGGTGTACTTAAAAAAAAAGAGAGAGAGAGAGAGAGATATGAGATAAATCAGGTTATGATGAGATCACATAGATTTCATTTTGAAACATGGTACTGAATTAGGATTTTTACATTTCAGGATATTTCCAGTTCTCATGAGTCACATTAAAACTCAATGCTGACCTTCAGAAATATCTGCAGGTCCTAATCAGTGACAATAATCTGAAATGTTAGGGCCAGGATGAAATTAATCTCAGCACTTGGCAAATATGTAGGCCCCAATGTTTATTGAATTAAATTATAAAGATTATGTGTGAAAATTTTTATCAATCTTTAGAATGCTTGTCTATTTTTACAAACTCCACTCATAAAATTTTAAACAATTAAAAGATAATTTGCCATATTCAAATCTACAGCATAATGAATTCTCAGATACAACTGTGCCTTGTTAATTATTCCATGTGAATTATAGCAAGTTAATGTGACATATAGGAATTTAATGTGACTTTGCTGAATGATAATTATAAGAATTCCAAGCTATGTTTAGAAGTCCATTAAAAGATACATGTTAAAATTTTCAGAGACAATTGTGTGGTATATAAAGGAGTAGAATTCCACCAAATTGTGTCTTTGTCTTGAGAATTCTATGAGCACACTAGGGATTTGATTCATTCAGAGTAACGAAAAGAGGCAGAAATGAGAAGCTCCTGCTATAGAAAATTGAGGGCTAACTGAACAGACGTATCTTGATTCTCTTTGGTTTATTCTTCCATGACTCTGAATTTATAGGCCTTCTGTCCACAACAGCAAGATACAGAAAGAGCCAAGGAATGGAGAAAGAAAGTAGACAGAGGAATAAAGAAGCTTTTTGTTATCACAAATCAGCCTTTATTTACAAAAAACACCAAAACTTATCTGTGCTTTTGTTGAGAGAGGATTAAGTTTATGAAGCAGTATTCATTTGGTTGGTTGTTAGCATTGCTGGATATCTAATTATAAATATATAAATATTTATATATATATAAATATAAATGTGCTCAGTTAATTGCAAAATGGAGTAGTCTCGAAATGTGCAAAATGAATTACTAAACCTGAGATGAGATTGGTGGTTTTCAGGCCTCCGTTCAAAGGGCAGGATAATTTTCAGCTGATGTTATTAATTCTGTATTCTGGTCTCCTGGAAATGTGATTTTTTTTTTTTTTTTTTTTTACTGAGAACACTTTCACTGAAAAATTAATCTAATTAATCTAATATTATATCTCTTCACCTTTAGATATTTGTTCCTTCTACCTTGCCTTATTACTTGTCAACCAGAAAAACTATTCACTCCTTAAAACCCAAGACAGGCCGTACATCCTCTTTGCACTTTCCTTAATCCTTCTTTTCAGAATTTACTGGGCAGCTTTCATATACCCCTATTCTACATTTAGCATGCTGGCTAGAAAAAACTTCCTCTGTGAGCTGCAGAATTACTTCCCCTAACTGTGAGTCCTTGGGTTTCAGGCCCAAGTTATATTTATCTCTACATTCTTAGTATAGCCTAGAATAAAATAGGCTCTCAATAAATGCATGTCCAGTAAATGGGTGACTAACTGAAAACATATTTTGTGTACCACTGATATCTAATACATCCTTTGATATTTAGAAAAGATTTAAACAAAGCAGATTTATCTCAATACCATAAATCAGTTGACCAGTCAGGAGGTAATGAGTGATAACCTTAGGCATCAAACCAAGAGTTGTAACAGCCACTGTCCCTTGAAATGAGGACCCAAGCAATTGTGGGATATTACAACAGAACAAGGTCAGTTATATAAGTCTTCGAGTTCACTCTTTTCTGAACCTATGAATTTACGCTCTTCCACACTTCTTATCGTTAAATACTCCCCAATGAATATCACATTTAGGCGTGTAGGGGTTCTATAAATCACTTTCATTGCCCAAAGTCCCTTTCTAAAAATGTATCTCTGTTGTATATTTCCCCATATGCAGTCTGTCAGGTCAAAAGGCAACCCGTTTCATTTTCTTTCAATAAACTCAAATCCCTGACCTGCCAAGTTCCTTGCAAGGAAACGTGGCAATTAGAAGGCAAAACAACTTTTATTCAATCGATATGTATTTGCTGACAAATAACATTTGTATAATCTCTGGTTTTCCCTGATGGACCTTGAAGAACTTCATTATTTTCCCCACTAGTGAGGTTATTTAGAAGACCCTTAATAATATATACATTTTTTTCTTTTAAAATGGCATAAATGAATCTGAGAGCTCCCTCAGTCCTAGGAGAAAAGCAGTTGATTTATGAAGCAGAAATAGGCAACCCCGTTCTGGAAGAAGCTGCCATAGTCATTTAACTCTACAAGAAGTATAGCAAGTCTTTTATAAGGTATTGACATTTAGAAGATGTTGAAAAGTGGTTGAAAAATGTCTAATATTGAAACTTAGGATGTATTAAGGACAATAAGTTTATTTCGATCATGCTTAACCATCCTTATGATACAGCAACAATGGCTTTGAATGATGTATTTTAAAGAAAATATTAAATTAATAATTCTCTCTTAAATTTGCAGTGTACTTTTCTTCAAGGTACTCAAAGCATGTTGGAGGACACAGCTAATATTTATGTTATCATGAAACAATCATTGTTTTAAGAGGTGATCGGGATGGTGATAAGGAAAAATTAATTCTATTAGATAATGTCTGAATTTACAAAAATATATTCAGAATGTCTCACATTAATATCATTCTTAAAGATATAATTATGGATCATGGCTCCAGTAAGAAAGTATCAGTGCATTCCAGTCTCCAGCCAAACTGCACGAACCCTGCGCCTGACCCCAAAGATGCGTTTTTACAACCCTGTCTTCATACCTCATTTCCTACACTAGCTATACTTCTTATGCCCACCCTTGCACACCCTTCTGGTTGAGTGTAAGGATGGGGCAGAAAAAGGCAGATATTTACAAGGTGTCCGTGTCCACAATAGTGAGGTCAAAATAATGAGTAAGAAATAGTGTCTATTTTCAAGGAGGAAGTGGCCTAGTAAAAAGACAGTTAACTACCCAGTTAAGTGCCCTACCAGATAATATATGCATGAAGAGACACAGGTTCATAAAGAGTCATCTATTCAGTATTGAGAGATCACAGGGAAAAAAGCCCTACTTGGGAAAGTGATTATCAGGGAAAACTTTATGAAAGAGGGGTTGTCCTATGAGGGAACACATGATCCCAGATAGAACTGTCATGTCATTAACAAATATGTATTCCCTGTCATGTGCCAGGCACAGTGATTAGCAAGATTTAGTTCCTTGTTTAAAAGAACTAATAATCTAATACACTTCATATTATGGATGTAGCTAGGTTATGCACCTAAGTTTTCTTGGCTTAGGCAGGGCAATGCAAAGAAAGGCTTTAAAGTGAAAGTGAAGCAATGATGAGATAAATAGAATTCCAGATTTACTACATCTATCACTCATCTATCCATCCATTTATTCTTGGTCCATTTACATTTTTATAATATATCAGCCTACTTTGGAGTCAAAAGAGTTGGTTTTCCATTATTACTCCTGTATTGACTTTAACCATGTATGTAAGACTTAGTTTCCTCATTTGAAAATTGAAAAGAACAAATGAAAGAGTACAGGCAGGGCTTCTAAACAGGAAAGTGTAGTACAAATGATGGTGGTTCATGATTCTTTAATCCAAATTCTGGGTGATTATGAAACTCCAATATTACTTTTGAAAACAATATAGGATCCATTGATGTGAAAAAGAACATAAGTATTTAAAAATACCCTATGTTAGAATTTTTTAAACACGGGGTTGAAATCCTTGTTCCAAAACTCTTTGTCATTTAATTTTCCTGAGCCACAGTTTTCTCACCTGAAAAATGTTCTACCCACAAACCTTCCTGGTTTTGTGAGAGGATGTATATGAAAACGTGCTATGAATTGTCAAACTCTGTAGGATTACATGGTGTTGTTATTTATCTCTTGGCTTTGATAAATTAATTTTATCCACCTTAGTTTCAATAAAATATACATTTTCTATCTATCTCAAATATTTTATAAATTCTATAGACTATTATATCAGATTCCATTAATTAGATTCCCTATAATCTCTAGGAACCTAATTAATAGGATGATTTTTTTTTTCTTAAAAGCTTGTTGTACTCTTTTTCTTCCTTGAAAAACTAAAGATTCTTACAGGATTTTCTTTTGCTCAGAATATTCTCTCAGGCATTAAATTTGGCAGGCTTCATTTTTCCCTTTAACTCTCTAACACCAAGTGCTGTAATTCGGCTTGCACTTTCTTTTATCCTAATTTCCATTTTTCTAAACATATCTCCCCCAACGCCCTGTGTTATGCCGAAGTGGCCATCATCAATGGCCACTGTGCTGCAGCACAGACATTTTCAACTGGTCGATCTTTTGGGTCAACACCGTAGAGAACTACTATTCATATTCTTTCTCACATACTTATCCAAAGCTCACAATGAAATATGCTCTTCTTATTTTTATTCTTTTTAAATATTCTTGTCTAAAACTCAGGATTCCATTGCTCACACTGAAGTTTCCAGCTATTCTTGCAGGTAGGTTTTAAAAGCCATGATGGCTTTTACATTAGATTGAACAGACTGCCTGTGGAACAATGCATTTGCGTAACCATCTCTGAACTCACCCTATAGAACCTGAACTCCATGGATTTTAATGGGAAATTATTACAGCGGAACCTTGTTAATTCACCTCAGTGATGAAGAGTCCTATTTGAAATTGCTGACTTTCTCAATGATAATTGAAGAAAAGCAAAGGAAAGAGCATCTAAGGGAACTTGGCTGATATTTTTCTCCTGTTTCAGACTGCCTGCACATTCACACGGGACATTCAAATCATAGCCTTCTTATGGAAAACAAATGAACAAACAAAAACACTTTTAAATACTAATTAGTAAACACCTTACGGCTAGCTTAACAGATGTATATTTAGGAAAGCTTATATGCCACAAATATACTTGCATGAAAGTAAGAAGTACTGTTTTTCTTCCAATTCAAAATGACATCATTTTATTTTCATAATCTAAATAAATATGACAATAAATTGGAAATTAGGTCTCTGTTATTGTCATTGTTGTTTTTTACCATCTCTTCTTGTACTTTCCAAGCCACCCTCTTCTCATACTTGGTTCTTACAACATTTTCTAGAAGTTTTCCCTGCTCTGGTCTTGTTTTCTATCAGTGTGCTTTCTGCTCGGCAGCCAGAGAAAATCCTGTTAAAATGTCAGATGTCACTTGGTCCAAACCCTCCAAAGGCTTCCCAACTCACTTAGGATATAACCGAAGGACTCACGATGGCCCTCAAGGCCTTGCATGATTTACCTGACACGTTACTTGGTCTCCTACCCGCCCGTCCCTTACTCACTCTGTTCCAACTATGGTGGCCTTTCTACAGTTTCTAGAATATTCCCAGCCCCCTCCTATTCAGAGCCTATGAACCTGCTACTGTTTCAGCCCAGTGTGCCTTTTCCTTAAAAGTTGCATGGCTTCCTTTCTCCTCCTCAGTCCTCTCCATAAATGTGACCATCTCAGTTACTGGTCCTCTGACAACTCCATCTAAAGGATACCCCATTCTTCTTCTGCTTTCTGGATTTATTTTTATCCATATTACTTACTAGGATCTAATTCAGGGGTCCATAGACATTTTCTGTGAAAGGACAGATGCAGGCCCTATTGTCTTTATGGCAACTACTCTATGCTGATACAGAAGCAGGTAAATGAAAGAGCATGACTGTGCTCTAATAAAACTTTAATTACAAAAACAGGAGGCAGGGCAGATTTGGCTCTCTGGCCCTAAGTAGCTAACCCTTGATATGATATATTATATATTTTACTTATTTTATCTATCACCTGTTTCTGGTCACATTTTGGATGTAAACCCAATGAGGGCAAGGGCTCACTTCACTGCTTTCCCACCACTGTCCCAGCAGTACTAAGAACATAGGTGACACTCAATAAATAACTGTTTAATAGAAGTTTTTCATTTATGGATCTAAATCTTAAGGTAACAACTCATATTTTAAATGAGGACAGCAGGATAGGAGGACCTCTCTCTTTATACCCATGTTGCTACTTCTTATGGAAAATAACACAGGGACCATCTGCCATACCCACAATGATTAATAAAGGAGGAGTTGCCAACAGTCTGTTTCCAGATCCCTACTGCTCCGCAAATTTTTGCAATATGCCTGAGCATTCCCTTCCAAATTCTGCCAATCCAGGTCAAACATAGCCTGTAATCCTTGTTATGGGGGCACTGAGAAACTGGTGGCCCTAGGATATACGTACTCCTGTGTGGCTGGGGGAGAAGTTCAACTCACTCCTGAGCTATTCAGGAAGTGGGAGTTTGTGACAACAGATTTTTTTTTTTCTTTCCCTTTAACACTCACTTCTGAAAACAAGACTTCACAAGTCTCTTAGGAGGTAGATCCTTGAACTGAACAATAATTATTTTTATTATTATCTCTTTATAGTGCTGTCTTCAGCAGCCTATTCACAATCTTTGCCCAGTGTGTCTTATGGGCCATCTGATATTGTCTAAAAATGATGGCAGTTTGTTTTAGAATAATTCAAGTTTAAGAGATTATGATTCAAATTTACTATGTGGCTACATTAGAGTAACCCTTTAACACCAGTATTTAATTAAAATACTTTTTAAAATCACATATTGGAATTTAGATGACCTTCAAATACAATGCAGGATAGTAAGATTTACTAGAATTTACTGTGTACAAAACAATGAATGCATTTTGCATGGATGGATAAGTACCCAAAGAAAAACAACATGCAACTTCAATCCCATTCTTATATAACTATGGAAGGATAACATATTAGAGTTGAAAAGTCTCTAGAGGCTTATTGCACCTTTGTTTTTTATGTAAAGTTGAAGAAAATGAGCTCCAGAGAGGATAAACAATACCCCAAGTCATAAAGAATTTCTGTGGTTGGAAATGGGGAACACATGGGCTTGAAAAAATTGGAGATTATTTTATAGAATGTCATGTTTGCATAATCAATTTAAAGTACAATAACTAAGTATGTAATAAAACCAAAATTAAGATGAGGCCATAGAGAAAACAATCACTAGTTTGCTAACTAGTAAAAGCTAGGAAGTTTCTCACTTTTTAACAATAGTTTATTTTCATTTTACAATAGGAAAACAGATGATTGGAGAAGCCACATTGCTTAGAGCTTCCGATCACAGACTCTGGAGCCAGTAGCTTAGAATCAGCTTCAATACCCAACATCTGTATGTTCTTGGGCAGGTTTCTTAATCTCTTTGTGTCTCAGTCTCTCCACCTTTAAGATGAGGATGATAGCAGCACCCATTTCCTAGGTCATTGTGAGAATTAAAGGTAAAGCACCTAAAAGAGCACCTGGCATACAATAACGACCAACTGTGCACTCTTACTACAATCTAAGGGGGTGGACTGCACAGCTCCTTGGAGGTGCTGCACGTGCTTATGTACTTTTTCCCTAGAGGCCATTTTGGTCCCCTCCGCTGGTGATTCTAGGAGACACTGAAGTGCCTACCAGCACTGGAAACAGCTGAGACTGGAATCAGATTTCCAGGCCCCAAATTCAGTTATCTACAGACATATTTCCTTCCCCTGCTGCCCTTCAAAAGCAGCAGAAATAGATCTGCTTGCATCTCTAGCCTTGGTTTAATTTGCACAACCTAGTAAGTAATGAGAAAGGGATCACTTTACAAGGAAAGATGGCTGAGCTTTATAAATAAACTTATTCTTTGCAAGCGTAAAATGAAATTAATTTTGGATTATTACAGGAGAGACATGAGTAAACTACAGTTATTAGGGCATAATGTAGTCACATTAATTCAAGTTAGTGATTAATTATCACTGTTTCCATTTTTCTTTTTAACCATTTAAGAGGTCTGACTCAGCAGACTTGACCTGAATGAAAAAGAGTCCATTCCATGAAAAGTGAAATTTAGATAAAGCGCGTATTTAGATAAAGTAGCCTCTGCTAGGACATCATTTATAAAAGTCCTACCACCTTTTCTATGACACGATGTAGGTTTTACACACACAGAGGCGTGCAAGAAATAATTTAGTTACTTAAAGACAAAAGACAGGGCATATTTTAACATTTATTTTTATTTACATTTTTGTGTATTTTCCCCTGCATTATGTGTAATTCATAAAATTTGCCGAATAATTTTTTTCAATATGAATAACAGCTTTTTGAAATGCTTATTTTATGTAAGTCCTCTTCTAATCATTAGAAAAATCACTTTCTTTAATCTTCACAATACCCCTGCCTAATTAATAAGTTAAGGAACAAAAAGAGATTAAGGACAGAGCTAGAAAAGGGCAAAAGAGGGAGTCAAATCTAGAAGTGCTGACTTCACACCTCACATTCCTAACTCTATATTACAAAGATATGCTCAAGTTCCCATTTCACTCTCCTTTCTAATATGCCATAATTCACCCATTTAAAAAAAAAATTGGATAACATAACTCCTTCTCCTTCCCTCACTCTCTCTTCTCTTAGATATCTCCTATCCAAAACTATTCTGGCCTAGTGATTTTACAAAAATATTTCAACCTGCATCCTGAGGAAAATCTTGGCATTACCCATAGATTCCTCTGCACTTCTATTAAAAGATCAGTGGCTTTCGTTTCTATTCTGTGTACTTTCCTGTACATTTTCGATTCTATTGCACTGAAATCAATCTATAATACAGCTGTGTGTTGCTCAAAAGAGGGACGCATTTTGTTTTGTTTTTTTTCCCTCTTTAGGGACTCCATAGCTAGCACAATGCTAAGAATATAATACATTCTCAATAGATGTATTTAAATACATCGGTGATTGAGAGAATAATGGTGTACTTATTCGTTTTATTTGTTTTTCAATTAGAGTTCCAACCATGTTTATTAAGTTCCCAAGGCAGATGAAATCTTCCATCATCAGGAATAAAATGTGTGAGTTTTCTACTGTCCCTTCAGGGAGTATAAGTTTGGTCTGGCACCTAACCAAAGTGACTATCATATATAATGAACAGGAAGACTGTTCATTATTAATAGGATATTAAAATATCATTTCTTATCAATTACTATGTGTTAACCACTTTATAACTGTTATCTTACTCAGTCCTCCACACAACATTTTAAAATGGTATTTTTTTCACGCTTTTATAGATGAGGAAACTGAAACTTGGCAAAGTAAACAAATCATCAAAGTCACACAGTAGAGCTCAGATACTACCTCATAGCTCTCTGACAAGAAAGTTTGTTCACATGACACTAAATTATATTCCCTTTCTTGTTTTTCCCTCAGTTAGGGTGAGCAGTATTCACTAATGGATCGCCCACATGGTTGCCAGGGAGCTAGAGTAGCAAAAGGCATCCTGGTCCATAGATTCCATGGTATCACCATTTGGCATCATTCATGCTAAGTGATTTCCTACTACAGAGACCACGCAGCTTATCCCATTTGGAGGACACAGCCATGCAGTTCTTGGTCAGAGATGTACTGCGAAAGGGAGGTTTTGTCCCATCTCTCACTTCAGCCCTACTGTGGCATGGCCCGAATGTTCTAGCAGTGGTTAGAACTTAAACTTAGGAATAATACGTGTATAATTTACTGGCTTTCACTGCAATTCGATTACACCTAAAAATTAGAAGGTCATCACAGAGAAGCAAGAAAATAAATTTCTCTGTGAGGGAATTGTGACTAAAGCAATTTTTCTTGATACATTGATAAATGTTGTATAGTAGGTGAAAAAGTGGCAGATGGCATTTTTTATTTCCTTAATTTATTGACAGAAGTGCCCTCCAGCCTCCAAAGAACCTTCATCTGACAGAAATTAAACAAAATTTCAAAGAAAAGGGCAACACAAGACAGGAGCTATTTCCAATGCTGAAATAGAACAGGAAGCACAACAATAAACAGAAAAATCCCTCCTACAAAGCATGCGATAAATAAAACATCAAAAGCACAAACAGAAGAACTCAATTAGAGTAGAAAAGTTTCAGTCTTCCCCTGAAGGATATAAGTATTATTATTTATTATTTATATCGTGCTCTGGGTGCACATGACTTTACATCCTAGGTTGAATAACATGAAAAAAGAAAAGTATCCTATAGGAGGTCTGATTTACAGACACATTGAGAGCGGGAGAAATGCATAGGTTCTTCCATATGAAGGAAAGCCATACACTATATAAAAACAGCTCAGGGGACCCATTCTTAGAAAGAACAGTTTCTAGTAAGTTTGGCAAAGAAGTTCAAGGTCAGGTCTTATTTGGAAGTTTGCATAACTTTAATAACCAGTAAACGGCGAATTAAAACATGGAAAATAGTAGGCTGGATAAAATGGCCAGTTTTCCAGGAGTCACTTGCTGAGTCTCCATCATTCTTATTTGCAGCATTGGTCACCTGGTAGATCAGGTCTGAAATGTTTTTCTAGCCACTTCTGGAAGCTCAGTATGGAACTTCTCTAACAATTTTATAAAAATCTAATCCCCTGTATAAAAATCTCCTTGAGTTTAAAATAGTTTGAGTGTTTTCTGTACTGAACAAAAGACATATACATGTTAAAGATGTCTTCTGAATAATACTATTATACTCTATTTTTGTATTCTCCTTTTGTATTGAAAGTGTTATTCTAAAAATGCCAACATTTAAAACATACCACAATTTTTTCTAAGCCAGGTTTGAAATATCTTCCTTTCCTATCATGTGAGCATATAAAAATAAAGCTACTGAAGTCTCTCCCCTCACTTAAAGGAATAGATAATGAGGAGAGAAAAGAGGCAAGTTTAATGCCAATGATAATTTCTCATGTGTAAAAAAAAAAATCTATTTGAATAATGTAAGAAATCTCTAATTGAGTAATTAAAAAATGAGAAGAACAGTAAAATATCTACTAACTATACCATTAGCAGTTATTAGAAAAATAAATTTTGGCTACAGAACAGAGTTGGAATTGTTTTTGACATGATGTTCTACAACATATCATATTCATCCATTATAATGTCAGTAAGAATAGGCTAATCAAATAATAATGAAGAGCAGACACTTTCCCAACCATTTAATTCTTTTAATATTTCAATATTCAAAAAATGATAAAAGGCCATATCTCTTGTGAATAATGTAAGCTGTACTTTAAATAATGACACAAATAGCTGACCCTACTTGGTTTTGCCCATTTTAATTAAAATGACTAAGATATTAAATTGCTTCATCAAAATTTTCTTCCACTATTTTGGCCCTTTAAATATTCTGTACTTTTTAGTGATGCTCATCAATGTTACTGGTCATTTATAGATTCATCTCAAGAGAAGAGGGTTACTTTTATGTTTGGCTTATGCCTGATTTTATGGTCAGTAAACAATATTTATGAAAGAACATTTAGTATATTTTAACAACTATAGCATATTTTAAAGATAAATTTGGTGAAGAGAGAGTATAATGGGTTGCTTTCTGGATGTGGTGTCAGAAGATTCAGCAAGACTCCATACCTAGAATTATGCATTTGCTAAATCATTTAACCTTTCTGAATGAAGTTTCTATATCTGAAAAATGGGAATCTACCTAATTCCTTTTTGTTGTTATGATTAAATATAACAGTGTAAGTGAAAGTTATTTGTGAGGCATAAAGGTCATGTAAATGATAAGTATCAGTTTTATTGCACTTTGGAAAGAGGGAATGCTACAATGAGAGACACATTATCCCTATCCTAGAGGGATTTAAATTTTCTAAAATGGATAGAATTAACCTGAATTGTTTGACTATTATGTCATACGAATAATGATGAAGAAATTAGCATTGTTTAAATCAGAGAAAACATACTACAGAGGGATTTCATTGCTATTTTAAAATATTTGAAAGTTGGTAAAAGAGAGTAAGGGGTAGACTTGCCTTTCGGAGCTTCAGAGAACTGATATATTAATTAAGAACCTCCTGATCTGAACTGCCATACTACTAAATAGATACTATAACTTTACATCCATGAAGACATGTTCACAGTGAATGGGAAAACTGCCATACATGTTATAAAAAGAAATAATTATTTTATTAGGTCTGGACATTTAAGTCCCCTTCCGAGTTTAAAGGTGTATGATCCCTTCCAATATGTACACAAAGTAATATCAAAATAGCAATATTTGTTCAATTTTTCATGTCTCCACTTAGTATCAATATCTTAGTGTCAATTATTTTACATACAAGCAAATAAAGGAAAGCACACAAACTGATTTAAAGAAACATAATTAGGGGAGGCCTGTTCTCTCTTTACAAATTGAAAAACAAAAATATCCAAACAAAATAAAACAAAACAAACCTCTACCCTTGACTTAGAGGACATGGTTTCCAAAATCCAACTAAATATCATCTCGAAGCAGTAAAATTCTACAGCAGTTAAGAGTGGTGTATTGGAAGCATGGGGCAGGGATGAGAAGAGAATTTGAAATTAATTAAAGTGCTTAGATTCCCTTTGAAAAGAAATGATGGTGTAGTCCAATCTGAAATAGAATTTCAAGCAGAGAAATGTCAGATTAGAAAGTAGTGGTGAAGAAAGCACATTTTGAGTTATAAAAATGTTGCTTTATTTAGAGAATCCAGATTTGTGTTTAAAAGTTTATCATCATCAATAAATAATTTAACAAGTACAAGGTGCATAGAGGCCACAATAGTCCTACAACAAGAAGCTGGGAGAGGTAAATGCCAAAATGAGTGACGCCAAAGACAGACAGCACAGACATTAAGTAAGGAGAGAACACTGAAGCTGAGACCCCGAAGAATGAGTTAACACATTTAGTAAATTGTCCTGGTCTCCAATTTGTTAAGAGACACCACTGTTTGAGCACAACTTTTAGCCAGGTAGGGAAAGATCCAAAATTTTCAGAGGTTTTATACAATTTTGGTGTCTCTCAGTAAGAAAAATAATGAAAAATTAGAAGAATAAAATTCGGACAGAAATGAATTATAAAATTTTAAAAAGCTGACAATTAAAAACATCCAAACACAGAAAAAAATTATATTTTTATTATTTAATTGTCAGACTCACCTCTATAAAATATTGTTTACAATGCAACTAGATATTTTTGCCTCTTACATGGCAATTAATTTGTAATATCATTTTCTATAAAGAGAAATATTATTTCTAATTTCTCCTTAGCAACACTGTTAAAATTTGATTTTATTATTATTAGTTTAGGAAAATATATTTCATGCTACACATCCATTAATGGTTTTGTACTGAAAATATTTTAGGATGGCTATCAAATTTGAAAAAAACCTCTACTGATTTTGTACTAAATCGGATCTGTTTGATAGTAAGTCTTTGGTCTTCGAATTAGTGGTCCTTGTACTCTTTTTAATGGGACAATAAGTTGTATATTATCTTTGTTAATGCAGTTATTTCAATTCTAATCAGCAAGAAATTCAAATCTTCTCCAATGTATATTTTTTAATCAATTCCTCTCATTAGTTAGTAGGACTAGTCCTGGAAGATATTCTCCTGGGAATAATTAAAAACAACTACTAAACAGAAGTAATTATGAATCACATAAAAATATCTCACTATACCTCAATCAAATGAATCCCCTAATTAATTTTCTTTTAGGGTGGCATTTCAATGTCTCCTGACATAAGGAAAAGTGCAGCAGTACACAGTGGTCTTAATTGAGTTAAAATAATTTAACTTTACAAGTTTCATATGTTTAAACACATTGCTACAGACCATCCCAGGGCCTTATAAGACACTGCTATAAAACAGGGCCCTGAAGCTTAGCTTCCACTATCTTCACAGAAAATCAACCTTTGTTGCCAAGTAATTCTGGACGTATTTTCTAATATTATCTTAGCCATACCAAATTGCTTAAGTTCAGTGTTAACTATATCCTATTTGTATGTTTCAATAATTTTTTAATCCTCACCTAAAGATATGTTTTTATTAAATTGAGAGAGAGAGAGAGACAGAGCCAGAGAGAGAGAGAGAAGCATTGTTGTGAGAGAGAACATTGATCAGTTGTCTCCTGCACGTGCTGGGCCCAGGGATGGAACCCACAACCTAGGTATGTGCTCTGACTGGGGAGCGAACCCTCAACCTTTGGTGCATGGAATGATGCTCCAACCAACTGAGTCACCCAGACCAAGTCTTATCCTGTTTCTAAAACACCTCTACTCTTTCCTTCCATGGCCACCTTCACTTTGCACTGCTCTGCTCTGCTATACTCTAACATATATACACATGTGCTCTCTTTCACACACATATGCACACACACAGGAAGGTAGTCCTTTATCTAGTTTATTTCTTCTCTGCCTTTATGTTTTAGCACAGACATTGACTTTTCTCCTAACTTGTCTCCTTTGCCAGTTTTTACTTTTTATGAAGAATGGGTCTATGTCTTGTTTAGAGGTTAATATTTAGTATCAAGTAAGGATCCTATATCAAAACAGTAGTTAAATAAATATTTCATGACTGACTAAACAGATGAGAGGAAAGAATTCTAGGTGAAATTACACAAACCAACTATTTAAGTCAATTGACACCTCCTTCAAATCCTGAACTTATATATAGAGAAAGTGAAACCGGTGATATTTTGAGAAGAAATTAGTATTTGTGAAATAGAGAAAAAAAGCCCTAGAATATAACATCATGATTTAAAATAAATCTTACTGGAAAATGTATCAGGCAAAAGTGATTACCTTACCAAAATTCTGGAAGACAGACAGTCCATAAAGGAAACGCAATTAGTCTTACATTTATTTAATGTGATAGATACTGATTGCTAGATACCTTAGACAGTGCTATATAAGGCTTGTTATTTTCAGGTAATAGAGTAGTATGGTGACTAAAAAGGCAGATAAACAAAGTACAGGTTGGGAATTTTCCCAGACAATATTTGTATAGATAAATATTAAAACATGATTTGAGAAATAAAGAATATATATTCAGGTCACAAGAACATAATAGCTCTAAAATATCTTAATTTCCTTTTACCTCCTTTTCACTTAATAGGCAGGGAATAGTTTTTTTCCCAAAAATCTATGATTTGCAGCAGTAGTCTTAATATATACTAATGGATCCCCAAAGTTTGTATAATTTTATGAAGTATTTGCCATAAATTGAGCATTCTGAATGTATCAGAACTGAAAAACACAATATTTTCAGACACAGAAATGCAATATTGACAAAGACCTACTACAAAAGGTTACAATCCTAAAAGATTAATTTAAATATAAGGAATTAAAATAGTTCATGCATAATTATATTGGTATGTTTATAATTAATAATTAAAGAAATGCTCAACAGGTTCTTTTTCTACACTTTGGTGAAAGAGCAGATATCAGTTTAAATAAATCACCAGTGGTCAAAGGAAAAAAAATCTTAAAGTTCAGAAATTGGATGAAGACATACACTTGTATACATAAATATTAAAATGGTCTAAATTAAATTCATACTCTTTTTGCACTGTGATTAAAGCTTTGTTGGGGGGAGGGAGCAATTATGTATAGCTGCCTTATATTTTTAATTCCAGAATTTGGTATTGCACTGTCTTAAAGATTAGGTAATAATTTTACTATTCATTCTGTTACACTGGTGAATTTACGTTGGCCTAGAGCTAGGTTGAAAAATCACAGGCCTATGAACGGGACTACTTTCTGGCTCTATAACTACCTTTTTATTCATTCAAATTGGTGTGCTCAAATTTGAGTTCATGTCACACTCATGATTTTTTTAAATGAAGACACTAACCTGGAGGGGTGAATGTTCAAAACACCGCAGAGCTAACATTCATCAAAATGCAGTAAACTAATAGATTTTGTATTTGCCTCACCTAAACAGGGTCTTGAAAATTCACCCCGGAGGCTGGAATATTTTGTTTGTAAGACTCTCAGTGTTCATATGAACACCTGGGGATAAGAGAGCTGTGAGAAACAGGTCTAATAGAAGTTAAACTCTATTGCAGCCCTGCATTAAGTAGAAGAGTCACACAGAAGGTCTCTTCTGTCTTAGAGCTTTTTCTCCAACATGTGTCAAGAATATCAAGTACTTTACTATTTATCATCAGTGTTTCAGTGACTTGAGAGTGTGGAGTCTATCTTGTGAAGTGCCACTTACACAGGCTTATGAAAGTAGTGGCATAGTTTGCTGAGACATAAAAAGACATATAGCCCTAGGAATGGACTCAGAAGTGAGTGACCTAGTCATTTTTGGAAGCCTTATCTAAATCTTAGATCTCTAAAATTCCAATAGATCTTAAGACTTTAAATGGATAGCACAGTAGTTCTGGTAGACTATATATGTGGACTACAATGTTTTGAGATGATTTTGCCTTGTCAGGGTACCTCTCGCAGCACCATTTTGAGTATCCTGAGAAAAGTCAAAATAAAAGTGACGGACTTAGGGTTATACACTTTTTCACATGGTGTCTGTTTTCTGGTTGCTTAGGTTTGTTCCAAGCTCAAAATGCACATTAAGCAGCCCAGTCAGTTGCACACACTTTACACATTTTGTGCATTTTTTGTCAGCCATGAAACAGTATGCTTTACATTGGCATGCCAATGCACGACAAGTTAAACTGATTTGTACTAGACAAATAAGAACCTAACAGACTTTGAGAGCCAGAATGAAAGTTTTAAATCACATTACCTTCTTTCCTGTCAATGAAATAGTTTTTTATTCCGATTTAGATGTATGTTTCTTTTATTTGTTTTTGAAAAAACTTATATTCTATACTGCCCACAGAGAGTTCTTGTTTCCATAAGGTTTCATTCATGAATTGAGTTTTCCATTAACTTGATCTCTAATGATCTCTTTATGTTTGAGAATAAGATATCCATTTGTCTTTTCAGAAAAGAAATGTGTCAAATAATAGGCACAGCAGATTCTCTTAATGTTGCTTGCGCAGAATTAAATACTTTTCATAGCATTAACCTTGGACTTTTTGTCTATGAAATCTATAGAGTTTAGCACTCTGGACAACTAAATAATACAGTGGAAATAAAAATAAATGGTGGTAGTCATAGGAAATGTCACAAAGCTGGTGAAAAGTTATAGTATATTCAACTGTTAGAGTTTCTGTATTCATATAATGATAATTATATAATAATTGCCTAAAACTTGCTTTGAAGATGTGTGACATGTAGGAAAACAATGATGTTTCTTTCTAGCAAGGCTTAACTGGTAGACTGATTTTCTGAGATGGTTGCACTACATTCTGCTAAATTAACTACTTGTGATTTTAAGCTCTACGATACTCTAAGACATGATTCTACTGACTATTTTAATAACTAAACTTGTTGTGTTACAAACATTAGAGCTATTCACCAAATACTTCTGTGGCAAGCCAGTTACAGGATGCATAACAAAGAGAAGAGGGCAGTGTCCTCACCAGAGGTGATACATGTCACTTCTTGGTTAGTTGGAGAGCCTCTAAAGCATCCTCTTTTCCCTCTAGCATAGTATGATGTTCAAGATGATAGATCCTCTGTTTTCTTGGATTTCTCAGTGTCTGTGATGAACGAAACTCCTCTATCTAGTACAACATACATAGAATATGAGTGAAAAATAGACGTTGGTTATTTTAAGCCACTGAAAATTAAAGGTGTTAAAATATTGCAGTGTAACTTATTTAGCCTTTTATGACAGATACAGGCTGTATCCAGTTCAACTTTCAGCAACATACTTTTGCCCATGTTGCTGAGAAAGCAATTTGTGTGGAACCTGGAACAAATGTAGCCAACAGTTTATGGTATGTAAGATTTTGAAAGTATAATAAACCAACACTACCACTAGCTCTCATTTCTGCTTGTTCCTATGTGGACATTGTGGTCTGTCTTTTTTTACTTCATTTCTTCTTTATTCTTCCTCCTGAAAATGCTTTGCAAGATTAGTGGAAGCTGGGTTACCCTTAGGCTTCATCAAGGTTTCACGCTCAAAGACAAAATGACCAGCATTTTATAACTCAGACGTACATTTTTGTGCTCTGTTCTTCAATTCTTATGCATTTCTAGAGTTATAAATGACAGATAGGGTATTTCAAGGTTTTTGTTTGTTTGATTTTAAGGCAAGTACTCATTTACTTCTACAGAATAGCATTTATGTTTGTAAAGTAATTTGAGCTTCAGATTTGAAAAAATAATGAGCATTTACATATAGAAATAAATACATGAAATATATAAAACCCATAGCAAAACATTATTTTTATGTTTGTTTTGCAGTGTGGAGAACCTAAAATATCTGCTGACAAGAAAAAAATAACCATGCAGTTTTAAAATGAAGAAATTTTATTGTAGCATGGGTTAGTGGAAAAGTTTTAGAATAAAAATTCTAAGCCCCTGATACACAACTGTCTCACTATATGAACACACACCAGTTAATTAATATATATTAATTATTGTTTACTTCTCTTTAAAATATGGAAAATGCATCTGTTTATTAATTCATATAGTATTTAATACAGTTAAGATAAGGTATATAAAGACAGAGAGTGTATTCCAAGTAATCTGCATATACACATGCAAATATCATCATACTTTATTATCGTTTTGATAATAATTTTTTGTAGTTGGATTCCCTCAATCTTCTCATGCTTCTACCCTCAATCAATGGAAAAATATAAGTTGCATATGATGAGTAATGCCACCAGTGAGTCAAGCCGTGGTGGTGATACTGTAATAGTTCACATTCATCATTGCTGTGGTTGAAAATGTGCATTCAGTTGTGGTTGAATAGTTCACATCAAAACAAAATCTCATCTGTATGACGGAAGCTGTTGTGTTGAGCTTTGAACATAATCCAAGACACTCAAGACAGTAGCAAAATTAGGCAATTGGAAAAATCAGAGTAAAAAAGGCATTTTTCATGCTTATTTGCTTCAAAGGATGCTCTGATTTTGTTAATTGCCTCAAAGAGTGCTTCGATTCGCTATTTTCTGCAAACAGTATTCTAATCTAGTTTATCCTTTGAGTTGCAGCTGTGTTCAAGTATCCTAATAGATTTGGTGCTTGCTGAACTATTCTTCTGCAATTAATTCACTTGGTTGTTCATGTGGAATGATTTACACCTATTTAGAACTAAATTGGAAGCCATTTTGCTATTGCTTATGAAATTATTAAGATAGCTTTTAGATTACATTAATTTGCACTTAGTACCTCTCATATAAGGATCTCAAAGTACTCTATGAAAATACATTTTTAATGGAATAAAATAGAAGACTTGAACACTGTGTTCAGGAATGATGTGCAAGGTAGGAAATAAAATAAGTTTATCTTTAAGTTTTAGGGTAAAATAGTTATTATCTTCTTACCAGTTTCTCATTTTATCTCCCTTCCTGCTAGGTTTATGGGTTTGTTTTCTTTAACCACAACCTTGTTGCCCAATCTCATCCTTATAAACATTGTCTAATTCTCCTGCCTTACAGTGTGTCTCACCCATTATTATTTCTTGCCTTTTAAATACATCGACCTAATATTATAATTCACCTGCTCTGAAAAAGATTGAATGCATGTATGTTCCTTTTACTGAAATGGCTTGAAGCTGCCGGGTCTGTTTCTGAAGCGTGGCAGCTTCCTAGAGGGTAAAGTGTCTTCAATTAAAAGATGGTAAGCCCTAGAAACCTTGGGTTTTCATTCATTACCATAACATCACAGGAAAGCGTTCTGCAGATATTGATTGCCGAGGGAACTTTTTGGTTTCCATAGCATTTATTTCCTATATAAAATAAGCTTTTATTAAAACACAAAGACAAATATGAATAAGGCAGTAAGCCTTTAAAATGACAATCTAGCAGATACCATTTTATAATGAGTCTTGAGAAAAATAAATCCTAGCCCCAATTTGTCATCTCCTCTTTACTGTGTTTATTTGCTTTAATTGTGCTGGAAAGCAGGTCTCTGCTTTAGCCCATTAATTAGACAATCCCCTATTATCTTCATGAACATGTCCTTATCCAGAAGAGTTGTCCACCAAGCAAATATATTTACACTGCCAAATTAGATATTTCTATTTAGCCTTAATCTCTCCTCAACTTGGCTGCTATACCCTTCTTCTCCCCAGAGGTTGGTACTCTCTATGGTTCTCAATTTTCTAAGTTAATGAAGATAACAAGAAGCTTTTGTTTGGAGAACATCCTTAAGCATTATTTTAACATAGTAACCCTAAAAAACAAGCAGTTCTTACATATAATATAGGTTTTCTTTTCTTCAAACAAGTCCAGCACCATTCTATACTGTTAGTATTCTATGATTCTAAGCTAGCAATATGAGAAACAAATAAGTTCACTTTCCACTGCTAACTGAATACTACATATTAAAGGAATTTCAGAAGATGGAGAATAGGTGACAATGGTTAAGAAAGGTCTTAGGAGAAAGTGGAACTTGAATTAGACTTTAAAGGGCATTTTGCTATAGTTTTATTTTTATATTTTGTAGAGATAACTATTTATTCATTCATAGCTCTCGATCTGAGGATCCTAGCTGCATCCGAAAGCTACATGGAAAGATAATAAGAATGAGAAGTGTATTCCAGTTAGAGTGGAAAGCTCTTAGATTTGAATTGCCTGACTATACATAGCATGCAAAGAAGTGAAAAAAAAACAACATGAAATTGCTATAGGTCACAGTTCCACATTAGGACATTGGGGACTTATGCAATAAATGGGAAATAAAGAACTGCTTTAAAAGGAAGTAAACTTGAAAATAGAGGGAATGAGGAACTGAATGGGATAAATCAGACATCTGCTTTAAAACACACATGCTAGCTGCATTTTGGAGGTCAAGATGGATTGAGAAGAGACTTAGAGAAAGTGTACCCTACAGGAAGAATTTTGCAATAGTTCAGAAAAGAGATAATGAACTGTAGCAATAATAGTGATGACAGAAATATCATATAAAACTCTAGCAACAATGATTGTGCAGGTTAAGGGGTAGAGTGTAAGGATGATGAGTGAAAAAAGAATCAAAACACTCTCAGAACAACGCTAGCATGACAGAAAAAGACAAACTAACAAAGCATCTGCAAGTAAGGAAGAGAGGCAGCTCACATAGAGAAAAATGCAGCAGGGAAGCAGAAATAGCTACCTATGTTCTTAGAGGAAGGAGTGAGGACAATAATCAAGACTGACTGTCTGAGTTTGACAGGGCTGCCAAACCAAGTACCACAAACTGGATAGCTTAAATAACAGAAATTAATTTTCTCACAGCTCTGGAGGGTAAAATTTGGAGATCAAGGTATCGGCAGGTTTGCAACGGGTCTTTGAAAGCCTCTCTTCTTGCCTTATAGACCTTTGTCTTCTATCTCTGTTCTTTACACGGTCTTTCCTTTGTACTTGTGCCAATCCTAACTATCTCTTTCTTTGAAGGACTCCAGTCATGTAAGATTAGAGTCTGCCCTCATGATGATGTCATTAACCTTAATTACCACTGTAAAAGACCCCAAATATAGGCATATCTCATTTTGTTGCACTACGCTTTATTGCACTTTAAAAGTGTTGCATGTTTGACAAATGGAAAGTAAGGCTGTCCACCAGAGGGGAAAAAAAAATGTCTCCCTTGATTGTGATACTTTTTTTTTCTTTTTTTTAAACAGTGACCTGGAGCAGAACCTGTCATATCTTTGAGCAGAGTCACATTCTGAGATGCAAAGGTTTGGACTTCATGTAATTGTCCAGGTGGGGAACACGATTCACTGTTAACAACCAAGAAAGTAAAATAGGCACAAGAGTGGAATTGTCTGTGTTAGTTTAATATATATACATTTTATAACATTATACATTACTTTTATACAAAGAAAACAAAAAAAAATTAGGGAATTATTTGCCACTGCAGGTAGTCCATATGTAATGTGAAGGTTTGTTGAGCTGCCCAAGGCATAAGTACTAACTCCTTAGTACTTATGAAGTTGGTCTTATAAGTTTCATATTATAACTTAAGAACAACAACAAAGTGTATGATGCCTTAAACTTTATTGAGATGTCATATAGTTATGTCAGGATAATAACTTGCTGTTTTGGTCTTCCTAACTCACATTAGAAGAAACTCCCAAATCATCCTCTCCTCACAGTAATTTCAAACAATAGAAAATGTCTACTCTTACTATTTTATTTTTATTTGGTGGGTAGAGAAAAAGAAATAGTTGAATGATTTTTTTTAAATTAATAAATAACCTAAAATCTCTTCTGGACATTTTCAGGATTAATATATTCTTTCTTTATTTTTTTTTAAATATTAGAACAATGCAACTATATTTGCTTCCCTTGTAAAGTTATCTAGCAGGGACTATCCATTTCAGATAAAGTGCCCTCAACATGTTTCCCAGCAGCTGTTCTCATGGAGGCATAGATCAGAATCACCTGAAGGGCTTGTGAAACTGGCTTGCTGGGCCCACCCAAGTTCCTGGCAGAGCCTGAGAATTCTCAGTGTTTGTAAGTTCTCGACAATGTTGATGCTACTGGTCCAGAAGCCACTCTCGGAACACCTCTGCTCTACAGCACTGTGTGCAACTGCAAAATCAAGCCATGCCATTTTACTTTACAAAAGCATTTTCCATTATGAAAATATATAGTTTTAATTAAATAAAGTCATTTAAGTCTCTGCTATAAATGATAAGAAATTGATGGAAATAATCATAAAATGCATGGTATCTTATATGATATGAAATTAACTGCTGCTATCACCACCGAGAACCAATTTAAAAGATGAATAACTCAAAGAAGTTGCCGTGTATTTAAAATATTTGTTGCCTGACCACGTGTCACCTTGGTCTTAGCCACGTTAGTGTGAGGACAATAAAAAAGGATAAAGATTGACATCATAACTATCAGTGTGTTTCTATATTAAGAGATATAGCTAGGCCAATAAATTAAATGTCTCCCTCACCAGATAGCAATGTATGAGATTTAGAACACAACGCCGAAAGCTTAAAAATAGCCACAGGTGTGATATATGCACATCATATCTGTTAGCCATCAAATAAGTTATAAAATGTGTAAAGTATAATGAGTGGTGAAAGGTATCTCTTGTTTCTTGTTGCTTGGAAATTGAAGCTAAGGGACACAGTTAGGATGAAAGATGCCTCTCACCAGCCCCATTCACCAACATAAAAAGAGGACTGAGAGGAGACAACTGTGGCAGACTCAAGGAGTTAGTTATCCAAGACGAGAATTGTTTAAGAAACTAAGGTTGCCATATCATATAAGAAGATGAGGTTTACCAGCAAGTTGGTTCAAGCCCAGATATTTTTAGGGAGGCCAAATAACCACACAAGACATTTATGGAATGGTGGGCTTTTCTGATGCCCCCTATGCTGACACTATGGATGGAGAGATAATTAAATGATGATTACACAACGAGCCTTCTTGAACAAGAGTTGAAGACCCCCAAACATGCAAAAAGTTCTACTTTATCAAAAGTTTTGAAGAATTTTTCTCTTTATGAAATATATCTTAATTTTCTCTTTACTAAAGCATTTCACAAATATCTTAGAAATGCCAAGTTTTTAACGTGGCATTCAGATGGAGTATTGAATAAGCTTTCAGATTTCTTAAAAATAAAAAAATGTTTTATTGAAAGACAAAGTATAAAAAGACTGAAATTCTCTTTTCTGATGGCCCAGTTTAGAAATATTAAATGGATTAATGTAAACTTCAGTATGAAATTATTTCCAACACTTGTTTCAGAAATAGAAACTTTCATATAAGTTTATAGAAAGATATATCTTTTCACAGCAACCAAATATGTTAACTTTAGTATGTCTTGTCTTGAAATATTTCAAGATTACCAAGGTAGCTAATAGTATAAAATCCATTTTCTTTCCAGTAATATTTTTCAAAGTATATTGTTTTAACTTTAAACTTTAGAGTTTCATCATAGATTGATATTTAAGGCCTTATATTTCAAAACACCTCCTTTCTACCTTTCAAAGGTAGAAAGCTTTGAGGATATGTTTTAATAATAAAAAATAATTTTATATTCAGAGAATCTTACAATCTTTCATCTTTTTATTAATATTTTCCTAATAAAATGTACTTGTTCATATTTCAAAGAAAAATGGTTTTGAAGTGCATCTTATATCATCTTAAAGATTAATCAGATTATCACTTTAATCTAGTTAAAAGTATATTTCTAGAGATAAAAATGGTGATGTTCCCAATTACCCAAATGAATCCTTTAAAAATATATGCAAACTAGTATTTACAGAGCAAAGATTCTTTGTTGATTTTGTTTTTGTTGTTGTTGTTGTTGTTGTTGTTGTTCTCTGTTCAAATTCAAGATGAACTTTGGTTCCAGATGAATTTTCTTTTTGCAAACAATGATTTATTTATTTATTTATTTATTTATTTTACTCTTTGAAATGAGCTCCAAGCACTTAGATACAGATAGAAAACCTTAAAGTTTCAATAAAGTTTTCAGAGTACTCTTCTACCCTCTGGTAAAACATTATTTTGCAGCTTCCTACCAAGATAAGCTACTGCCTTCAATTCTGGCTGTATGCATAAATATATATTTTTTCTTACCCAGAAATGCATCACCTCAAAAAAAGATTAAGAGTATTGGACAAAGGCTCTATGCTTCTGGCTGCTAGAATTTTGCTTAAGACCTCATATCTTCTTGCCACAATAAAGAATAAGTAATGAAGGGGAGCTAATGTTTAATTATTAATATTGATGAAATTTTAGATTAGATTTCCAGCTGAAATTAACCTTCTTGGAGTTCTGTGATAATGATAGGCAACATATCCAGTAAATACAATAACAATGACAAATACTCAGAATAGCGAAAGATAGACAGTGTTCTCATACACAAGACATTTATTTTATGGATCCATCTTCCCTTGGTATCTCACTCACATGTTTTACCTATGAAGGATTCTCAAGAGAGTTCTGTTCTTTAGAATCCTTCCTACATTGCAGCATATTTCAAGTTTCAGGGAAATTTCTCCTTTAAAAATTATACAGATAACAGGATCCCCAAATGCAAAATTTGCCATTTTAATGGCAAATATGCAGATGTTTTATGAAAAGCTTTTGTTTGGGACAATAAGAGTCTGATGTAGAAGTGAATGAAAAATGAAAGATGTATGATAAGGAGGATGATTAGAAGAGGAAACTATCTGCTTTATGGCAAATTCACCTTTTCATGAGAATACTGAAAGTTTCTTCCTTACATTCTGGTGACATCTACAAGCCTTTTGGTGCCTGCATGCAAGTTCCTTAAGGAGTTTTAAATCTTAATCTAAAATAAATCACAACTTTTAAGTTTTTGGCAAGGTTCACCTCAATTAGGCTTTTGCACAGATTTCTACATTTACATTTTTCTAATTTGCTGTAATGCATGTGCATTTTAAAATGTACAAACTATTTAAGTATGAAGCTATAAATAATGATGTTAAACAAAGATTCTACAATATGCATTTATTTTCTCAATTTATTTTCATTTGATTATTGATTATTAAATTTGAAGGAGTGTGTTTTTACTATAAACATATATGTGGGAAGGAAGATCTGTGTAAATATTTCTTGACTGAAATGAGTATAATGTGACTTTCATCTATTGAAAAATGTGACCGACCACAAGGGAGTTCCCAACCGAATTATTTTAGTACTAATATTTTCTTTTTGAAAGTCCTTTCTCTTCATCCAACTGCTTTTCTCTTGTAGTTTGAAAGGTGTGCACTTAATCTTGCTATTTCAGCTCTATCCGTATAGTGTGGAGAGCCGCCAGTGCTTAGAATGGCTGATAAACTAGTTGACCTCTGTAATCTACATTTTTAGAGAAATATATTTCAGCTGCAGATGTTTCCAAAGGTAGAAAATCTGTGAAGAAAATTAATCTGTAACAGACAGATGTTTTCATATTAATACAGCTTGGAAATATTCTCTTACAAACATGTTGCCTTCCTGTGGAATTTAAGAGCACTGTTATCTCATTTTCCTAGGTTCTTGAATCCTAAAGCTTGGCACCAAGATGGACTATCATCTAAATAAATAGATGCAAAAGTTGCTTTATAGTTAAAGGGTGCAATTTAAATCTGTTGACTTTCACATTTGCTCCTTTCCATTTAATTCAGTTAGTTGTATAACTGGTGATAAAATTTTCCTTAGTCCTGTGGAAGGCACAGCAAGTTGCTTATACCAAAACTCAGAGTCAGTATAAATGCTGGCAGAAGATTTCCTCCTATTTGAGCATTTTATAGCATCTGAGGGAATTATTTTCCCCTAAGGGTTTTATTATTAATGGGAGCTGCCCAAGTGCTTTGAGGGAAGAATGGACTTCCTCAATTAGAAGACCTCCCAAGAGAGTTAACAAAGAATTTATTTTTTCATTTAGGAAAGAGATTGTTTCCCATAAGAACACTGAATCTTTCATGGTTGACGTTCTTGCAAACACAATGTGTAAAATTTTTAGTTCCTTAAAAATTAAACAGACACTGTGAAATTTAATAAGGCTAAAAAGCGACCTATGTTTAGTATCCCTGTTTTCTCACCCCCCTAGTATTTGTCATAACCGGTTCTCAGCCTCACACACTACCCAAAAATAAATAAATAAATAAAGCACTTCCCGAGAATTCAATTTCAGTGGTTCCCAATCTAGATATGGAAGAAGTCATAGTAATACGTTTTGCTACCTTTTACTACATGATAATTTCCTTTGCCTTCTGCTGCTCTGTTGTTTCATCTGAGAGCCATACTACCTGCTCTACAGGGTCCTAAGGATTTGATAAAATGTATCTAAAATATCTAACATATGGTAGATACTTAAATGGATAATTTGTACTCATTTGTTAAATGCTAAAATATTTACCTCTGTTTAACTCAATTCAAATGCCTAAACTCAAAAAGTATAATTTCAGCTTTGTCGATGTTTGGACTTGGAACATTAAGTGTTTGAGGCCACAGTTTTTTTTTCTATGTACAAAGCATTACTTCAACAAAGTAAATCACACACATTAATTCACCTCATCAATACTATTGTTAGAGGATTTATTCATCACAAAAGCATATTTGCTTAATTAGACTGGATTTGGAATATTAAACTGACACCTTGATTTTGTTATACATTATATGCAATAATAAAATGATTTTTATAACTTCTATATTGAAATACTTGATTAACTAAATTATCATTATATATGTTCACTTCTGTTATTTGAGATGCTATCATGTTGTCTAATTTTGGAATTTTTGTTAAATAATAGAAAAATCAAAAGGCTTATTTTCTTATTCTAAACTAGAAGTTGTATTACAGGAAGATAGCTCAACACAGAAATCTGACCATTTGATAAACTCCCCAGAAAACAAAGTTTGTCTAACATAGTGATAATTAGAAGTTATTATGCTGAAGTATAGTTTTCAGTGAAACAAATGAGATATTTCCCTAAAGTTAAAATTGACTCAATTGATAACCACACAATGACACAAATTTTGTGCTATTGTTAGAAACAACAAAGATTTACATGATATAAATTTTCTGTAAAGAGTAGACAGAGAATTTAACCACAGCCTAATTAAAATAATTTTCTTTACTCTCTTTAGTATTATGACTCTTGTGCCTTAGACCAGAATGCCATTCTGTCTTTATGTTTTACTCAAATCAGTGAGGTCAGATGGTTCAATTTCTCCATGGGAACCCTTAAAGTCTACTTAAAATCATTCCATTCATTCCCTGCTAACACATTATCTTTCTTAATGTTTTCTTTAATTGGCTATTGTTTCCCTCCTTGGATGGTGAGAAGATTTTATCTTGCATTTCATTGTTGGTTCTTTCTTTTCTTTCAAGGGTGATAGTTTGTCTCATTCCTTGGGAAAGTGGAGTATGAAA
Organism: Mormoops blainvillei; assembly: GCA_004026545.1. Taxonomy (NCBI): domain Eukaryota; kingdom Metazoa; phylum Chordata; class Mammalia; order Chiroptera; family Mormoopidae; genus Mormoops; species Mormoops blainvillei. The sequence continues at coordinate 59,542 of PVJD01000527.1, read as the reverse complement.
ATTATTCAAAGAATTTCAATTGTTTACAAATCATCTATTATTCATTGTAACTGGATTGCCCCCCCCCCCACACACAGACTCACCCACAGTCTAAATTTATATCATCATTGACCACTGTACATGTGAGTCTTTCAAATATTAGTATATTTAATCAATTAATTTATAAACATTTCTATCTGGTAAGTTAATCAAACCAAATCAACACATGATTAAAATCATAGAATTTGAAAACTGAAATATGTCTAAAAAATCTAGATCCAACTCAAATTTCATGTCTCTGTCCCCAAGAAGAGGACCGAATTTCTTATTCCACATATCTGGTATGCAAAAACCTGTACTTGGCATGTGGAAAACTGAGAACTAGATGATACATTCAACACCGTCTTGAATCAAGTACAACAAAGCAAAGTTGTATTAAAAAAAGTATTTAATGTTTACTCAGAATGAAACTGGAAGGCATGTCAACAGGCAATCACATACAATGATATAAAGCAACTGCCTCATTGTTGGTTTAGATTCACAAAGAGAAAGCCTGGGCTTGTTCTTGATCTTATTTCTTTTTATAAACCTTTTCCTCTATATATTTCAGCTAGGAATGTGAAATAATCTGAAGCAATTTACTGAGAGTCCCACTTTGGCAAGCTAAGACCTGTGTCAAGTGCTTTCTTTATCTGATTCATAAACCTCAATGGCTCTTGAATCCCTCAGCCTTGGATATGGGAGCCAGCAAAATGGGAGTTAAACTGTGGAAGGGTGAATTTATCTTAGCACAGGTACTGGTAATTTCAGCCCAAGAGCTCCTCACCTGGGTGATTCTAAGGATGTCACAGAATAATGAGCACAGTAAACAATTAGCACCATCTAAGAAACAGCCCTCGAATAGTCTGTGGCATCTCTTTGGCCCTAGCTCTAAAGCTAATAAGAGCCAGGACTCTCCAAGGTACCTTCCTTTTCAGCTTCAAGTCTAATTACACTCCCTGCATTTCAAACCAGTGAGGTACTTAGGGCTAGGGAGAAGACTCAACGATATTTTATAGTCGAACAAATTAAGAATCCTTGTATAAGTGGGCAGAATGCCAACTTACAATTCTCCCAGAGGACCTGACTCACATAGCAATGTTACTTGCAGAAATTCTACTTGTTTAGAATTTTATTATGTTTTTTTTATTACAAGGAAAAAATTTCACATTAGCTCTTTTTAAACTCCTGTAGCAAAGAACAACATTAGCAGTACAACTATAAGGAAGAGGATTCGGAGGAATAAAAAACACATGGAGTTTACATATAAAAGCTGAAATATGCAATAAAAATCTCCAAACTTCCTAGGAAATGGTTCACAAACCATTAATTAATCATACTGAACATGATTTTTAATATACATAGAAACACTAGAGAATATGGAAGTATTCAATATTGTAGGGAGTTATTTTTCTTTGATTATACCCATTAGAATTATTATGATTTATCCAACTATCTGGTAGCATACTGTATGTTTCTCTTTAAATTTTTATCTGTTGTAGGTTCACCTGATATTTTCCATAACAAAGTAAATGGGTCTTTATACACAGCATGGAAATTTATATGTTTTTACAGAAATATTTGTATGCTATAAAATGAGTAGGATATAGACATGCTTTTAATAAGCAGATAGAAGACTTAGTTTAAAAGGTTTATACTTAACATGTTAATTAAATCTTGAGATGAAGTTTCTATATCCAAAGATGACAGCTTTCACTTATGCACTTCTGGAAAAAGACTATCAACCATTAATAGTCCTCATGACAAGCTTGAACTCTAATGTTTGCAAGCTTTCAAAGGAGTCTCTAATAATACACAAAGGAACATAAGGTGATGAAAATCATAGCAAAAGGGTCTAGACTAGTACAGGGAAGTGTCCTGAAGTCAAAACCTGCTAAACATATTCTCCCTGGAGAATTATAATTATTAGTTATGCCCTAATAGGAATAGTATATTAAAATGTTAGTGTTTACTTTAGTGGTAATAATCTAAGGACAATAAGACCTAAAGCTTATATTGCATTTTTCTTCCATGGTATTAACCCATGGTTATTGTGTGTTATGTGTCCTTGTGGCCTCAGATTATACTACAATGGTCTGTGTAGAGTATGTACTTAGTCAAGGCTTATGGAAGGGACAGATGGAGGCAGGAACTGAAGGTGATACAGATAAATTAGACTTTAGTTTTTCACATGTAGTCAGCTTTGTTTTAGGTGGTAGATTCACCCTCACTTTTTAGTATCAGTCAGCTTCTGAAATGGTAATATAGGTGGTACGAGGCAAACTAAATCTTTCCATTCACCCACTCTCCAACTTGCCTTAGAAAGAGAGAAATATCTTCAGTGTATACAAATCAGAAATAGTGCTATTTGAGAGGTTTTTATTATATGTATGTTTTTCTAATTTTTATATTATTTTATTTTATCTTGTCTTTTTATTTTATTTTTTCCATTACCATTTATTCCCCTTATACTCTTCCACTACCCAGAGCTGTCAGCCAGCTCTCTATCTCTGAGTCTGTCTTTATTTTGGTTGTTAGTTCAGTTTGTTCATTAGATTCCACATATGAGTGAAATCACATGGTATTTATCTTTCTCTGACTGGCTTATTTCACTTAGAATATTCTCCAGGTCCATCCATGCTGTCTCAAATGGTAACTATATATTTATATTTAATGCATTTAATAGTTTTTTGAACCAGAGGAGAGAAAGATGCCAATGAGTGAAAATTGGCACAAAGAGGACAGGCTGTGTTCACTGCTATTATTGCTTGTTTACTTTGTACTGACCAGTGCTAAAAACAAAATTCCACTCAGGGTCCAAAATATCAACTTATTTACCTAACAATTTAACAGCTTTTAAAAATTCAAGTCTGTTTTTTTTTCTCTTCCTCCTTACTTTCATCCCACTCATGAGGTCAGGAGCACGTAGCAAGTCCTATCATTTGTATTAGGATTTTATTTTATGTTTTGATTACCACCCTTTTTTTACTGCCATTGTTCTTACCCTCCAATATTCTTTGCTACTTAAGAATAAGTCCTGTGGAAGCTGACCTTCATATGAAATTCCTACAGTGTAAGTGATCCCAACTGCACCCACAAAGTCCAGTTCACTTGTTGTCTGTTGCTGGAATCTTGCTGCATTGGATAGTACCAGAGAATGCCAGGGCAGAACCAACTTTTGAAAGGCCACCCATTTATATTCCTCAAGAATGACAAGTACAACCCTGGATGGGAAGCTTAGTTACTGAGAGCATGGTCTCCATATAGCAAGGTGCGTGTTTAATGTCCCATTGGGGAACACAGAAGAATTAACCAATGAATGCATAAATAAGTGTAACAACAAATTGGTTTCTCTGTATCTCTCCCTATCTCTGCATTCCCCCATCTCTCTCTCTAAAATCAATAATAATAATAAAAGAGTGACAAGTATGTTATGCCTGACAGTCCCATAATTTATTCATTTTGCTACTGGCCCAGAGTAGAGGTTAACCCAAATACTCTATTGTTTTAAATCTGAATTCTCTCTGATTAGCAAAAGAAAGGGGAAGTCCCAAACATAAGATCTTTTGCTATTTTCTCGAGTGCTATGATAAGTTCAAAACCAAAACATCTTTAATAGTTCCAGAATAAGAGCAGGGGCATTCAAACAGAAATAGGAACTATTTGAAGCATCCTTTTAGAATGAGCAACAATGATGACAATATTTTCCATTTATTGAACAGTTACCATGCAACAGGCACTATAACAAATCAATTGAATACAAGGTACCATTGTCTCTTAAAACAACACTGAAATGTATACGTTATTATCCTCAGTTTACAGATTAGGAAAATAAGATCTAAGAAGTAGCTATTGAGATGCTGCTTGACATTAAACCAATAGTAAAGGATCCTGATTAGTAAAGTTAGCTAACTTGTTAAAGGCAAATGCCTCTTCTTAATAAAACCTGAAGTTGTTTGCTGAGTTTTATTGAAAAAAGTAATAGAAACTACACTAGAAAAAAAGACCATACACAATTTACTGAAATGTATAAGAAATGTCTATAAATAGTTTCTCAGTACTCCTACGGCATGATTCTGGAATTAACTGCCATTGGAGACTCAATAGGACATTTTGTAAGCCAGTGGCTAGGGGAGACTCGGGTAATAGCAAAGTTAGGTTTTGCTTTGGGTCCTAAATGTGAAACATTTCATATTTATATACCTCAACTGGAGCAATTTTTGTCTTTATTGTCATCATCATTATCATCTAACCTTTGTGAGTACTTACTGCTTAAGAGGTATATTGCTTCCCTTTCCATATAGCTTCTCATTTATTCTCACAATAGCTCCTTTGAGTAGATTATTTTTCATTCCTGTTGAAATATAACTACATACTACAAAACTCACCCTTTTGTATGTGCAGTTTATTGTTTTTAATATATTCACAAAATTATGCAGCCATCACTGTATTTGCATCACCCCCCATAGAAATGCCATAACCACTGGTGTTCACTCCCCATTTCCCTTCCTTCCAGTCCCTGGCAACCATTATTTTCTGCTTTTACAGATTTGCTTATTCTAAACCTTTAATATATACGGTCTTTGGTATCTGGTTCCTTTCACTTAGTATTATATAATGTTTCAAAAGTCAACTATATTATAGCCTACAGTACATTATTTATTCTTTTTTATGGCCAAATAATATTCCATTCTATGTACATATCACATTTATTTATCTTTTTTTTTCAATTAATGGACATTTGGGTGGTTTTGGCTTTCTGGTTATTATTAATAAAGCTGTTAAGAACATTCATGTACATATTTTTATTTGGATATATGTTTTTGTTCTACTGCATATATACCTAGGAGTAGAACTGTTGGGTCATGTGGTAATTCTATGATTTTAAAAAAATATATAATTCTACAAGAAAAGCCATCAAAACATCATGAAAACTTTAGGGTTAAAAACATTATCCCAAATTCAGTCAGTCTCCGTGGTCCTAGTAGATAACTGTAAAAAATTTGAGATGCTCTAATCTATAATTATAGGCTTCACTGTACAATATATTTATCTAATACTTTGATAAATACTGAATTTTTAAGGAAGAAACACAGTATATTTATGAACCCATAAAAATAAAACCATTTCTAATTTAGAAATTTTAAAATAATAGTTTTGGCTCTTTTAGAAAGCCCGTAGAGAGTTTGGCTTAGGAATTGTTTTTCCTTTTTTGGAACCGATAAATTTTTAGTTCTCAAATGTCACAGTTACTAGTGTGCAATGGTTAATAATGGAAGAAGACTCATTAACTAGGAATGACCTAAAGTCTGTAAATAGTACACAATTTATCTTCTAAAATTTGGCTAAAGGACTCGATGACATTTTGAAGTCAACTTGATTGGTGTTTATAATAGAGGTCATTAGGGAGGCTAATATGTTCTTTCTCAGTGGTATGGCTATGTCTTTTTATCTTCTCTTTTTAGTATATTTTATCCTCTAAGGGGAATTTATCCCATAAAATGTTTATAAAGACATCAAAATCAACAGTATATTAAAATAAAAACTTCTATGCAGTTTGCTTGCTTCATATAATCTTTAAATGAACTTTAGAAGTTTAAAACATACCCTGAAGAAATTGAGATCTAAAAGTACTGCTTGGGTGGAAAAGACCAATCTTTTACATATATGCTTAGGACTACCATGGAAAAGATGTCTACCATGGCAAAATTCCATGGTGAAGAAGTCCATTTTAAAATTCTTGTTCAGAAAACTGAGAAATGACATTGTGTCCTGCATTTATATCTGCTAAACAATTGAATCAAGGTGTTTGTCACTGTTTTCTAAACAGCCTACATAAATGTATAATAGTTCAGAATATAGACCTTAGACTGACCCTGGGAAAGGAGAGGATTCAGTGTTGCTTTAGGCTGACCTCCAAATTTCAGGATATGGAAGATGGTCCGAGAGAGAGTGAGGAGGAAGACAGTGTGAACAAGACAATCTATGGGGGCCAGTCTGATCAACAAATACTGGAGAGAGATCCTTGGATACTAGAACAGAAAAAGAAGGTTAAGAAAAGGAGAGAGGAATTAAAGCCTGAGATTCCTTGAGCTAGAAGAAATACTGAGGAAGAAACTTTTGAGAGTGAAAATACACTAAGACTTCCAACTTCATGAATTGGTTAAAAAGTTACACAATTTCATTTCAGTCTTACAGTACCTGCCTACAGTCTCATTTACCCAAATTAAAACCAATATTTATATTCTAATTAAGTATGATCTAACTTAACAAGTAGAAACAGTTTTAATTAGTGTTGGAAGGTCTTTAATGCAAGGTCATATAATTCATAGTTAGAACTACTCTATTCTGAGCAGAAACCATCATATTTCTTCTCACAGCAGGTTTGTCTGAAATTTCCCACATTTTTCCCTTTCAGTTTCCTCCATATGTCATCCAACATGTACTATTGTTTTTTTCCAGCAAGTGTCAACATGTCAATACCACTGGCCAAGGATCCTCTCTCACTGGCGCTAATTCTTTTCTGGGTTTATTGGGGAACCTGAGGCCTTTCCAAAGGGCTACAGAGAAAACAGGGCTAGTGAAGGAAAACATTTGAGTTACATACAATCAAAAAACCCTTGCCATTGCACTGCCTGCTCAGGTAGTTTTCCATGTCCCTATTTCCAACCAAATAATACAGTATGCTACTGAGTGAGAAATCCTGCCTAAGAAAAAGTCCTGCACAGTTTCTCTGACCTGATATATGGGGATTTCCTCACTTGATAAACGGGAGGGGATTAAGAACTCTTATAGGAGATGCCACAGTGGTGTGAGACCAAATTTAATCACAGTAAAGTGTCATAAATTATGAACTAGAGGTTTAGAAGTATAATAACCTATGCTTTTCCCTATTAGTCTCTGTTTAGTATTGTATGTACAATACATTCTTTATTCCAGTCATGCAAATAAGCACATTACTTACTATTATGAATTAAAATTATTTATTGCATTCACTTTATTATATTGAATTGTACAATTATTTTTGAGGCAATTTAACAATGTAAGAATCCCTAAGCATATTTATTTAGTTCCTAGAAACAGAAATAGTTCATTTTCATTTAATAATATTCAAATCATCTTAATTGCCTTCACTGATACATGTAATGTTTTGAATCTTAATAATTAGAATTATTTAACTTTCAGGGTAACCAACTATGTACTGGAAAATGAGGGCAGGACTGCAATTAATGTGAGGAAAGAATGTTTGCATGTTTTAATAACTTTTAAGAGGAAGCACAAGACTTAAGCTGTAACCACAATTATAGAAACTAAAGATGGAAAGGCCATTTATTTGCTTAACTTTTCTCTCAGTATGTACAGAATTATTTCACACAAAGTGTAGGTCTTTTGTTGAATTAATATTAATTTGTACTGGGAAAGGTACGTTGAAGTGGAGAGACTTTGACACAAAAATAAGTTTGTTTTTTTTTACTAGGCTATAGTTGTGTTTAGGTATAAAATAAAGAACAGTGAAAGAAAATGTATAATCATCACCATCATCATGATAGCTATATTATAAGGCCACAGTAATCAAAACGGTCTGGTACTGGTATAAGAACAGACACATAGGTCAATGGAACAGAAGAGCCCAGAAATAAACCCATGTCTCCATGGTCAATTAATATTTGACAAAGGGGGTAGAAACATAAAATGGAGTAAAAACAGCCGCTTCAACAAATGATATTGGGAGATCTGGATAACTACTTGCACAAAAATGAAACCGGACCACCAACTTACACCACACACAAATAAACTCAAGATGGATAAAAGACTTAAATATAAGTCATGACACCATAAAAGTCCTAGAGGAGAACATAGGCAGGGAAATCTCAGATATTCCACACAGAAATATTTTCACAGATATGTCACCTAGAACAAAGGACATAAAGGAAAGAATAAGCAAATGGGACTTCATTAAAATAAGAAGCTTCCGCACAGCTAAAGAAAACATCAGCAGAATGAAAAGGGAACCAACCACATGGGAAAATATATTTGCCAATGATACCTCAGACAAGAGTTAGATCTCCAAAATATGTAAAGAACTCACATGACTCCACTCCAGAAGGACAAACAACCCAATTAAAAAATGGACAAAGGACCTAAATAGACACTTCTCCAAGGAGGACATACACAGGGCCCAGAGACATATGAAAGGATGCTCAGCATCCCTAGCCATGAGAGAGATGCAAATTAAAACCACAATGAGATACCACTTTACACCAGTCAGAATGGCTGTCATAAACAAATCAACAAACAAGTGCTGGCGAGGATGTGGAGAAAAGGGAACCCTAGTACACTGTTGGTGGGAATGAAGACTGGTGCAGCCACAGTGGAAAACAGTATGGAATTTCCTCAAAAAACTAAAAATGGAACTGCCTTTTGACCCAGCAATTCCACTGCTGGAATTATACCCTAAGAATCCTGAAACATCAGTTCAAAAAACCTATGCACCCCAATGTTCATAGCAGCACAATTTACAATAGCCAAGTGCTGGAAGCAACCTAAATGCCCAACAGTAAATGAGTGGATCAAAAAACTGTGGTACATTTACACAATGGAATACTATGCAGCAGAAAGAAAGAAAGAGCTGCTACTCTTCATGACAGCATGGATGGAACAGGAGAGCCTTATGCTAAGTGAAGTAAGCCTGGTGGTGAAAGACAGATACCATATGATCTCACCTATAAGTGGAACCTAATTAACAAAATAAACAAGCAAGCAAAATATAACCAGCAACACTGAAGTAAAAAACAAACTGACAGTAACCAGGTTGAAGGAGGGAGAGGGGTAACAGGGAGAAAGGAGGGGAAGGGTCATCAAGGAACATGCATAAAGGACCAATCAGCAAAGCCAAATAGAGGAAGGATTGAGGGTGAGAGGTGGGGAGGGGTATAGCTGGGGAATGCGGTGGCAGGAAAATTTAAAAAAATGTATCATCATCATCATCATCATAGCTAAGCGATATTACAGCATTATAATATTTCCTAATTAATGTTTATATAATGTATAAATAAATTGTTTCAACATGGATTTATCCAGTCTTAAAGCTCATTTTTTTTTTTTTTGCTACACTAAAATCATCTATGATGACATTAATCTTAGTTTTGTAATCTGTATTTCTTGAGGAAGCAGCCATAATTTGGGTTTGGGATTTGTCCAAAGCATTTTATCAATCCATAATGGAAGTTTAAAAATTAGGTTTGGATTTGAAATGCAGTAAGAAGAAACAAAATGATCCAAAAATAAGGAATAACCTTGATATTTATTTCCCTAAGAACCTATCATTAATACTGCTATGACTACTTCTCCCCATAATAGCAGGTACCATTTATTAACTACTTTTGACATATTGATAATATTATTACTCTCTGATACATTTCATATTTATTATGTATCTTTCTTCACTAGAATATAAGCTCCATGAAAACAGCCCCCTGAGGCTATCTTGTATACTGCTCAATCTCAGCTCCTGCATTAAACATGGTACACACCAAGTGTCGTGAACACTTTTATTGAATGAACAATCAATTCATTGATTTAAATATATAAGACTCCAGAGATCATGGGTGAAAAATTAGAAAACCAAGTTGTCTTCACATTGCTATTACATAAGCCCACATTCGCCTTTGTACACCAGTATAAACACTGTTGAATTTTGATACCATTATGATGATATCTAACCATTTTTATGCCTGTTCATTTCTTCAGTATGTTTACTAAATAAGAAATACATTTTATTTAGCTTAACATTCTTCTGCTCTCCTGAAAAATTAAAGCAGAAATTTTATCTTCAACACCATTTTTATGCACTTCATTTTATAAAACATTAACTAAACTTGACAAAAAAATTATATGATGATAGAATTTCAACTAAGATATTTAATATGTCAGAATTTGTTAGTTTTAAAGCAGTCAAAGAGCACCATAGTGACCTCAGTCTTTCATCTAGAAATGTCCTAAAAGTACCATGGCTAAGGTGATGTGTTTAATCATGTGACAAGAGTAATCATTTATGGATTTTGTTATGTATCCAAATACATATCCCTTATATACTTTACCTCTTTTTGAGAGATGATATACACACATACACACACCCCTATAAATAGACATATAATTAATACTTATTTATTTATTTTCTTTTCCTGTAACCGGGTAGATATATGATAGGCACGCTATTATTTATTAAGTTTAATGTTAGTATGCAGAAACAGATTTCTGGCCTCATAATTGGTATCAGTCTCATTTGTTCATTTAATAATAATTGATCTCCTGCTTTGCTTCCCTATTTATATAATACCAGAGCTTATAGTGATGACTCCACGTCATCACTTTGTCATGTATTGCGTTCAGATCCTTTAGTCTATCTTCGATCTACCCAAAATGAAATCCAGGAGGAAGCAGGGCCTCAGGGAGCGGAGCAGCCGTGATGCTGACGCCAAGAGCAGCAACTGTGTTTACCAGCATATTACCCAACAAGAGAAGGAGAGGCTTGGGCATGTTTATTAATAATGCAATTTCAAATAGATACTACTTACCAAAATTAATTTATAATATTGATGAAGAGAATATAAGTTTTAAAACAGTATGATTAGTAACTTTTATATGCCAATCCTAAGGGACAGGACAGAAATATTTGATAATTGTGGTATGAGTTCCAAAAAATAATCAGGTTTGCTCTATGGTACCACACAATTCTATCATTCTTAAGTGAAAAATAATATATTTGCCATGGTCGAGGCAAAAAGTCTAATAAAATAATATAAACTTAATGTAGTAGCAGTGTTCCTTAAGCTGTTGAACACAGTCATTCAAGATTTATCCCTATATCTCTTCCAATGTAGGACTTGGCAAGACTAGCAGTCTCTTCTTCAAAGGAGAAGTAATGTCTGTCTACATAAAGGTGGTTGGGAACAAGTTTATTAGTATTTGTATAAGCCAATCCTTATCCGATTGCCTGTTTCTGCAAGCAAACTCAGTAAAGAATGGTCATGTTTATTGGCACTTGTACTCATTCAGTATCTACCCACTCAGCTAGGTGTCCAGAAAGAACTCAAAATGTAGACAATGGTGGCATCTGGCAATTTTACCATCAATACACACATTTGCGAAAAAGAACAAGATTGTGCGATCCTGCAGGCAGCAGTGTGGATTCTAGTACATGGCATAACCAAGACTGCAGCTTGCATGTGAGCCCTTGCCACGAACACAGAGATAGTAATTCAGTCCATTTCTAGTACAGCTTTCTAATGAATGTGGTAGCAGCCACCTTAATTCTCAGGATAATTAGAATGCCCTCAAAAGATTGTTAAATATTATTTTTCTTCTTTGATTGGGGTATAGTTGTACAATCTAATTGTTTTTTCTCATTGTGTAACTCTGTCATAAGAATAAAGATATTTGATCCAATATTTTGGCTTAGATATTTGAAAAAGTACTCAATGTCAATTATGATGTTATTATTTAACCTAGTTTTTAAGCAATTAGTAAAGAAAGCCCTTAGGATGTCAGTTGCAAATCAGAAGACTCTCTTATTTCCACCTCTACCATTTTCTTGCTTTAATTGTCACTGCCACCAGTCTACTGGTTAACTCTGGTTAGATCCAGGGTAAAGCGTTATGGATTAATCATTTTGCCTTGACTGTTGACTGTCAGAGTTAGCCTTCTTAATCTGTATCTGCTTTTGACTTGATATGAAAAAAGTTTAAACTAAAATGATGACCAGTATTTATGGAAGTAAACATTGTTCTCATTTAATGCAGATTTAAAGCATGGCCCAAAGAGAGCACTTTCATTAAGATTTAAAAGTAATTTATAGGTCTAGTCTGTTTTCATTACTATATCTCCATAGTAGTTGGCTAGTCTACATGGCACTTATTGGTTCCAGTTTATGATAATTTAATTGGCCACAACATTGAATTAACCATTGTAATAAACATCAAATAAATAGTTTGGAATATATGCAAAATTATCAGAAGGAGAATTTGAAAAAAAGACGCCAGTTAAGTCTATGTGAAACAGTCACTGGACATCTTATGTACAACATGCCTTATAATCTTTTGTCCCACAGTTTTTATTCTAATTTAATGCCAACATTTCAAAAAGTTTAACCATGGTTATAGATCTGAATTATGACAAAGTTTAATCCAAACATGTATCAATTCTAGCAAATGTGCGATAGCTTGGAGGACTCCAAACAAAAAGAAGAGCAGAAAGGGAAAAGAACTAATATGAGTTCAACACTTGGTGTGTGATAGGAACCCAGTCAGCTACGTAAGTGTCTTAAAGTTTTCAAAGCCCATCTAATGTCCTCAGAAGACAGACGATGAACCTAAAAGGCTGAAGAAAGGAGTCTCCAAGAGGCCCTCCAACTAGGAAGGAAACAGACTTTAAATTTTGGTCTGCTCGACTTCTTGTTACCCTGTGAGCTATCAGAATTATTCAGCACCAGTGGATCTTAGTGGCTGTATCTGTGAATTGAGACACACACACACACACACACACACACACACATATATATATAAAATCTGTTATTTTTAATCTGTGTTATCAATTGTCTCAGTTATTAATCATTAAGAGCAGCATATATGTCATTACTTTTCTCTATCCCAAACTAATTCATGTGTTATTTTTGTCATTGTTACCAATGTAGACACTAAATAATCTTTGGACTATTTCTATTTCTTTTCTTTACTCAAATCTAAGAAAATAAGCCAACTTATGAATCCTAATTTATTAAATATATATATATATTTTTTAATGGTGCAAAGATTAACACTGTTGACTAATGGCAAATTATTTGGAAGTACTCAGATTTTTAAATCTGAAACTCCCAATAGCATAAAGCCTCTTGCCACTGAGATACCAATAGAATTCTCTTTGGATTGCTTGTGAGGTTTTCAAAACAATTAAGTCTCTGCTACAGAGCCCTGTGGGCACAATCCTAAAGATGAAAGAGTCAATGATCAATTTACAGAGAGTAGGCAGCAGAGAAGGCAGTACTGCTTGGCGCTGCCTTGTACAGGGCACAGGGGCAGGAGTCCATTTGAAATGGCTTGTGATTTTTCTTTCATAAAATATTCCACAGATCAGGCAAAATAGAACTGGAAATGGAACAGTGTGAAGAAATTGGGCATGATTTTGAATATACAATTTTATATTTCTTCAAAGATATATATCCAAAAATAAAATATAGCTTTTTAATGTTCTTTGTGTTTTTAGAACTTGATTGCTTTGTTATTGTTTGGTTAACCTCACCAAACCATTTCTAAATTTAAAAAAGAAATGTTGTTTTTTTCTACCTGGCTCTTTTTGTTCTGATCTAGGACAAGATGATAACAGTGGCTGACACTAGTGAATTAATTTTAAAACCAAAACTGACATCACACTCAAGTACCCAAAATGTAAAAGAGTAATAAATTGTCAGTTTTAACTGGAAAGGGTTTTTATGTGATTTTAGAAGTCTTCTGAATATTTATTTTTCACTTTACAGAAATCTGTATAAGATTTATCTTGTTAGTTCCAAATGTATGTCTCTCTTGACCAGATTTGGAAAATAAATTAAACTTTATAAACATTATAAATACTGAATCAATATATTAATATTGAGGAAGTATTTGAAAGATTTATTAGCCACAAAAGGACAGAATATATTATATCAAAATATTATATATATTTAATCAAAGTCATCAATTATAGTTATGCATAGACTCCATAAACAGTGTAGAGATTTACTTAAATATGTTACAAATTCAGTAGAGTCTGTCATATGATTAGCTGCTTACATACAAAAAAGGAAAACATTAAAACTAAAATTGACAGATGGAATAGGACAGTGCATCTCAGTGTTATTTTTAAAGGTTCTTTCCTCCTCACTGATTTGAAAAGTAACCCCACAAAATCAGATATTATAGTTTAGCCAAGGGACTTTTCTTGATGATTCTCATTCATCCAGCAAATATTTAACTAGTGTCTATTGGAGGCCAGACCCCATGCTAAATGCTGATGATAAACTTTAAATAACACGTCATCTCAACCTTTAAGACACTGAGAACCCAGTGGATACATAAGCAAACAGACAACTAAAATTGAAGTGTGAACATTTAAATACTGGAATGCTTTAGAGAAACTCTTAGTCCAGCCAGTTTTAAAAGTGTATGAGTAGTGAAATTCAATACTTGGATACCTATTAGGTACTGAGAACCCTCCAAGACAGGCCTGATTATCTTCATTTTACAGGTGATTAAACTGACTCTCACTCATTAAATAACTTGAAATTGTTTGCTCAAGGTAACAATGGTAATCATGGTAGGGTGGGAATTGAAGCTCACGTAGTTTGACTCAAAATTCCACTCTGTTTCTGTTTTATAGCTCTGCCTACTATTCTAACCAATTAATAAGTGAAATTACATTCAAAGTTATACTCAGTTTATTCAACAAACTCCTGAGCTCTCGAGTAAGTTAAGTGACTGGCTCTAAGGCTGTTCCAGAACCTTGGCTTCCAACCAGAATTCCCTGCAGAGCTTTGAAAAATATATCCCAGTATTAGCACTGCCCTAGTAAGGGAAATATCATTCTACTGTTTTTTTTTAATTGAAATCCCTCTTCATATGTAAATATATCAAACATTTACAAAGGAAAACTAAGACAGTTAGCCAATGACATTACTTCAATGTTTTTTACTAAGGTGTACATTGACTGGCTACATATTAATTTATCAGTCCTTAGGTTTGAAAAAAATAAAGCATTTATGCGATTTTTGTATTGTATTATTTACTCAGGAGGTGGATGACATCCTTTAGAGAGCTGGCTCTGCTCTTTACTATCTCTTTGATTTACAGAAAGAAAATAAACTCTCCTGCACTTCAATTTTCATATGTATAAAGTTGTAATAATGATATGTATTCATTGGTACTTAGGGGATTATTGTAAATAATGCAGATAAAATAATAACTGCAAAACACTTTTAACTGTAGGCATGAATAAACCTAAGAAATGGACTCTAAGCTCCGTGAGATCAGGGACGATTTTGGGCAATAAATACCTGAAGGAGCTGAGGATAAGAAACACAAGACTGCTTAGCCAGGTTACATGGGTATTTAGTACCAAATTTGGAGTTAGAATCTTAAGTATAGTCTCTTTCCAGTATATTACTGAATTAAAAAATAAGCAGATCTATTTGGAGAGAAATGAAAAAAAAATGGTGCCAAGTAAGCTTGGTAAAAACTAATTTGAAAAATAAGAAATTTAAAGCATATATTTTATAGTCATAATTTGAATATCGACTCTGATATTTATTTGTGCTATTTTGTCTGATTTGCTAAGCCTGCATGAGCTCCCCTTTCTAAATTTCTTTGTTTATAAAATAGCAGCAATTATAATATTTATATTTTATTGCAGTCTGTGTTGATTAAATATAATATAATGGGTATTAAGCACTTTTCATGGTACCTGGCATAAAGTAATCACTTAAACAGACACAACTGACATATTAGTTGCCTGTAGTTGCTACAGCAAATTACCAGAAACTCTGTGGCTTCAGACAACAAAAAGCATATTATCTTACAGTTTCATAGTTTAGAAGACCCAAAATGGCCTTAAAGGAATAAAGGCAAGGTGTAGGTAAGCCTTCATTCCTTTTGGGAAATTCTAGGAGTAAACGCATTTCCTTGTTTTTTCCAATGACTGAGGCAGGCCACAGTCATTGGGCGCCTGTCCCTTCCTTTGGTTCCGAAGCTGGTTCAGTCTTCATAGCTCATCATTTGGACCTCATTTTCCATCTTTGTCTTCCATTTATACAGGTCTTTGTCATTTCGTTGAACTTACCCAGATAATATAGGACAACCTTTCTCTTTTAGGTTCAGCTAATGAAAAACCTTAATTCCCTTTGCATGTAAAGCAACGTATTCACAGACTCTAAGGGTCAGGAAATGGACATCTTTGGAGGCCATTATTCTGACTACCACAGATAGTATAATTTAAAATAGCTGCTTTTACAGAGTCCTATATGCATTTACTATGTGTATATTTTAGAGAGGATATAGTATTGATGGTTTTGAAGCTTATTTGAGACCCATTTATTGCAGATAATTTTTTGAAACTTTTGCTCCAAATTATACATTTCAGGAAATGTTGTATTCTACCATATTTCCTCCTATAAATTTGTTAATAATGAACTATGATTTTATATATGAATGTACACATACATTTCACACACACACACACACACATATATATATACATATATATATATAAATTTACTACCAGATTATTTTCACATGCCTTGCAATTATTCCCAATTTTACTATTTAAAATAGTTTTCTTTTTTCTAACATGTTTTTGGTAGTAATTATAATTGTTCAATACATGTGATTCAGTTCAGTTTTCTGGAGGAAATCCTTATTAGCTTGAACAGTTTTAAAATTATATACTAGATATTAACTATATATATTTCTAGCCTCACATATTTACTAAAATATGAAAACAATCTATTCCTTCATTACATTGTCCACTCTTGTTTAGAGTAGACAAGAAAAGAAGCCTTCACGATGTCACTTTTCAGCCGATATTTTTGTGTGCTATTCCTATGTTGTTCTTATTTTTGGATTTCTCAATGTTAGAGATTAGATTCCGAAGGGTGAGATGATATGTTAAAACTGAAAAAAGAACCAATGACAAATGACAAGTCTTCATCAACTGATTAGAATTTTTTTCTATTCATTTTACCCTGATTTCATTTCCAATTATTTTCTTTCTAGTTGTTCAGCACTTTTTAATCTCTTATAACAAAGGAGTAGATGGAACATACACACAAAGAAATAAAATTAGAGCTGCCTTTCCCAAACTTCATTATTTTACTGTCATTAACACATGGTTGTAAACTGTAGTAACACAGAGTGTTTCTTCTGAAGAAAAGGGAAAAAGAATTAAAAAAAAACACAGATAACTAAGCATACCCTTGGTGTATGCAATACAAACAACATTTTTCTGGCAAGTCTCTAATCCCTCAGTGGCATAAACTCTGTGAAGAGTTGATCACAATACTAAATAACAAAACAAATGCTAAATTTGAAACAAAGACCTTTCAATTTCAACAATGTGAGAAGGCTGTGAGATATTTTGGACCCTTGAGACCAGAGGTTATGGTCAATCTAGAATAAAATACAGAAACACAAAACCTGAGTAAGAATTAACTCTTTCTGAAACAACCTGCAACATTATCTATATATTGTAATATAAGAAGACACTGGTGGGGGACCCATGAACATAGGACTCTGGGGCAAATCCCACCATAGACAGACTTCATCCACCTTTTACTTCAACAATTAAAATTTAGGTAATTGTTACATTAACTCATGATCAACCTTATTTTGTTTTCTTCCATTCATATTTTACAGAAGAGGTAAATGAAGCACAACATTATTGTTATGAACAAATAACTGGAAATACCACTTGTTCCTGGATTTCCAAAGCATGCTAACAAAGCCATACCATTTCTGTAGGTTACCTCTCAGGAGACATAAGCACATAAAATTAATGCTTACAAGGAAATCTGACAATTAAAAAATATATAAACCAATAAAAAAGAAACAGGCACATATATTTCTGTACTAATCAAAATTTTTGGAAATTCATGCAAAATGAATCTGTAGAGGGTCAGAATCTGTATAAATTAAGCAAACATCTATTTGTAAAATACTTCACTGTGGTTTTATGCTCCATTCTCCCCTATTACTTCCCAAGAGTGTAGGACAGCTGATGATGATGTGGAAGGGGTGCAGGCAATGAAGACCAGGTGCTTTCAGTCGTTACCATTCGTCTGGTCATGTCAACTTTCATATGATTTTAAATCTGGTACTGTCTCTTAAGCCCCCTCTGTGTTTCCCCTAGAAATACACGGTGTTAGTTTATTTCTCCTATATTTTTCCACAACTATTACATATTACAGCATGATAGTATTTGGTCCTATTTAAAACTACAGTTCTTCCTTGAAAATAGCCTTCTGATGGGAAATAGGTGCTGGGAACTACCACATGGAGTTCTCACTGTCTCTCTCTTTCTCTCACTACCATTTCTCTTTATTTCATATATATGTCATAATATCAAAAAATTAAGAAAATATTAAGAAAAAATTAAGAATTTTTTTGAGTAGTTCCACGTAGAGTCCCATGCTGCCATCACTTTAGTATAAAATCTGTGCCTATTATTACCTGTTTTAACTGGTGATTTATTTGCTCTCGTGTTCTTATTTTGGATATTGTTAATGACTACCATTTTTTATACACAAGTCTTTTGGCTGCTATTAAGTATTTTCTCTTTGTTTGGTTGGCATCAAAAGTACATGGTCCGGCAGAAGTAATGCCTGCTTGAGTGTGGTTGGTAGGGTAATGATATAGGTGTAATAATTTATAGTTTTAATTTGAACATTTCACCTAAAATGTCATATGGTGTGCTTGAGTATGATATTGTTATGTTACAGAATTACATACTTATGATTTTATAATAAAAAAGGGGCATGATTTGTGCCAGACCTCTGTATTTCTGACAATATGGTCTGTGATTATAATGTTATGATGAAATTCAGAGAATACACAGTTAAATCTATTTTTTAATTGTTTTGTCATGCTTGGAAATGACTGGTTTAAAATGAAAAGGTTGGTAAAAATCTCATCACTTCCCATAAAGTGACTGGGTGGCATTTTAATAAATTTAGGTTTGACAAAAATCATTTTTGTCATTACAAAGTTGAAAACTGGCTTGGTATACATATTTTTCTATGTTATGCTATAATCCCAACTACAAAAAAATAAAAAAATAAAATAAAAACTCAAAAGAAGAAATAGATATTTAATATTTGTATAGATGCTCTCAGTACATCTATTAAATAAGAAGTTAGAGTGGTAAAGGAGAAGCTAAGGTCTTGAAATGAATTGCTGGTTTTTTCAATGACTATGAACATATAAACAAATGTATTAAAATACTTCCATTACAAATAATAACAATAGTATCATTTACTGAGTACTGACTCTGTGTCCCCTATTTAAAACATTTCATCTCTTGATTTTAAAAGGAATTCCATAGCAGAGGTTTCATTATCCACAAGGTCCCAAACGAATCAAGTGTCTTAAATCTGAATTCACATAGCTACTAATTGGGAGAGCCAAACCCAGGTTCAAATGTTTCGTGTAACACTTTAGCCCTTTCCACTGCATAGGCTGTGTAATGCCATCATAATTTTAGCAAGCCATTTTCTCTACAAATCATGATTCTATTAGCTGACTCATAGTAACTATATGCGAGAATAAATTAATTCATTATGAAAATATTTATTATGTATAAGTAAAGTATGTTGCCTGTTATGTGGTTTCCATTTTAGCCTGAAACAGAGATATATTAACCAATAATGGACTATGATAAAAGGGTGGAAAAAGTCAAAAAGGACTCAGGGAAGAGGTGATTAGTTCTAAGTAGAGGAAATTAAGAGGATCCAAAAGAAAACAAAAATGCAGAGATGTGAAACACCAAGATTCTTTAAGGAAACAACAATATATGCGGTACAACCATTGGGAAAGGCTGGGCAAAGGAGAGGAGACGGAGGCCAGGTTGTGCACGGGGTGGGGTGCTGGCCATTCTGTCTAGGCTGCTTTTTAGAGAGAGAGCTTCAAACCCTAACCATTTATTTAAAAGCCTGATGTTCTATAGGCCTTTATCATAATTTAAAAAATCAGATCAAGTACAAAGTGAAATGCAGAATGAATCTTACTATGAACAAGTAGTTTTTAATTTCCTTACTAACCACCAGGTTGTTAGGTAAGAGCTAAACTGGTGGCCAAGTTCTAGGTGGTATGAAGAGCCTTTAAAAATTTCCTGTTCATCATGAAACACCAAAAATGTAAAGATATATGTAGAGTCCTCAGGTCAAACTACCAAATGCAGAGATTTTTCAATTTCAAATACATAATATTCTTTTCATTAGACTATTCCATACCAAATCTCAGAAAGTGGGGCAGTATCTCCTTTGGAGATGGGAAAAACACTTCAAGATAGGCAAAGCTGACAACTCTCCACGAGAGGTGGATGAGCCATGGACTGCTCTCTGCTTCAAATAATTGTTCAGATGCCCTGCAAGACATTTTCATTAGCAAAATAAATACTTAGTGTTTTATGGCGCCACCTACAAAGTTTTCAGTTTTGGCTCAAACAAAGGGCCTTTATGGGGTTGTATACAATGGGCGAATTTTGAATATTTGATTGATGACAGGAGTCTGGGAAAGAGAGAAAGGTGGAGGTTGGTGTAATATTTTCCTATTGGCATTTCATGTGTATGCAGGTGTCCTCTACATCTCCAGCTGTGTCAGTGTTCTTGATTTTATGTAGTAGTCAAGAGAGGACTGAGGCCACTCTTGGCAGATGCACCTTGCAGCACTCGATGCCTGTGGCTACTCATAAATATCACGGCCGTGATGATTTGGAATGTTAAGTACTGCAGTGGGACAAGGAGAGAACTGAAAATTTATGGAGTATATTAAATCAAACTGGTATATTTACTTATCTTTGAACAGTAATATAACATTTTAATAATAAGTAGAACAAATAACTCCTATTCTTTCAGAATGTGATGAACCAGGAGGTTGGCCCCTTCACTTATCTTAAAGGAACAAAACAGGAGATAATTTTGCTTCTGAAATATATAGCTGTTTCTATTTGATTAACTCCATATTTTAAGCCTTACATATGAACTGAAGGGCCCAGGGACTCATACATTCCCTTCCTTTAATCTTCACAAGGCCATGCTGATTTTTTAACTACATACAAATGCAAAAAGTAAGGTGTACCATATTTTGGCAGCAGCAGAGTGGATAACAAACCATACTTCACAAAGCGCAGATCGAGTTAGGCTGGCCTTTAAGGGAGACCTCACTGCTGTGTACAGAGAAGTTAAAAGAGGAACATATCATACTGTCAAAGGCGAGTAGGCTGTGTGAATCACAAGCTCAAAAGGCTCGCAGTGATCCCAACCACATGCCAAGTCTCAGAAAGTGGGGCAGTATCTCCTTTGGAGATGGGAAAAAGCACTTCAAGGTATGCAAAGCCGACAACTCTCCATGAGAGATGGATGAGCCATAGAATGTTTTCTGCCTTCAAATAATTGTTCAAATGCTCTGCAAGGCATTTTCATTAGCTAAATAAATACCTTTGAGAGTAATTTTTATTTGTCTACAGCAGACTTAAAGTAAATCTTTCCAAGAGTCTTTAGAAGGTCAGCAGCTTCAAGGGTAAAAGCTTTATTTTACTTTGAGAAAGACACATAGTAATTTATGTTTAAAATGGTCTTTTTAAAAGAGTATGATATGCTAAACCTGAAAAAGAAATGAGCATACCAATCCTAAAAATTTGAGTCTTCTCCTTTGTGTTGCTATTCTGACATTTCATTCTTGGTCACTCAAACCCCAATTCACTAATATGCTCTAAATCTGACTCACTTCATTTCATTGTTTGCTCGGCACAGATTGTAAAACAGGCAAAGGTTGAAGGTCAAGTTTATCGATTAAAACCCATAGCAATGAAGTATCTATTAAGCCAGGGTAACTGACTCCCATGTGGCTTATTCCACATGGAATTTTTGTACATGGAGTGATTTGGACAGAAATCAACAACATTATAAGATTTCAACAAAAGCAAAAGTACTACTAGATATATTATAATTTAAAAATTACAGTGCTCACGTTCACAACATCTCTACCTCCACACCATTTCTTCCATTTTTATAGCATCCACAGCTAGTTCTCAGCCTCTTCAGGTGTGAACTATCACAGTACTTTTCCAACTGGATTTTTTTCTCAAGTTATTACATCATAACTTTGTTTCACCCAAATAAAAAAAATTTAAAAATCACCTGTTATTTTGCTCCTAGCCCCCCCCCCTTTAACTGAGCCTATGCTGTCCCAAAAAGTTGCAAATTAAATTACTAATGCATGAAAGTATATTTTTTTCATATGGTATTTCAAGAAGGCAACCTCATTGTAATGCTAGATATTGTTCAATATGGTTATGACACAAATTCATCAGTTCAACAACAGTGCCTTTCGTGGGTAAGCTGTTGATAGATATTACCAAGTTTTCCATTGATTGATCTTCTTTTCTGGTTTCTTAATGAAAATGTCATTAAGTGTTTTAGTGTCAGGAACTTTGATAACAGAATAAAAATTTTAGTCATTCTTTCCAGGGGAAAATATCAAAATATACCAAATTTTATATATACTCTCATGAGTTTTATGATTAAGTAATCTATCAGTTTAAAGTCTTGTCACCTTGTTTTGGCTAGTGTAACAGCTATTCTTTAGGATAAAAATGTTCCTCAATAAAAAAAACAAATCATACTTTTTATCAACCAAGGAAGGCTGTGTCAGAGTTTGAGAAAACTTGTTACTTGAAAAATCTGGAACAAGCTTTTTGTCAATCTTGTCAATTGTTCATCATTTCTTTATATGCCTAAGATTGTGTTTCCAACATTGCCACCTGCCAAGATGATGGAACTGGATGAGTAACTCTAAAGTTTCCATATGATGCTACTCATAACTGCTGCTTCCCAGGGCAGCTTCTTAATCCGAGGAAGCTCCCAGCTGTGGCTCTTCAGGGCTCCTGGCTTCACTCTCCTCAGCTGCTCCTCTCAGCAATGAATGACTCCAGTCAGCAGTTGAGCCCAGCAATTACAAGCTCCCACTGCTGCTCCCCAAGAGTGCCATTGTTTCTCACATGCTCAAACAACCCCCAACAGCATCTTGATCTCTCGGGAGCTGCACATTTGAGCATTTCTTTGTCAGCACCACTTCTAAAAGATGTCCTACAGCAATGTTCTAATGGAGCTATCCCCCCAATCTGAACAGCAGGTCCTGTTCCAAACCACCCAACCTCTAACCCTCATTTGACTGTATAGAACAAAACGATGTGACGTTGTACTTCTAACTGTTCCTTCAGTGTTTGCTGGGTCTTCAAGTAGCTCCTCATTCAGCTCTAAATTATTTGTTATGCACACTAACAGTAACTTCCAAGCAGTTTCCTATAGCTAACCATCAGTTCCTGCCTTGTATTCAAACCTCAAGCTCCCCTCCCAATCAACTACTTCACTGCCAAAGTTGGGTATATTCCTCCATGAAAAGAGGACAACTTTCTCAGTTTGTATCCTGCATAGACATTTATCCTAGCTCCTACCTTGAGCTAAGATAGATGTCTTATTATGACTTATTCGAGCACACTTATTTGTCTCATTCCAGTATTGTGCCACTGGTTTATAAATTCCTCAAAGGGAAAAGCTAAGTCTTGTTAGTGGATCTTTGTTTCCCTAACACTTGGAACAATGCTTAGCACAAGACAAATGCATCCAGGATGTATTAGAGTTAGTGTCCAAAGTCAGGTAACTGGTTTATTGGAGAAGAGTCCCAAATTGCTTTTTATTTGTTTCCCCACAAGGCACAGGTGCAGCTATAAAAATCAAGGCCCAGGATATTGCTGGACAGTTCCCAGCTCCCAGGGTAAATATACAACAGCACTCCACAGCCTCTAAGTATGTTATTTTTCTTAAAGTTTCAGTCTGGGTGGATAATGAAAGACTGCTGTTTCCGTTCATGCCATTGTGTATGTGTAGCTGTAATATTCATTAAAGATGCCACTAAAATGCTAATGATAATTGCACCCAAAAAGCTAATGAAGAGAAGCCCAAGGCTCACATAAATGCCAGCATTTAATGATTATGCATACTTTTATCTTTTCTCCCTAATTTATCTTACTTTCTGATAATTAGTTGTGTAAATCTGAGATCCCAACGTATGTGTAATTAATTTTAAAATTTGTATTAAGTTTGCTTTTTATTCTCAGGATATATACTCAGGAATGCATTTTTTCCCCCCACAATGTAAAGGGAGAGTCCAAAATGCTTACCTATATGGGAGAGTTTAAAACATACTTCTTGTGCATATCTACAACTAGGAAACAATTGGAATTTTAGGGGGGAAAAAAAACTGTTTCAGTCAGAATCCAGTCGAGAAAATAGAAACCAATTTAAGTATTTCAAATAAACGGGGTTTAACAGGGAGCTGTTTGCACAAGTGATGAAGGGCTAAGAAGGCATAGCATGGTGAAAGTGAAAACATCTGTAATGACAAGGCGCCACTAACTCCTACAAGGAGGTGTCATTACCAGAGTCCAGAGGTTGGAACTGTTCATCAGGAACTAGATCCACAGCAAGACACTGCCCAGTGTGAGCTGGACATTGAGAGGACATGCTATCCAGGGGGAGCTAGAGCCAAGGAAAAAAAGTCCTGGCAGGAGACACTATCGGTGGCAGAAAGGAAGGGCAAATAGTCTGATTTCTCCCTCCCTCCTATTCCTGATCTTTTCCCAGCGTCTCCCACTAGGTGAATCCTGCCAGAAACGTGAAAACGTAGCAGCCTGGGAACACACCGTGAGGGTCGGCCAGTTCCACGGTGTAAAGCATAGCAAGAGGGATACAAAGGACGGCCCTGAGACTCAATAAGGCAAAGTGAATTGCCCCCGTATCTTTTCCTTAGGTTTAGATAATTATCGGTTTTCAAGAAATGTAGAAGTCTTTTCAATTGTTGTAGCTTAAGATCTTAACACTGGTATAAATGTATTACATCTTTTCACATGGAATTTTCCACAGGAGGAATAATTACTTTTATTAATATTTTACTATTAACTCTATTATCTATATTCTAAAATAAAAATCACATAATCAATAAGAACAGTCTCAACTATATCCAAATTCAAATACAGAAAAAGGAAAGGATCTATCTGTATATTATGAGCTCACTGGAAGAAGACAGACAGTTATGTCTATTGAATGCCTACTCTGAATCAGACCCTTGGAGAAATTTCTCATATACCTAATTGTTTTTTAAATTTTTCACAGCAATCCAGAGAATTGGGTATTATTTTTTACTTCTCAGAGAATGGAAATGAGCATTAAGGAGATGGAGCTACTTAACCAAGTTTATATCCTCTATAAACATCAGAGCTGGAAGTCACCTGAAGTCAATCAAATGCCTATGTCATACTAAACTACCGAGCAGAACACTGGTATTAACTAGCTTCAGAGGGAAAATTGCCCAAATTATTATTAAATGAGAAAAAATTAAGAATAATTTTATCTGGTCATTGGCTAGCTTGTATTTCCAAGATACTTCACTCATTCATTGTATTATTTATTAAATATTTATTTTATCCCCTATTACATGCCAGCCTTTGTTCTACTCATTAAGGGGAGGGCAATAAGATAGATAAGATCCATACTTATATAGCACTTGTCACAACCTCCCATGCACTGCAGCGTTAAAGCATGTCTCTATCTTTTCTACCAGTTCAGTGTTTCTCAGCCTGTGTTGATTTTTACCTGCGCAGATATATGACAACATCTAGAGGTGTTTTGGGATGTCACAACCAAGAAATGCTACTCATGTCTGTGATATTGAGTCCATTTGGGCTTCTATCAGAAAATATCACAAATGGGGTGATTTATAAACAGCAAACATTAATTTCTCACAGCTGTGGAGCCTGGGAAGACCAAGATCATGGCACCTGCAGATTCTGTGTCTGGTATGGATCCACTCGTAGATGACCATTTTATCACTGTTATTACCTCACATGATAGAAAAGGGGAGGAATCTTTGCAGAGTCTCCTTTATAAGAGCTCTAGTCCCATTCAGGAGGGCTCCCCCCTCACAACCTAAGCACCTCTCAGAGGCTCTAACTCCTAATACCATCACATTGGGCATTATTTTCAACGTATGTATTATGAGGGGGCACAAACATTAGCCTATAGCAGTCAAAGATTCTCTTAAATGTCTTATAATATATAGGACATTCCTCCCCCCTATAACACACACACACACACATACACGATGATTATAAGGTCCAAAATGTTAACAGTGCCAAAGTTAAGAATGCCGGTGCTAGGTGCGTATGCAAATATCTTCATTTTTGAGTGTGCATGTATTAGTTTTCTATGTGTTGCCATAAATGGCTGTACACTTAGCAGCTTAACACAACACAAATTTTCGTACAGTTCTGTCAGAAGTCTAATATAACCTCTCCCAGTGAAAACTGAAGCATTTTCCAGGGCTGTGTTCCCTTCTGGTGTCTCTAGTAGAGAATCCATTTTCTTACCATTTCCATCTTCTTGAGGCTACCCACATTCCTTGGCTATTGATCCCCTTCCTCTGTGTTTAATGGAGGATTAAAAGGAGGATTGAGTCCTTTTTACATCCCATCACTCTGACCCACTTCCATAGTCATATCTCCCCCCAATTTTCCACTGTTGATCTCCCTTGTGATTTCATTGGGCCCACCTGGGTAATCAAAGATGAAATCCACATGATAAAATTAGGTGATCTGCAATCTTTAATTCCCCTTTGACATGTAACTTAATGTACACGTAGGTTCCACAGTTATCTTTGGATACAGTTATCCTGCTTAGTACAAGAAGAAATTCATCTACAACTTTTAACAAAGTTATGTGCAGAGAGTAGGTATTGAATTAAAGTAGAATGCATCTTAGGTGTCCTTTTAAAATGGACTTCTTCAAATGAAAGGGTCATAAGCACAGGAAAAACAATACATAGATCTTGCCTAACTCTGCACTTCCAAAGAACGTGGAAATATGTCCTTAAGTCTTCAACAAGCCATTTAAAAATGTGCCCAACCACTAATTTTCTCAAATCAAAATCTAAAAGAAAAAGTAAAATATGTGAGAGAAAATTCTAATTGCATTATATTTGGCCTTTTTAAAATATTAACCCCTTATAGGAGTGGGCATTAGGAACTCTTGGTCATGATCTTTGTAGCTAAGACTGTCCTATATAAATATTTTTTTCTCAAAATAACATTGCTAGGAGAAAAAGATTTGCAAAATTTTGGTGTCTCATTTATTACTTCCTCACTACAGCATGCAATCACTATTCTGCATTTGTGAAAACACGGGGATTAGCAGAGGATAAGGATGCTATGACCTGAAATGAAAATAAGCAACCTAAGTCATGAATGCCAAACTAATCCTTTTAATTAAAATTTGTTCCTGTTATGTCAGCATTCCTCATGTTATAGCCTAAAGATAACAACAATGTATTAAGTCACAGCTTAAGCAAAAGTGATTGGCATGAAGCCGGGAAAATATTATGCACATATATACAACCAATAAACCTCTATTGACTCCCCAACATGTGTTAGGCACTTTCCTGGATATTTGAGAGTCAAAAAGGTAGTGACATCCAGTTACTACTCTAAAGGGGTTCAGCAGGGCTCTTACTAGGAATCCACACATAGATTTAGGGAGTTTGTGATCATTCTGCTTACATAAAAAAATGTTGTAAAATATTAAGTGTGTATACAGGGTCCAGCACAAATAATGTCCCCTTTTATTACAAAATCATAAGCACTTAATTCTGTAACATAACAATATCACACCCAAGCACACCATATGACATTTTAGGTGAAATGTTCAAATTAAAACCATAAATTATTACACCCGTATTATTGCCCTACAAACCACATTCAAGCATGGCTTACTTCTGCTGGACCCTGTATATTTTTCTAGAGACCAAATCTATCAGTTTCATCAAAGGTTCAAATGGGTTCAAAACCACAAAAATGTTTTAAGAACCTTTGGTCTAGATGCAAACCTACTAATACGGGTTCGAAGGCTCTGACAGCTAAATGCAGGTGTGTGGTTCACCTCTCCTGAGTCTCTCCACTGTTCTCTCTAGATTACTAACTAGAAGATGTTGAAGGCATGGGAAGTGAGGTGGTATGGGGCAGAGAGAAGATGGGACATAAAGTCACTCTGATTCTGCAAATTGAGCTTCGTACATTTTCCTCTTGTCACTACACATAATTAATTTTATTGTTCTACTATAAATCATAAGATAAATAATATCATTAGCAGATTCAAATTTTTCCTCTGCTAAATTTTATCTTTGTCTCACATAAAATTAATAAGGGGCTTGTCATTTAGAATTTAGTTAATGAAAACACAAAATCTTAATTATGTTGGTGTAATTTCTTAACTATACATATAATTTGGGGAAGGAAATGCTAAAACCATTTTATAGGTCAAATATTATTGCAATGATTTCCAAGGAGAAGACAAATTACTTCACCAGACTTAGATTTTATCTGCAGGGTTTCTCAAAATAAGTGGACCAGCTAAAGCTTGGTAATCTTTTATTTATAGAGAGATTTTTCATACTGATAGTGTACATTGCATTGGGATTTGACATGCATTACTCACAGAGTTACTTTGGTTGTTTTAGCAAAAAATAAAGATGGTATAAGATAGGCAACAAATACAACTATTTTGTACTGCAACACACAAAATGAAACTCAGAATTACTACCAAGAAAATTAAAAAATGATCAGTCTAAATACTGAGATGCTTATCAAACTAAATGCTTCAAGAACTAAAATAAACATTCATTCATCATAGAAAAGATGTTTAAAGGACAGCAAATTTTGTTTAAGGGGTTAATTACTTCAATTTGTCAATATTATTTTCCTTACTTTTCCCACCTCTCTCATTTGCAAATGAAAGTTGATAAGAAAATGCCATCAATTTATTCATTCTCTCTGTATATAGTAGGCAGAAAGTTATGGATTTTTGCATAGTTTTTGATGTACTGTGCTATTCTTATATAAGATCTTATGTAAGACTACATTAAAACTTCATGTATTAATTTTTGGTTAGAAAAACATGACCAGTACACTTACAAAAATATTTTTCAATATAAAATATTATTCATTGAAATCTAATGTCTCTTTCTGCTATTGCTTTTATTTCAATCACAGGAAAATGATGGCCTACAGCCTTTTCTAAAGGCTATTTTTTTTCTTAAAAAAAGCAAGAATGTTTGGAAGAGAAGCAAAATATCTATCCTGAAAAAGTACCACTATGCACCCAGCTGGTATAGCTCAGTGGATTGATAATTGGCCTGCTAACCAAAGGGTTGCTGGTTCGTATTCCCTAGTCAGAGCACGTGTCTGGGTGATGGCGCAGGTTCCCAGCAGGGGGTGTGCGAGAGGTAACCACACATGATATTTCTCTCCCTCCCTTCCCCTATATCTAATAAATTAAAATAAATGAAATTTTAAAAGTGCCAATATTCAAATGAGAATTTTACTGAAAATTAGTTCAGTTAATCTTGTTTCTCACAGCCCCTAGCAACTAAACCAATAACCTGATCAACGTCAACAAGCTCATGGACAAAAGTGAGGTAATGGTTTCCTAGAGACCATCCTGACAGCTTATTGTAGCAATTGTAGCCACTCTGAGATGTCTGAAAAAATAAAAACCTGAAATAATCTACCTGAAAAATGTATTAATTTTAAAAATTATTATGCAATATTTCACTGCTTAAGAAAGCCTACCTCATATAAGTCCAAATTAGTGCACCTGAGTTTTTCTGTGAGTGTATGTTTGAGTAAATAATTTTACTGAAGTCTAGATTACAAAAAAAAAAAAAAATACCCTGAAACACTTATTTTTCCCAGGTTTCACAAATTAGACAAAATTGTTCTAAACTGTTTAGATGCCAGGCCATTATTTGTCTGGATGTCAATAATACTACCTCATATATTTCAACAGATTAAATGTTTCCTATTGGATAAAGCACTTGGAAAATACAATGAGAGTCTTATTAACTAATAAGACATATGTTCACTCCAAAGTGCTTAAACATTCCTCTACTCCTAACTTGCAAATCTGGACACTTCAGCTCAAAAGAAATAGAAAATGGGAGGTTTGGGTATGGTTCCAGTGTTATTACTACAACATTGTGGGAAAAATCTGTAGGACTGATTCAACGATGTTTGCATCATTTGATGTATTAGACTGGTCTTTGACCCACTGATCAGTATTCAGGTATTGATTAGTCTGTATGAGTTCAGTATATTTTGGCCTCCGTTGAACTGGGGTAAGCAAAGGGTTATTTATGGAAAAGAAGTAAGTAGAAAATCCATGCAGAAGGAATGAGGATGAGTATGTGTACTTGTAATGATGTATGGTGATGTATCTATGCAAACTGGACATACTGAACATTGTACAATACAGGGGTGAGCAAAAGTAGTTTTATGGTTGTGAGTACACAAAACAGAGTTTAATCTTGTATTACAACTTATTAAATATTGTGTCATATATTTGTATTATAACTGTAAATCTACTTTTTCCCACCACTGTATATACAAATATCAAACCATTATGTTGTGCACCTGAAATTAATATAATGTAATACGTCAATTATATTTCAATAATAATATTTGGAAAAATATATGTTTTATAACTATTTTATTCTATAAATATCATCTAAAGTTACATTTCTTACAGCTAGAGCTATTTGGTTGGGTTAATGAAATAGCATTATGCTAAGGAACCATTTTCACTTCAGGTGAACTATCATTTGTTTCCATGCTAAAAATATTTAAAGATATATGTTTTGGGTCTTTACCATTTCTTTGTATTTTAAATCATGTCCAAAACTGGTTTCTACATATCATCTTAATCTCCCCAGAACTATAAATAGAAACTGAATAAAGCAGAGTGAGGAGCTAGTCGAAGGGCCTAGCCCTGAGCCATCACTGCATTCAAGCACTGGCTATTTTGGTATCTATGAACCCAGTAAAACTGTTCTTAGTGCTGATAGTTTTTCTTTGATTTCATTTTGTAGCTAGTTGAAAGTCTGAAATATTTACTGTTGCAGAACAACGACTTTAATTTTCTAGGGTATGTGGCATTTTGACATGCTTTTTTGAGTATTTTAGCTTTTTCCTTCTACAGGTCTTTTGAGGAAGGCAGGCCTGTGTCTGGCGATGCTATGTCACTGCCCATCAGCTCAACTTGAAGCACAAGTGTGATGTCTTCTTCTTCCAGCACGTGCCTTGTCAAGGCTTTAGTGTTCATGAAAAAGATATTAACTTTAGATTAAGAAGTGCTGCTCTTTAAAGAATAGGGCTCTATATTGTGGCCATATGGAGTAATCACCCCCCAGATATTCACTGGTAAGTATAATTTTGAAATATCTGTACCTAAATTTCTATTCAAAGACCCACTTTGGGAAATTATTTTTGTGGAGGTTTAAGTTAGGAAAAAAGTTTCTAAAATTTACTCATAGATTAAGCAATAATCAAAAAGCTATTATGCTATTATTGAACTAGTATCCTATTGAATTTATTTTTAGATTTTTAAATAATTTTTTTAACATCCCTGAGCTTCAGGTTGTGTTGAAATGTGTTATAAGGAACAATCTTACACAAGAGCTCTGTGAGAACTATATACTTATGGCTGAGACATTGCTTACAGCTCACAGTGATATTCTGAGACGGCCGTGCACAAATGCTCTCCATTCTGAGTACCAGCATCAGGGAAGTAAGGACTATAAATTTTACCTTATGGACCATGAAAAGAGTAACTGATCCTGTTTTCTAGCAGCTGAGTTGGCTGCTAGAAATCTTAGAACCAATTTTTTTTTTTACCAAGTTTCCAAAACATATATGGACCCAGGCAGAACACAGGTGGTGGCTGACCTTGGCCTGCACCACCCAGGAAACCCCAGGGCCTGCTCAGCCAGTGATCACATTGGAGCACTACCACACTGCCCCTGCACAGCTGATCCTCCATGGAGGGCAGAGGTTGATTGTCAGTGGTCACTGCTGGTCCTTGCAGTTGACTGGTCTGGGTAAATCTCTCCCATTGACCTGCTAACAGCAATCAAGGCTCACTAATAGATAAGGGTGCACTCAGCCCACATCAAGGGCACACCTTGGGTAGCCAGCTTAGATGATATGGGAGGCTGTGCCACTGGACCCTAAAGGACACCTACTACATTAGGCCATGCTACCAAGACACGGAGTCATTGCAGTTCTGCCTGACACATAGAGACAAGCACAAGGAAGCTACCAAAATGAGGAGACAAAGAAACATGGCCCAAATTAAAGAAGAGAACAAAACTCCAGAAAAGAAACTAAACAGAATAGACATAAGCCATCTATCAGATGCAGAGTTCAAAACACTGGTTATAAGGATGCTCAAGGAACTTAGTGAGGACCTCTACAGCATAAAAAAGATTCAGTCAGAAATGAAAGATACAGTAATTGCAATAAAGTACAATTTGCAGGGAAACAACAGTAGAGTAGATGAAACAGTAGAGTAGTAGAATCAAATCAACCATTGGGAACATAAAGAAGCAAAAAACAACCAATCAGAACAACAAAAAGAAAAAAAAGGAATTAAAAAAATGAGGATAGTGCAAGCAGCCTCTGGAACAACTTCAAGTGTTCCAACATTCACATCATAGGTGTGCCCAAGGCGAAGAGAAAGAACAAGAAATTGGAAGTCTGTTTGAAAAAATAATGAAAGAAAACTTCCCTAATTTGGTGAAGGAAATAGACATGCAAGGCCAGGAAGCACAGAGTCCCAAACAAGATGGATGCAAAGAGGCCCACTCCTAGACACATCATAATTAAAATGTCAAAGGCTAAACATAAAGAGAGAATCTTAAAAGCAGCAAGAGAAAAGAAGTTAGCTACCTACAGGGGAGTTCCCATAAGGTTGTCAGCTGATTTCTCTAAAGAAACTTTTCAAGTTAGAAGGGATTGGTAACAAATATTCAAAGTCATAAAAAATGAGGACCTACAGAAATGACTGCTCTACTTAGCAAAGCTATCATTTAGTATCAAAGGGAAGATAAAAGAACTTCCCAGGTAAGAAAAAACTGAAGGAGTTCATTATCGCCAAACCATTATTAGGTGAGATGTTAAATGGACTTATTTAAGAAAAAGAAGATCAAAACTATGAACAATAAAATGGCAATAAATATATACCTATCAACAATATATACCTAAACAGCAAAACAAGCGAACAAGAATGGAAACAGAATCATGGATATGGAGAGTGTTTTGATGGTTACCAGATGAGAAAGGGCTGTGGGGGAGTGGATGAAGAGGTGACGGGAATAAGAAGTACAAATAGGTAATTACAGACTAGCCATAAGGATGTGCAGTACAGGAAATGGAGTAACCAAAGAACTTATAGGCATGACCCATAGACATGAACAATGATGTGGGAATTGCCTGAGGAGCAGGGGATGCTGGGTAGAGGGTAGGCATAAGGGGAAAAATCAGGGCAACTGTAATAGCATAAGCAATAAAATATAATTTTAAAAAAGCATAGAGAAATCATGTCACAATTTTATGATTTCGCTTCACCTCTGACACCATCCTACTCTTCTTATCTTATGGTTTACTTCAGATTTCTCCTATTTATCTTGGTGTACTAAGCACTTCTTGAGAAGCCACTTTAAATCCTTTACAGTATAAAACAAACTGTTAATAATAAATGGTGGTTGAATGTATTGTCTTTCCATTTTACAAATGCTTTCTCAAAAAAAATGAGTGAGCCAGAGGCAAGGATCTAACATTGTCATAGTTTAGCATCTTTGGGACGCAAACACTGAAATAAGATGGAGTTCACGGGGCAGGATATTTATTAGGAAATATCCTATAATAAATCCCTGGAGGAAGAAGAAAATAAGTTTGAATGAAGGAAGAAGATAAGCTAACCGTTTCATCTGTCTGGAGCCAATGGCCCATCAGAGTTACCTTCTTAGGCTCAAACAGAGGGGACTTTATCCTCCCTGCCTCAATCAGTCATCAGTTATTTGTTGCTCTAGGCAGAGGCTGGCTAGGGCTGAGGCTATCTTTGAAAGGGTTGACTGCTCAATACTCTCTGCTTAGGACACTTCACAAGCCCATCCTTGGAAAAGGAAACATAGCACCCCATCTATTACAAATATTTTAAGTAAGTCACATACCCTGATGTAATTAGTGATCCCTGGGAAAGTTAAATACACTTGAGAAGTTACGTTGGCCAAAGAGCTATTTGCTAGTTAGATCTTTCACTTTACCTAGAGAAAACCAGAATACCTCTCCCTGAAAGGGTACAAGTGGAGTGATAAACAGTCAATATATTGTTTGTGGTGGGGTGGGTGGGTCTTAAAACAACATATATTTATTATCTCAGTTTCTATCCAAGCACATCTTAGCTGGGTCCTCATTCATAGTCTCACAGGGCTGCAGTCAAGGTTTTCTAGGGCTGCCATGCATATATTAGTTATTACACATCACCTATCAGAATCTATTATGTGGTACAAACAGCCTAGACTTTCAACCTGAACTCAAAGTAAGAACCATCCCTGTCACTTATTTGAGTGGACAGCATTTACATT
Organism: Mormoops blainvillei; assembly: GCA_004026545.1. Classification (NCBI taxonomy): domain Eukaryota; kingdom Metazoa; phylum Chordata; class Mammalia; order Chiroptera; family Mormoopidae; genus Mormoops; species Mormoops blainvillei. The sequence goes on along the minus strand of PVJD01000527.1, from coordinate 25,202 downwards.
TTATGTTTCTGACCATTACAGTATTGTAATAAGAATCTCTGACTTCATAATAGGCTCTACAGCCTTGTACACTTTCATATCCAGGAACAAGAAAGATTGATTTTATTAAATGTTGCACAATATAATTTGAAACAATGAACAATTAGATAACTTGATTTATTAGCATTATACTATATATAAGTATTTTTCACTGAGTCAATTAGAGAATTTCCATCACCTTGAAGCAAAACTCCAATACACCACATTCTTCAAATTCCATGAGTACATACATTATTCTGCTCAGTTGGTGAAAGAAAAACATGGGGATAAATAAAGCATATTTGCTGAGTAAATACTAGGTGCTAATGTGTACAAATCAGTTTACACAGTGTACAATACAAGTGCTATACAAGTGCTATGGAATTTTTTTTTTTCATTTTTTAAACTTAAATCACTTTTTTCCATTTCAAATCAAAAGCAGAAAATCACAGTGGATTTATTTTTTTGTCTTCAGTGTTTTGATTTTGACTGCTGTGGACCTTAAGATCCACTGAGTCCTCATCTTTCAAATGAGAACATTACAGTTTAGAGGGGCTTGATAATTACCCATTTCATGAGGAAAATTTCAGAATTGGAATCCAGGTTTTCCAATTCATATTCCAGTGTTTTTTTTCCTCATTGCTCTATTTGTTGATATTAATAGCTCCAAGAAACCAATAGCACCAACAATTTCCCATGTACAATGTCTGCTTTGGTAAAATATCCTTTTTATTATCCCATTTCTAAAATGATTTTATTTTAAATAGATCCCTTGAGTACACAGTTGCAACAGTTAAAGATGAGCTTTATTTTTATCAGCCAATGTTTGTTTGGCACCAGTGATTAATATTCTTCTTTCACTTGCTAAGTTTCTTTATCTTGGTGAGTAAAGGCTTAACAAATTGTTAGGCAAAGAACATACACTTCAAAACTATCCAGATACATCCATGTACCAGACAACCAAACAAATTTGGACTGAAGATATGAACATATCAGTCTATTTTCATTCTTTGAGAGGAAATGTAGCTTAAGCAGGGGTGACTTTTTATGACATTTACTTAGTTCTTGAATTGACTGACAAGCCTATTAATGTATTGCCTGAACTTTATTAATGTAATTGGAAAACTGCTCACATGTCAATCAACTTCTAATATGTAATTATGTTCATAAATGCTATAAAATTATTAGCTTTTAATTTGACCCAACTACACACTTTCAAAACAGTAATGGAAATTTTCTTTTTCTAGAGGAACAAAATATTATACTAATAAAACATTCAGTAAGTGCATTCCTAACATGCATTCCATAAAATAATGCCCAAAGGTTCACCATCATCAAATGGCCAGCAAAAAAGAGTGTCAGAGTAAGGCATGTTAACAGTTTTAAAAATGTGTACAATGTTAAAACAATCTATGTAATATCAAGTTAAAAAGAAATCCCATGGAAATTAAACAAGCATTATCTGGGCAGGGTTTATATCTCCATAGTCTAGTTTAAAAACCTGGGCCTAGCATGGAACAAGAAAAAATGGAAAAAAGAAAATATTATATTTAGTATCTAGGAATACATCTTTTAAATCTATAAGATGCAAAAATTCTGTATCTCAAGTGACTTAAATATATTATTGCCCAAGATTACTTTTTCTTATGTAATAAAAATCTTTTGTAGTCTCTGAGCTAGAAATTCAAGTCAAAGGGAACTGAACTAAACAAGAGAATAGAATTAGACCTGGATAACAGAAGAAATGTGTTTCTGACTTATAATCTCGTGTCTGTTTTTGAAACTGGACAAACTCCTGCCCTTTGGAATCTCTGGATAATCTCTGAATAAAGAAAGATAGACTCTGGTGAAAACTACTATACTCTCCTATGCTATTAAATGAGGAGCATTTTATAGTCTGCAATGATCTCAAATAAGAAAAGCCACTGAGGAAATTCACTGATGCAATCCTCAATTTGTATTTACTTCCAGAGTTAATTGTTTAATTAATAAGTTTAATTTTTATCACAAAGTTAAACTATTTACTAATAATTGAAGCTGCATTGCAATTCAGGTTCACATTTATATAAGAAAATAAAGTTTAGTTCATAAAAGTATAGATTAACAGTATTTTCCATATGTAACCCATGTACATAAATTAACACTTAGTGTTGATTATTTGAAAGGTAAACTCAGAGGTAATGCAAATAACTTCCTTACTCAGCATTTCAGTTAAGAATAAAATGCATTTTCTTGCACCACATTATCATATAATTTGTTATTAATTTTTTTGAAATGCTGCAATATCATTTTGAGTTCCACAGCATAATATTTCCATGCAATGAACAGATGATTAATCTAAAATGCACAAGAAAATAATGTAAAGGACTAAAAATATACACTTTCCATACTGTTAGCATTATAATTTCATTTTCTTGAAAAGTATTTGTGTTCAAGATAAATATGCTCGTACATTTTAGTGTGCAAGAAAGATAATATAATTTAATGATTCTGTTTGTATTTGGAGATTGCAAGTTAGCTAAGATGATTAATGATCCACTGAAACTACATCAAAGTATAAAGTATTATGTACCATATTTTTTCAATTACTCTATATTTAAATTAAGTATTTATAGAAGGCTGCTTCTTTTCATTGTGACTTTAATCAAAGTGGACAGAAACTGGATTGAGACAGAGTGTTGAAAAGCTGGAGAATCACTTCTAAAAAGTTACTATCCATATTTCAAAACGTTCTAATATTTTAATGTACCCATCAAGGGTTATCAAATATTTATTTTAATGTATCAATCATGAGTTCTCAAAGGTTGATTGAAAGGCTAACTCAAAGGAAGATACAAAGTGAATCATTCACAAGGAATCATAACGTGGTGTTAACGGATAAATTTTCATATTGGTGAGTGGGGATTCATACAACTATAATAGCCATTTGTGCTTAATGGAATCTAGGAACATAAATCCCTGCAGACAATGACAACATATCTTTCAACATTGTCAGTTACTTCTGAGTCATTTTTATACCTAAATATTGAACATTTCTAATCATAGTCCTTCACAATATAACAGTTAAGGAAATGCATACCTTGCACAGTTAGATGCACCTGCATTGTTCGCGGCGTATGTTGAGTCTGAACAGAACACGTGTATGGGCCATCATCTGTCACATCCACATTCTGTATCTGGAGACTGTAGTCCCTTTTATTCAAGGTTGAAATGGAAACTCGGGGATCCACTGACCACTTATCACCTCCAGCAAAAATGATACTTGACCGATTCAGCCAGGCACCCTTTGAACCTCCATCTTCCAAATAACACCTACGGATTACCAGAGACAGAAAGCTATTAATCAGAATGAAAATGAGAGGCATTACCTTTGTTCCGACTGTGTTTTCATACATTGAATGATAGCACTTCATCAAATGCAAATATCAGACATAAATACAGGAGACATGAATACACTGGCACATCTTCCATTTCCAACACAAATATGAAGCAATACCTGCATACAATGTTGTTTTGTTTTTTGTATATATGCATGTTTTAATTCAAATTCAGTCAAAATCAGTTTTTATTTTTTTCCAGATGACAAGTAAATGAAAATGAGGTTAAATTAACTCACATAACATGTTTGACATTAAAACATGTTTTTGTTCTTTGAAATTATTAGTAGGAAATGTCTATGAGTCAGCCTCATTCAATCCAGTCCAACCCTAAATATAATGTACCAGATGCATAAACCACAGAATAGTATATACATGTTATTTTTAAAATCACCTGCATTTGGAGAGTGGTAAGTGTGCATACTAAAACTACAAACTGCATTTCACTGATAATATTGCTATTGTGATTAAATGTAGCAATTTTAATATAATAATTTTAGTAGCAAATTCTTGCTGCCTTTTCGATAAACTGACCAACAGTTTTTCCAGGTTGTATTCATTTATCCAATAAACATTTATGAAGCATCTATTACTTATAGAGTCAAAAAGGTATTGTCCTCGCTCTTCTAAACTTTCAGTCTAGTAAGAAAGACAACCAAGCAATGCATTTAATACTATACATTAAGAAAAATAATTTTTATTAACTCAACCTAAATGTTCATGAGAGGAAAAAAAAGAGGGTTACTTGACTCAGAACAGGTGTTTGGGTATAGAAAAAGGCTATCTGGGATAGGATAGGGAATGCCTGAGATAAAGTGGTGAGAAGTGGAAGACATGGCTTTCTAGCCCCAGGTGCTATATGTGGGCAACCCCAGGGGACCTTGAGAGAGACAGCCAGGCATTCCAAGGAAGTACAAATAAGTATAGGAAAAGGAGGGGGGTGAGAGATGAATTTGGAGAGGGTAACTGGAACCAGATGATGGTGGTAAGCCTGATGACATGTAGTAGATTTTAAAGACAAATTTGAAGCCATTTATTCAAAGTTGTATTCTATAACAAGATTAAAAAATATAGGTTTGTATCTAATAGAAGTCAGGCAACTCAAGATTTAAAACAGAAGGCTGTGGTCATATGTCAGTGATTTTGCTGAGACCTAGAATTCTGTGTTTCATCTTGAAAATGTTCTGATACAAATTAAAGACTGGTTCTCTTAAATGAGTACAAAGCACAGCTACAAAATGAAAATACACATACATCAAAATAGTTTGACAGCATTTCTACAGAACACCTTCGGGGATTGAATGCAGTGTTTGAGATTGCTACAAAATTGCAAGCTGAATACAACAGGGTAGGCTGCTGCCAATTGTATGAAACTAATCAGTGAGTGAAAAAAAAAAAAAGAAACAGGGTACATTGCAGAATCTAATTTGTAGTCAGCTTCACCATCTACAGAATCCAAACTAGTAGAAGTCATAAAGGTCACTGTTAATTGAAAACCTTTTCTTTATACATTTAACGAAGAAAATAAAACCCACTTTAATGACATAATTAAACAATTATAGCACACTGCCATTCTTAAAAATATGCAGAAAGAAGATAGAAGAGACATAGTTCCATTTCACAATATCACGTTTGGGTAGAACATTAAAATACCAACTACTAAGGCTGTGATAATTCCAATGTTTGCATTTACTATCTGGATTCATGCAGTGTTTATTGCATGACCTCTGCTCTGGTGGCCTTCACACATTATTCTCTCTGGCACTTATGACAAACTCATCGGGTATGAATTGCTATGTCCAATTCACCCCCAGAAAATAATTGTAAATGCTTAGGCTATATGACTTACCCTAGCCACACTAGTAGCGAGCGACGAAGTTGAATTTATAATCAAGTTTAATATTTCTACACCCAATGTCCTTTCCACCATAATGCAGATCAAAGACTTTTAAAATAGGCTTCAGAAATGGCAAGATGATTAGGATGTTGCAGAAATTACTGCAAGTAATTTCTTATTTACTGAATGTGACCAACTGCTTAACCTGTCCTATTCTAAAGGAAGCAGAAAATTAATTAGTAATGGATATTTTACCATGAAAGTCTGATTTTGAACACTCTGCCTGGTATTTCCCTTTCCCTAGAAGCAGAAGCAGCTTTAACTTTATGTGGGGGGTATTAGAGAACCATGGAGATTAACCAGCCTTTAGACACTATAGCATTCATAAACCTGACCTGGCTTATAACTTCCAGCCTAACATAAGCACTATTCCTCCTTTCTGGCATGCCAGGGACTGTCAAGTAAGAGGAGAAGTTAACTTTTGTAATGTGAAAAGAGAAAAGAGAGAGAGCCCTTTATGTTCTCTGGGCTTAGATAACTATCTTTCATAATTGGTATTGGTCCCAACCTAAAGCTCTTTAAGACATGCATTAGAAAAACCCTTGAACGAGACTCAGGAGAAAAACAAAAACACTTGTTTTGCATTGTTTCCATGTATTGGTGTAGAAATATTCTTAATTTACACTACTTAGTTAGAATTTAAATAACTCAAATCACCATACATGGGATTTCACACATTAGGAGTACCAATATTTTTTATTTTATATTAAAAAAAATACCTATATAGAGTATATGTATTATAAGGCCAACTATAAGATAATCATATAAAATATATAAAATAGACCAACGCACAAATCTGATTCTTTGAGAATGAGACCTATGTCTTCTATATAATTGCTTCCACATTTACCCTATTGTCCCCTCTTTACAATACAAAAGGATCATGCCTGACATGAGTATGCTGTATTTAGAAGGAATTCTGGAGGGAAGAAATGTTATTATAGTATGGGGGTGGAGATAGAAGGAAGGGATGTGGTGATAATTCAGTTTTGTACTTTTGGGCTACCCAAAATCTTTTTTTTCTTGGTATAAGAATTTTAATGTCTAAATATATAAATCCCTTGTAATCCTGGCCCATACAGAATTTATAATTTAGCAAAGATGATAAAGTATATAAATGAATAGCCATCATGCAGAACAGGAAGTTAGTAAATATAATTAAATTGTTATAATTGGATTATTGTATTTGTCAAAGCTTCTCTAACTTCTCCCCATGACTCCTGTAGCCAGGACCATTCTCCCTACAATCATCAGAATAGACTTTTTAGTTTCCATCAGATCATCAACTCCAAGCCTTCCTATTTCACGCATAAGAAACACTCGATTACCGATAATGAGAAAGAGCCTATGCTACCTTGTTCTTTGATGTTTTTCTGACTTTATCAGCTACCATTCTTTCTCGAAGTGCTCTGCTCTTGACCATGGTCCTCTAGCTGTGTTTCCAACAAGTCATGCATTTTTTTGCCCCTGGAATTTTGCATCTGCTGTTTCTTCCATGTGGACCTCTCTTCCCTCAGAGTTTTGCATTAATTCTTCCTATCGTTCGTAGGTCTTCACTAAATTACCTAAAAATATATTAAGTAGCAAAAACTGTTCTCAACACTTCTGTTAGACATGTTTTCTATTTGCCTGATTGATTATTTTGTGCTTCTTTCTACTAAAAATAAGATCTAGAGACTGTGTTTATTTGATCACTTCTGTATATTCCAAGGGCTTACATATAATGGAAAAGAAATATAAATATTTGTTCAATGGATAAATGAAGGCAAAAAATTAAGATACTTTCAGAAAAAGGAATGATATGGTAAAGCATATCAAAATTCCAAAGTGCAATCTGGTTGGAAAAGCAAGGTCATGTGTGCAGTATGACATAATTCAATGCAAAGTCTATGGCACAAACAAAGCCTGCTGTATTAGACATAGCATGAACTTAGGAAGCAGCCTGTGTCAGTAGGCCATGCTAACTGAGCTAGTAGGTGTGGGGAGAGGTGAGTTGGGCTCACAACTACTTGAAATTAAAAAAAAAAACAACAACACAACTATAACATTTGACTCTATATTTCAGGAACCACTTTAAACCATTAAATATTCTACTTAATATGTGTTACACACTTTGTTAGGCACTTTACATTGACCTTCCTATAACCCTATGACCTGAAACTTATAACCTGCATCCTACTGATGAAAGTACTGAGATTATATCTTGAACAAAGCCAGTCAACCTGAACTTGCTTTTTTTTTCAGTGCTATAAACTATGATGTTAGGCTATGCTATGTACTATTAGAGTCAGACAGCCACAAAGATGAGGGGTTCTCTCTGTTTAGGATGGAGAAATCATGTGTGAGGGTGAAGCTGGGGAAACAAAGACAATCAGGTCATTAAAGGAAGCAGGATGAAACAGTAATTCTATGGTAACAAACTAAGATCTTTTTTTGCCTCGAGATTTCAAAATGGAACATTTTAAGAGCTACTGAGCTTAGGCTCCCTTTGAAGTATAGACAATAAAATAATCAGTACCAGATTGTTTTGATTACAGTGGAGTTGTAGTATAGTTTGATATCAGGTATTATGACACCTCTAACTTTGTTCTTCTTTCTCAATATTGCTGTGGCTATTCAGGGTCTTTTTGGTTCCATATAAATTTTTGAAGTATTTGTTCTAGATTTGCAAAATATGCCATTGATATTTTAATAGGCATTGCACTGAGTCTATAGATTGCTTTGGGTTGTATGGACACATTAATGATGTTAATTCTTCCAATCCATGGACGGAGTATATGCTTCCATTAATTTGTATCTCCCTCAGTTTCTTTCTTCAGTGTTCTATAGTTTTCTAGGTACAGGTCTTTTACCTCCTTAGTTAAGTTTATTCTTAGTACTTTATTTACTTTTTTTGGCTAGAGTAAATGGGATTTTTTTCTCAGTTGGTATACAAAAATGCCATCTATTTCTGAATATTAACTTTGTATCCTACTACTTTACAGAATTCACTTACAGGTCAAGTAGATTTTGGGAGGAGCCTATAGGGTTTTCCATGTAGACTATTATGTCATCTGAAAATAATGACAGTTTTATTTCCTCTTTTTCAATTTGGATGCCTTTATTTCTTTTTCTTATCTGATTGCTGTGGCTAAGACCTCCAACAGACACATAGATCAATGGAACATCTTAGAGAACCCAGAAATAAAGCCACATCTCTATGGTAAATTAATATTTGACAAAGAAAACAGAAACATACAATGGAGTAAAAATAGCCTTTTCAATAAATGATATCAGGAGAACTGGACAGCTGCATGCAAAAAAATGAAACAAGACGACCAACCTACAGCATATATCAGAATAAACTCAAAGTGGACAAAATACTTAAATATAAGTTGTGATACCATAAAAGTCCTTGAGGAAAACAGGAAGTAAAATTTCAGGTATCCCAGGGAGCAATATTTTTTGATGATATATCTCCTTGGGCAAGGGAAATAAAAAAGTAAACAAATGAGACTATATCAAACTAAAAAGCTTCTGCATGGCTAAAGGAATCATCATCAAATTGAAAAAGGAACCGACTGTATGGGAAAATATATTTGCCAATGATACATGGGACAAGTGTTTAATCTCCAAAATATGGAAAGAACTCACACAACTCAACACCAGGAAGGCAAACAGTCCAATAAAAAAATGGGCAAAGGATCTGAATAGACAGTTCTCCAAGGAGGTCGTACAGAAGGCCCATAGACATATGAAACAATACTCAACATCACTAACCATCAAAAGATGCAAATTAAAACAACAATGAGATATCACCTCACACCAGACAGAATGGTCATGATTAAAAAATAAACAAACAAAAAGTGCTGGCAAGGATGTGGAGAAAAGGGAACCCTAGTGCACTATTGGTGGGAATCCAGATGGGTGCAGCCACTGTGAAAAACAGTATGGAATTTCCTCAAAAAATTAAAAATGGAACTGCCTTATGACCCAGTGATTCCACTGCTGAGAATATACCCTAAGAATCCTGAAACACCAATTCAAAATAATTTATGCACCCTGATGTATATAGCAGCATTATTTACAATAGCCAAGTGTTAGAACAGCCTAAGTACCCATCATTAAAGGAATGGATTAAAAAAAAAAAACAAACCCAAAAACTGTTGTTGATCTACACAACGGAATACTGCGCAACAGGAAGAAAGAAGAAGGAATCCGTACCTTCTGCAACAGCATGGATGGAACTGGAGAGCATTATGTTAAGTGAAATAAACCAGCTGATGAAAGACAAATACCATACGACATCACTTATGATAGGAATCTAATGAACAAAACAAACTAATGAGCAAAACAGAACTGGAGACATAGAAACAGGGAACAGACTAACAGCTGATGGAGGAAAGGGGGTTGGGAAAAATGGTGGAAAGAAGAGGAAGGGAGTAGTCAAAGAACATGAGTGAATGACCCATGGCCATGGACAATGGGGAGGGGATGGATGGTGGGAGCAGGGGATGGGGCGGCATGGAGGAGGGTATGGGAAAAATTGGGACAATTGTAATAGAATAAACAAGAATACAATAAAATTTTAAAAAGAGATAAGTAGTAATAGTGGTACCTGAAATAGTTTTTTTCCAAAATAAAATAAAATAATCAGAATAAAAATGTTCAATAATGAATGTATCCTTTAATTGAGTATGGCATGTATTATCTCAAAAGCGTTTTTTTAAAAATCTGCTAGACTACCTACTTTACAGTAGGAGATGAATGGAGCAGTTCAAAAATACATTCCTCAGCATAAACTGTGTTAATACCATGATAAATATATGACAAATATTTCAATTTTCAGTCAATCACCTGAATGTTTTGTATACATAATTCCAAACATCTGGTTGTTGGAGATATATAGAAAAATAGCCTGAGTATTTCATTTTGTTTCACAGTTGTTAATTATATCAACCCAGGCTTAAGATAGTTAATACTTTTCTAATAAGAATTGCATTTACTTCTGAACTCTCCTAAGGAGCTCCTTTATAAATGACATTACAACACTTTAGGCAGGTCTCTATTTGGGGGATAATATGTCCTATTTGGTGAAATGCTAGTTGGTCAAACTAATGTTGGAATAATTCTAAGTGACACTGTCTGTAATATTATCTTCTGTGGTGATTAAATATGAAAGTTGAACATCAGAGAGTTTAGTAGAAATTAGCATATTTAGGTTATTTATTATTTTCCAGACATCTACTAGGGAAAAAGAAAAAACACCTATACCTACTGAGGAATGATTTATTTCACTTTCATATCTCTAATGCCCTGTAATACTTCCCCAAAGCATAAACCTTACCGCCATTACTGACACCCCACAACGCAGGATTTGTTCAGCCTTATGGAAAGACATCAGCTTCTCTCAAGACATGTTGATTAATGAAAGTTACTATTAAAGGCACTAATTAATAAAAGAAGAAAAATGCAATTTCCCTGGATTCAAAGCTAAACCATGCAAAAACAATATTCCTATGAAGGAATTGGCTTAGTACCTACACGGCTGTCTTTTCACTGTGTCACAATGTTCAAAATTTGACAGAAGAACTTTCAAAAGAGTACAGGAAAAAATTTTAAAAATTCAGAACCCCAAACAATCTTCAGGCTAATTCTGCATACAAAGAGAGCTTTGATATCCTGGCTTCCAAGCTACAGTGAAGTAAAAGAAGCAAGGCATAGATTAAATGAAACACAAAATTCGATTTCCTCTCCCATTTGTCTTTGTTTATAAGGCACTCTCTTCTTAATGTCTTTCAGGCCAGTTTTTCACTAGATAACATCATAGATATAGATCTAAATATAGATAAAGATATAGATGATATAGATAGACATGTCTGCGCATATGCATGCATACATAAATTTTATGATTATATATTTAATATTTGCCAAATCATAATGACATTATATATAATATTATGGTTCATTTAATGTTTTAAGCTCTCTTTTACTACTATTATGACAAAAACTTATCTGTGGCAGAAACAATTAGAGAATGAAATTTATTTCCTGTATATTTTCTTCTAGCACTTCTTTACAATAATAAAACTATATTAAAAATATCTTGGATAAGAGATTGAAAGTAATCAACTGCTATCTAATTATAAGAACAAATCCTCAAACAACTTAATTATGTTAATATTATAAACCAGGTTAAAAAAAAACCCTAAAAACAATAAAGTTTTTCTTGTTTTTTTAATGAAAACTATACCTAATTCTTAAAAGACAGAAACTTTAATGCAATCAAGTGATAGTGTAAATTTATACTTTTTAGTCTTACTTTAATGCACAATTTAAATTCTTAAAGACTTTATTAAAAATCATATTTATAACCCAACATTTTCAAAGCCTAGAAAATCATTAATATTTGATTTTGGATTAATCACTAAATTTCAAACATTACAATCACTTATTTCAGCTATAATTAAACCATGCTTTTCTATAATACTACAAATTGCTTTATCTTACTCTTTTCATGGGTTCATTTAAGTCAAGATTCTATGTAAGCAGGATATCTGTGTTTAGAAAGGGAAGTACTAAGGAATTTTTACATTTAGGATGCTTAATATTTGTAAATTACTCAACATATAAAATAGCATTTATTAAGTAAAATATGTATGGAGAGAGCGAAAGAGAGCTGGTAGATTATAACCGAAGAAAATAAGAAAGTCTGAATAGTAAAATAACTGTATTTGGCTTGTTACTGAAGTCTAATCATCACCATCCTATCTTGATAATAATAATAAATTTCATTTGCTGAATGATGGCTATGGGTTAAGAACATAGGAAATACTTTAATACATGATCACATTTAACACTCACAGAAGCCTTTTAAGAGGTAGGTAGGTCTTGTGTTCACATTAAGAGTGGTGTATGTGTGAATGCAGGCTTGAAGAAAGAAGCAGAGACTGTAAAAATAATGAGATATTTAAGAATATTTACATATTTAAGAAGACAGTTTAGGGCTAGTTTTGTTCAAGTGACATTTATCAAGAATCAAATTGGAAATTTCTTTGTCATTTCTACTTTTTAGTTTTTGAATTAAACTAAACCAGCTTGCTTTCTCCCACATGGACTTGAATGTGAGATATGTGGATCTGGAAGGACTTCAAGGTTTCTGTTAACTAGCAGGTGCTCTGAACCGCTGTGGGGAGAATTCTCTCTGCAGTGCTGTCTCCCTGGCAGATGCTTCCTGGAGAAGTTGGACTTTCACCTCAGGAGCTATAAAGGGAGTGTGCAGTACATCCAAAATGCATGCAGGAGATGTTTAAAATAATGATATGAAAAAGAGAAAACACAGTCAGGCCCAGAGAAGTGTCTGAGATAAAGCTCTAAGCTCTAGGCAAACCTCTCTGTTCCATCGTCATCCTCTATGGGATGAAGCCCAGTACAGACGCCTCATTACCAAAACATGGGGAAAAACAACATGGAATTCTGTGCTTAAGACAATATCAGCAACTCTACTCCCTTACACCAACCACCTTTGTGTTTCAACCATTAGAAAGTATTCTATTTGCATATAAATATTGATGATTAAATAAGATAATAAAAATGTATATTCAGAAAAGTTTGTAATCCTTTACAGCATCAGTGAACACAGGTATTTGTAAAAAGTAAACCAAATTGAAAGAATTATTATCTCTCTACTTATATTGATTTTTAAACTTTCTGCTGGTCATTGCTGGATTATAATAAAATATATTCTGAGCACAAATTTATTTTACAAATAAAAAATGGCTACATAGCACAATTAATTAAAACCAGACTTGCGATAATTAACTAAAGTAGCCATTAATCCATACTTATCTATTATCTTCTGATAAAACTGACTAAACAATATCTCAGTGTGAGCCATGCCTTAAAATATATTAGGGAATGTACCCCAGATGGAAAGAAAAAATAATGTAGTTTTTTTTCAAATGCTTCCTGCAAACAAATTTTAAACTGACAATATTTTCTCAAAACATGTTAAAAGTTAAAAATATTCTCGAATTTAACTTTTAGCTAGATCACATGGACAACTGAGTTGTCTTCAAGGGGCAGAATAGTGTGGCGATTAACTACAGTTAATATTGAAGTACAAATGTCAGCTTTCTTTCGTGTTATCACCAGAACCTGGAGCAACTTAATTCACCTTAGCTTTCTCACCTCTATAATGTGATTAGTAAAATTATTGACCTAATAATATTATTATGAGCATTAAAATAGTTTGTTTAACATGTTCAGGATGGTGCCAGCTACCAGGTAATTGTGTAATTAAAGTTAACTGATATTAACCTACCTTCTATGGTTGACTTTGTTTAAAAACAAAACAAAACAAAACAAACTACCACCACCACCAAAAAAAGAAGAAGCCTGTACTATAAAATATAATTGGAAGAAGGTAAATGAGGCATTTGTGTACTCTTTATCTACATTGTCATATGCATCTACATAAATATCTACAGCACAGGGCTGGTTCACAAGAAATAATTTTGCAGATAAATGAGACATCACTTCCAGAAAGGACTTTCTTCCCTTTGTACTTCCCTGTCTTATAAGCAGAACATGTAGAAAAAGAGAGATTAGGGGAAATATTATTTTAAAATTATACTTTGTAAAATTTTATCTATGTTTATCACTATGTTGTTCATCTGAAATTAATCAAGTATTATATGTCAACTCTAATTGAAAAATTAAAAATTACTTCTAACTTAATAAAATATTATATCAAAACTCAAACCTTAAGTTTAGAAACCAACTCCCTGGTATATTAGAAATTTTGGAGGGCAAGTAACAACCTCTATTAAAGCTTTAATTATCTATTTGCAAAATAAAGATAGTATCACCTGTACTAAATAACATCTTTTTTGGTATAAGATCAAATGAGACTGTTCATGGGAGGTAAATTTGTAAACTTACAAAGCAAAATATAAATATTTTGTAATTATTATAAGGTTTTATGAGTTAACTTTACTCATAACTCTAGGACATGGTTCTGAATCTTCATTTGGAGATTACATGAGATTCCAAGCTCAGTGAGATAAAACAAATGTTTGTTTGTTAAATGTTTGTTAAAAACAAACAATTTGTTTGTTTTTGCTTTTAGAACCAATGAAATGATTTTCTATACTATGTAAACCCTTCTGCATTTTTAATTTTCCACCTAAAATTTTTATCCTATGCTGAGTTATTTGAAAAAATTATAATTTCTGATTACTAGTAATGTGGTTATTTGAAAATAAACCTGTTAATTCTCACATTTACATGTGTCCAAGGAAGTCTAATAACATAGTGATTTGATAATCACTATCATCCACTTAAAAAAATAATGAACAAACTTTACTTTAAAGGAAATGCTACACTGTTTCTTTTTCTCCTCAAACTCATATTTTCATTCCACTTCTGCCATATATTTTGATCCCAATATATTTTTTTTATTTTAAAATTTATTTTCTTGATATCTTACCTTCTTTACAAATAAAATTAAGTATATAAATTGCCTATAAAGAATTATAGTGTGACTGTAAGAATTCAAGTGTAAAAATATTCTGGATAAAGTTATTTTTAAAATTATTAATGGTATATAATTGACAAGATTACATAGATCACACATTTTGATAAATATTTATTAAACATATATCTTATTTCACATAGTTTATGCTGGATCACTTAATGAAATGGTTTTATCTAAATATATGAACCAACTTTCTTGTTCACATAAGCATACTATTTGCTTACATGAAATGGTCTAGAATTAATTCTGAGAAACCTGGTTTTCTTACATTTGACTATAGAAATGGAAGGAGTCCTGCTATAGAGATACCACTCAAATCATTAACTCCATCAGAATGATGTAAGTACAGTAGTCTATTACCAAAAAATCATTCCTAATGCTCTGTCAGTTTATAATCTCGTTAAAACTTCCTGTAGATGTGTTAAAAGCAAGTTGGAAATTATCTTTTTATTGTCTCCACATCAACACCAATATTTTAAATAGTCTCCTCATTTTGTTACATGAAATTTTTACATCTTGGGGTATGCTCAGCGATAGGATTCTGCGTGTTCCAAAGACTTTGTGAAAGACTATTGTAAAAGCAGGAGCTGTGAACTGGAACCGATTCAACCACAGATCTACTCTCAGGAGGTCCTACTTTCAGGAAAGAACACATATGAAAATCTAAGATCAAGAAATTTTTTCAAAACCTCTGTTCCTGCACAGGCCTTGGAAAGTCATCTTACCCCCTAAGGTATTTACACTGCAATTTAAAACTTTTTGATATCCAGCGTACTTTTTCTATTGTTCAGCTACTGAACTCCTTATTTAAAGCTATCAGCACATTTGTCTCCAATATTTCTCCTTTTTAATCTTCAGCTTCTGTCTGCCTAGAGGTAAGGAAAGGAGAAGACTGACTTTGTATAAGAATTATTGGAATATTAGTTTACAGATTAATTTTAGTGCTCTAAAGACATTCTATATAAACTATATGTAGTTTTTAAATATAACTGTTTCAAAAAGTCTTTTCACTTCCTTCTGTGTTTTAAGATTATGTTTAAAGTTGCTGGAATTCTGTTAAAAACAAAAAAAGGGAGAGATAGGCTGTATTATAATTGTCTACGTATTTGTAAATTAAAAAAAAATTATCTCACCTGTTAAAACTAATAATAGTATTTTAATTTTGCTAAATCCCATATGCTTAATTATTCATTTGTTTTTACTCAATATTTAAACACACAAAAATTTTGAGCCATTACCCATGGACTTTAAATATTTATTTTTTAATATATGTATTGGCAGTCTCTTGATTTTCTTTTCTCCTTGAGAAATCTAAAATACACGTATCTTTTCTATATGATCAACTCTTTCATTATTGTAAATCTCTGCTGTTTCCAGATATATGTGTGTTTCACAAGCCGTTTGTGTGTGAGAGAGAAAAGACATTTGATGCAAAAACTGACAAGAAGTAAAAATGAATATTTATAATTACTAGGATGGAAAATTTGAATATGGAACCAACATTTAACTTATATTAATTACATCTGAGTCCTTCCCTACAGAACATAGCAGAACCTCGACGCACACCAATGCATCTCTTGCTAGAGGATCCAGCAGCAGTCTCTAGTGGACAGCTGGACCTGTCAAATCCCAGCGCCGGGCTGGCTGGGGAAAGAAAGTGCCTCCAAGGGATGTAAAATTCCACTGTGATTTATGAAAGGCTGAAATTCCAACCATGAATTTCTGGCTGGGCCTCTGCCTACTAGATTGCTGCTTATTTTCCTATCTCCATGGCTGAGTTCTCAAGGTCAGAATTCTATGATATTAGTCCTTATTTCCTTGAGTTGTTCTAAACAGGTAACCTGAGGAGTAAAGAAGAAAATCATTCACTGTGATGTTCTCTAAAATCAGGTGAACTGGGGTCTGGGGAAACGATACGGTTTCTCCAAAGATAATTGTGCTCAGAATTTGAACAATAACGGGTTGGATCACAACTCTTCCTGACTCTTACTAGCCTTAGAAATTTATGGACTATTTAATTTTGCTAAGTTTTCACATTTGATTCTTCAAAATGAGGAAAGTAATATGTCCTTGAAAGGGCTGTTTTGAAGATTAACTGAAATGTTCATGTGACAAGGCCTAAGCACATAACCTTAGGTATCATCACTTTGGGAAGCTCTTCTAACATCTCTGTCCCATGCCCCTGGACAGGTTCATGGACCTTTCCTAAAGCCTACGTTGCCCCAGCACATTAACAATCTTGCTTTATCACCCCACACTGCAAAATCATTTGTTTAATCATTTATCAACTATGCTAAATTGTAAGGACCCTAGTTGTTGACATAGTCACTGTGATGTTCGGTCAAGAGTGCATTATCTGTCACATGGTTATTGCTTAAAAGTATTTTTAATATTATGAGAACTCTAAATAAAGTACTGTGAGAATGGCACATGAAAGAGATCACGAACTGTTAGAAACAAGAATGGGGTGGGAATAAGTTAGGGCAGGTTTAGCTCAGAGTTGACATTGACATTCGACCTTACTCCCATTGTACTTTGCTCCCGATTATCTCTGACTGAAGAACACACACAAATCTCTGGATATCCCTCATGGTTCAAAAACCAGAATATACCATCTGGAACAAATGGGTATGCCTGTTGTCTCCAGAGTTTACTTGTACCTGCTCATTCATTTCACTATAAAAATAATTTAGTGATGTGAAATTCTAGCTTTCATGCATTGAAAGTAGAACAAATGCCACTTTCTCAGAAAAAAAATGAAAGTTACTCATATTGTGGTATTTTCTTTTCTAAATTTCCAGACCATGTAAGAAAAACTCAGGAGCTAGTTTAAATAGATAAAGAGTGGGTAAGAAAGTGTCATAAAAATACTTATTGATAAATGAATAAATATATTACTTAAATATTAAAACCCTCATTTGGCTTTAATTTGATTGGAATGATATGGTATTTTGAGGTTATTAATTTTTTGGCGATCTACAAACACATTCATGGTTAAACATTGTTAGTATTTATGTCATTTAGTTCAGAGTTCCTACTTTGCAACAGTAAGTCTTTCATTTCTTGGCAAAAGATAAGTTTGTCATTCACTGCCTTTAAAGTTATTTGCATTTTCTTGCTGAATACACTGGCAATTAATGTTGGTATAATTTGTAGTTAACATAAGACATATTTGTGTAACATAACTAAATGTAATAAATGTATGGTAATGGTAAATTAGAGAAAAAAAGAGTAAGAATGGAAATTGAATGCTTTTTGAAATTAAAAATATAAAATGTTGTGCTCCTGAAATTTTAAAGATTACTACATTCAAATTTTCTTTTTACTTGAAATATTTTCCTCCTCCAAGACTCTTATTCCTGAGCTGGTTTCCTATGTAAGGAACTCTTTACCGTTTACTCTCCAGTTCTCTACCTCAGCCATTAATCTCTCACGTGAAGCTGTCAAAATCTTTTATGAAAATCGAAGTGTACTATATCCACTTTTCTTATCTTTCACAGTGCATTATTTTCAAGCAGCCCGGCAAGTTAGTTAAGCACAAACTGCCTTGTAAAATTCATGTTAGAAATAGAACCACACTTTCCTCGGCTTTTATTCTGTTACCAATATTTCACAATTGTCTTTGCAATCAATACTGAACACACGGGGCTATTGTTTCCTGACTTGCTTGTCTCCTGAGCTCCTTAATTCATGACTCGCTTCTGATTCAAAAGGACTTCATGGATGTCATACTATATATAATACACATGCATCTTTTTCTCTCTTTAATTGGCCTTTCTAATTATGAAGCCTTGAAAAAATCTATCATATTTCTCTTTGTTTTCTCTAAAGCATTAGTTTATCTTATGTATATTCCAGGATTTCAAATCAACACTGTGCAGTTCATTGACAGTCTAGCTTAGTTTTCATGCACTTAATACATAAGGAAAAAGATGAGTTTAAAAATAAATACAGGACTTTATAAAAAGCTAATAGACTTTAAGGTGACATTTTACTGAGTTACAAGTAAATGAATGGATTATATTTCCTTTGAAATACACACTAGTGCAATAATTAACAGAAACCATTTTTGGCAATGTATACTTTTGATTTTGCCCAACCTCATATTGTCTTACAAATAATAAGAAACACTTATTTTTCATCTTTAGTAATGGCTGAAAGTCATCATCATCTAACAGTTGCTCAGTGACCTTTGTGAAATGAGTTGGACATCTCAATAAGCTATTAATAGGCAGTCAACTATAGCAGGAAAATTGCCAATAGTATTACTAATTAAACTCCACTTTGTATTTAAATACAAAAAACAAGGTGAATCTGATCTAATATAATCATTGTCTAATCTCATTGAGAAATAATCATACTTCGAAATAAATTCAAGATTGTTATTTTGAGATAAAGTCTGAGTAAATTCCCACTTCAGTTCCCCTTAACAAATTTCTTTTGAGTTCTGATTATGTAAGTAAACTAGAAAATTATGACAAATAAAATAATCCCCTTGCTTCCAGTAAGCTTACGATCAAGAAGAGAGGATGAGCAAAATATTTATACATGATAGAAGTGCCATAAGAAAGAGAATGGTGCCCTGGCTGGTGTGGTTCAATGGACTGAGTGCTAGCCTGAGAACCAAAGGGTCACCAGTTCCATTCCCAGTCAGAGCACATGTCTGGGTTGTGGGCTAGGTTCCCCGTAGGGGGTGCTAGAGAGGCAACCACACATTGATATTTCCCTCTCTTTCTCCATCCCTTCCCCTCTCTAAAAATAAATAAATAAAATATTTTTAAAAAAGAAATAGAATGATTTATAGAACTTTGTGAAGGTGAGAACATATTTCATTGCATTAGAAGAATTAGGAAAACTACTAAAAAATATGGGATGTATGCAGGTAAAAAAGCCCAAAGAGAAGATAAAAGAGGAAAAGCATAAACCCTCATTGTGTATTCTGATTTGGAGTGAGGGTTTATTCTTTTTAATTTTTTAATTGGTTGATTTTAGTAAGAAAGAGGAAGAGAGGGAAAAACACTGATTTGTTGTTCCACTCATTTATGCATTCATTGGCTACTTCTTATTTGTACCCTGACTGGGGATCAAACCCACAACCTTGGCATATCAGGATGATGCTCTAACCAACTGAGCTACCTGACCAAGATAGTGAGGGTTCTTAAAACAGGCAAAATGTTCAGTTAGAAGCTATTATCTTCACCAAAAGTCATGAAAGACTAGTTTAGTGAGTGAACAGAGAAAATTCAAAGGAGAATAGATGGGAGAGTCACGATCAAGGAGGAATTGTTAGCCTTAAAAGAGATGAGGGGCCTACTACAAAACACGAGTTAACAAATGGCAGTCTTTTGAATTGTTTCAACTTGGGAATCTGGAAATATCCAAGTACTCCTTAAATTTGGGTAAATTAGAAAGAGAACTTCATTTGAGGACGAAGATACTAATTACTTGGTGTTTTTTTTTTAATATACTGAATTTGAAGCATAGATTCCATCACCAGGAAAAGATGGTCAACAAGTAAGTATAATGCAATCATTAGTAAATAAGCAAATATGGAAATTATTCAAAATATATGTGAGCATGGTCACACTGTTGGGCATTATAAATAAAAAGGAGTTTCAAGGACAGAAACATAGAGATCCCACTAACTTTGGTATTGAGAATAGTAAGGAAAACATTTAAAAATGAAAACTAAGAAAAGTTTTAGCAAGAAGGGGTGTCCTTAAGTGTCTAATACTATAGAGAGGTCAAAAAAGGACTGAAAACATGTCATTAACTAGACAATTGCTTCCAAGTAACATTATTGAGAGCAGTTTCAGTAGAGTGATGGTGTAAGGATATGAGCATTTTAAGTTTTTAGTGGCGTGGAGGATCAACAGAAAACTAAAACACTATAATCTCTAGTTCTTTTATAAGAATTAGATTCATGTAAAATGCAAATTTTTGGTAGTGCTCTCAAGCTTCCTCCTTCTCAATATCATTGCATTTTAATGTCACTAAGTGTTCTTCCTTTAGCTTACTACTTATATACAGCAAGCTGCAATTAGAGAAAAAAATGACTAATTGGATGATCTTGTGCATCACTAACCTGTAGCCTTTGAAACTATAAATTGCAAACTTACATTTTGGTCTTGTGGAGTTGGAAAGCATCATGTAATTACCGACAATACTATTTTAAACATTTTATTCAAAGTCTATCTTCAGCCAACTAACATTTTTGTACAAGTTTCTTTAGAGCCTAGCCAATATTTCTGTCCTCAAAATAATATAATTATTGGATATTCTATTTTCACCTCATTTAATTTATTTGGTTAATTTTAAAAGTATGGATGCAGGACAGCCTCTGACACCATTTATTACTCACATAAGGCCTTAGAAAAGAATAATGCTTACATTGTTTCATTGTTTATTTTTTTCTCATCATTACATTTTTAATTAGTGTATGTGGAGGAGTATTTTTAATCCTTAAAAATGTATGTCTCTGTCTCTTGTCAATATCAAAAAAAATGGTTATTTAATAGCCAACTATCCTGAGTATTTTTGTAAAGCAAAGACAAACCAAGGAAGGGAGAGATTTCTTTAAGGAAAAGGGTTTTCACATAAATTGATTTACTATATGCTGAAATGATGAATCCAACTTATTTGTCTGAGAGTTCATGTATTACAGTTCACAAATTTGGGCTTTGAAAAACTGAAAGAGTTTTTTTAAAGTTGGCTGGATATAAGCCTAAATAAAATGAAAAACTCAAAAAAATCTTACTGACCTAAGCAATTATCAGGATAATTCACATAGATAATAAACCTAGAATTAATAAACATTAAATTGAGGATGAGGGAAGTATTAGAAAAATCATCATAATTTGCAATGATCCATGCTTTTCTGGCTTCCAAAAAGGAAATTGGAAGCATCAAGATATTAAACACAAAAATCCATACAAGCACATTGCAGAAAATACAAAGTCCAAACATAAAATCAATCCTAATAAAAAGTATTGCAGTCTTGTAGCTGTCAACCACACATAGTAAATAATCAAATAATGACTATCATTATTTCATCATTAGTAATATACTAAACACTAACCAACTATACAAAAGTACTTTATAAAGACTGAGACTTGGAAGGGCAGCAATGGAAAGATCGGAAAACAAAACTAAGGGCAAACATGTGTCATCAGATACTAAGTTGAAGATCATCCTCACCCTCATACTCCAAATTACTGTGCATGGATGCTAACATTGGAAAATGAAGAAGACTGAGAAGGGGAAAGTGATTCATTTAAAATATTGTATTGGAGGAGAGTTCTGGCATGCATTGAATATCCTGGGTCAGCAGAAAGATGAACAAGTGAGTCCTAGAACAAATGAAGCCAGAAACATCACTGGAGACAAAATGACAAAATGAAAGCTGTGCTACTTCAAGCATATCATGAGACAGGAGGGCTCTTTGGGAAAGACAATAATGCTGGGAAAAAATGCAGGCAGCAGGAAAGAGGAAAAATCAAGTATGAAGCAGTTTGACTGCATAAAAGAAGACATAGTCATGAGGAGAGAGGAGCAAAGTAGAGCTGTTGAGGACAGGATGTGTGGGCATCACTAATTCATAGGGACCCCAAGAGTCAGAGCTGACTCAACAGCACATGACAAACTTTATCAAGCTGTTGCTGTTCCTATATTTTACACAAAAATATAATAAGTCTCAAGGAAATTAACAGTACAAAGCTACACACTAGAAATAGTTGAAATTTGAACTCAAGTTCCAACTGAATCCAAATACCTGACCCATTCCACTATATTTTCCAAACTATTAGAAAACTAATATTTTCACAGGCACCCTTGGACTTACCCACATGCCAGCGAGCAGCCCTCCTTGTCTGAACGTGTTACCAGGCGTTATCTGAAGGAGTCCAGGAAATAGTACCAGTACCCTGTCGGGTCTTTGGTGGGCCCAATGACACAGTAACAGAACAGACAATTAATATTGTGCAGAAAGTAATTTTCTCATGTGGTAGTGGCTAAATTCTTGAATATCAATGTTGCTCTTTTCCTAGCCTACAGACATAAAAGGCAGTGGACTCACGGTTCTGGTACCCTCTGAAAGGACAGATTGCCAACTCCCTGAAAGCAGACTTGGGCAGCAAATGAAAAGCAGGCCACCTCACAGAAAAGGAAGAAAGAGTACAATGCCTCTCTTCTCTTACATTCTTATGTCTTATTAACCTTTAGACTGTTTGCTAACTTTGGCCCTCCAGGGACCAGGAACAGAGCCCAACTCCTTCCTTGTCCCATTGTACCTGTATTGGTCATTTGTTTTTTGCTCTAGATTAGTCTTCTGTTTTATTATTAAATGAAGACATTTTATTAGTTTTATGGTTTGTACTTTTGCATTCACTTTTTTCCAAAAGAGTGTAGCACTGAAATTTATTAGTGTAAGGTTTGCTAAAATCTCCAAACTTCAGTTGTAGGTCAGCAGTGGCCCAGATCATGATACACATCCTTGATGTCAGTCTCTTTTGTGCTTTTGCGGTTGAGTCCTTGCAATTTAGTTTCCACAGTTCAGCCAGGTTCGGTTAACTATGCTG
This sequence comes from Mormoops blainvillei, assembly GCA_004026545.1. Classification (NCBI taxonomy): domain Eukaryota; kingdom Metazoa; phylum Chordata; class Mammalia; order Chiroptera; family Mormoopidae; genus Mormoops; species Mormoops blainvillei. Next base: position 1,817 of record PVJD01000527.1, on the reverse strand, counting down.
TTGCCAAGGAAAGAGCGGGCTTATCAATAAATCACCCTTCTGCGTGGAGGCTCATGTTCACATGTTGTCTATACAGAACATTTACTCTGTCTTAAAGACGAAGATGTACTGAAGACAGCATTAAAATGGATAAATTCAATTTTTTCACTTGATTTTACTTGCAAACCAGGTATATATCAAGACATAAGTAAATATTTTAAGAAGGCAGAGCAAATATTGAGTAGTTTGGGTAACCAAAGGATACTCCAACAAATACATCTATTTGTTCTGATTTATTTTAATATTAAACATAGATTCAATATGTAAACTTGATTACCAAGTCCTTAAGTTAAGGATGTTATTGCTGCTGATAGATTCAGAGCCTAGCATGGTGTCTGACATCTACCAACTACTCAACAATTATTGGTTGAATAAAGTATCAGTTAACTAAGTATCTTTCAGCATGATTATTAACATAAATTACAAATATATCCATGTGTATTAAAGATTTAAAAAAACATAATCAACCAAAAGAGACAATAGTGAATTAGTATATTCTTAAAAAGCTAAATTCTCAACTTTCAATTTTCTCTTTTAAATATATGTATTGCTAACACTATAGGAATAGTGGAGGAGGGAGAATTCTTCCCATACATGATCAAAGTAATGAGAAATAATAAACCAAAAAGTCTTGGTTAGTAAAAACTTATTAAAGTTAAAATGAGAAATGAAAATCAATGTTTTTCAACTGATATGTTAAAAGCTTTACAATGTTTGTGAAATTTTCTCTCAATGCATGCCAGTTACATCAGCAAGGAATATTCCTATTTTACTTTCTGTGAATTTTAATGGTCATGTGTTTAAATTCTAACTACAAAGTTTGTGGGGTTCTTGATAACACAACCTAGCATAAAGGGATCAAAAATAGGACCTGAAGACTCAGAATGTAGGTATTGTTGTTTAACCAACTATCTGTTGTTCAGGAATTAGTCTCTGTAGACCTAGGTTGCCTTATCTGTGAAGTGAAATTAGTGTTTTCCAAAGTGGGTTCCATGGAATTACTTTCTTGAGATGTTAACAGGCATCTCTTCAAAATGTTGTTCTGTGTGCATATAAATGAATTGAAATGCATTTCCTTATTGCAAGAATTCTTGGAACATTTAGTATATTAACATCCATGAGGACTCACCAAAAAACAGAGAGGCTACATAGGTATTCCCAAACTGATTTGTCTCTTAGTACCCTGTCCAAGATTAATCTTGCAGAATTAGTGTTTCACAGAGGGAAAAAAATGACATACTTCAGCCAGTATCACTTTGTCCATTCTACTCATTTAGAGACCTAATCTACAGCGCAGAAGACTAAATGACAATAGCCACAGTATTAGGGTTAAATTAAAAGGTAAGCATGGTATCATCAGGTATTTTCTCTACTTGGGTAATCTGAAGCTCTAAAATACAGGTTTATAAGCACCAAAGTTACATCAGATCAATTCTAGACAAAGAATTAGTCTACTCTTTATAAAAATGAATCAAACTAAATAGGTATATAATTGGTATTTTTTAGATAATTACAAATCAATATAATGATTCATAGGCTGTAAATATAATGTCTTTGAAGATTTATATCAAGGGAATGCTTTTGTTTATGCAGTTGAGAGGAATAAAACATATACTAATTAAGTTATTTTGTAAAATACTATCTTGTTAACAGACTAAAATGTTTCTCAATAATTACTGTTAAATTACAATCACTTGAATGTGTCAATTGAGTTTTGGAACTAATTCAACATATCTATCCATCTCGTTGGTATTGTAAGATTGTTTAACATGGACTAA